>ML660201.1:2162490-2477958 GCA_007570785.1 Antilocapra americana | reverse complement strand
CAAGAATATACAATGGAGAAAAGACAACCTCTTTAACAAGTGGTGCTGGGAAAACTGGACAGCCACTTGTAAAAGAATGAAACTAGATCACTTTCTAACACCATACACAAAGATAAACTCAAAATGGATCAAAGATCTAAGCATAAGACCAGAAACTATAAAACTCCTAGAGGATAACATAGGCAAAACACTCTCTGCTATAATCCAAAGCGGGATACTCCATGACCCACCTCCCAGAGTATTGGAAATAAAAACACGAATAAACAAATGGGACCTAATTAAAATTAAAAGCTTTTGCACAACAAAGGAAACTATAAGCAAGGTGAAAAGACAGCCTTCAGAATGGGAGAAAATAATAGCCAATGAAGCAACAGACAAACAATTAATCTCAAAAATATACAAACAAGTCCTGCAGCTCCATTCTAGAAAAATAAACAACCCAATTAAAAAGTGGGCCAAAGAACTTAACAGACATTTCTCCAAAGAAGATATAAAAATGGCTAACAAACACATGAAAAGATGCTCAACATCACTCATTATCAGAGAAATGCAAATCAAAACCACAATGAGGTACCACTTTACACCAGTCAGAATGGCTGCCATCCACATGGTAGATTTTTAAGGTTACAGGGAAGCAAGTACTTGGGCAAAATGTTATTTTTTATGGTATTAGTCAGTTATTTCATGTTATAAGAAAATTGCTTTCCATTATCTTGAATCTGAGCATGCAAAATCTGTATCAGAGCAAATGAAGACACTAGTGACATGAAAATATGAATTTATGTGCATATACGATGGTGTAGTGATGTCACTCCATGACCCTTCAGGACTGTGGGACTCCCCCCGCCCCAGCTGTGCTGACTGCCGGGTGAGTCACTCTCAGCCCCACAGAACCCCTGACCTAAGGTCATAGTCCCTCCTCCCAGCGTAGCAGCTTGCCTCCCGTAACCTCTCAGTGTGAAGGGGTCCCCTCTCTGTAAACCGGGATAACCTGGAGGGCCATTCCCATCTAGAGCTTCCCTGAGAGCCAGGTGCCGGCCAGGTCCTGTGACAGCCCACCTCCCCTCTGCCTGCTTCCTCCTTCACTCCCCGCTGCGGACCATCCCCAAGCCATTCCCCCAACACACTTTTCTGCCTGCAAATCTCCACTTCAGCTTCTTCCCTAGGAAACCTGGCCTGAGACAGCATGTTATTAAGTTGGTCTAAAACCTAGAACATTGAAAATAATCAGGTACAGAAAAAATATGTTCTCTGAGATGTTCTGTGGTCAGCTGTTAATAAAAGCAATACGCTTTCTCATTTTCTAAGAACTTACAACCAAGGCACAGTGAGGGCCAAGCAGCTTACGGATACTGACCTACTAAATGCTCACAATAACCCTACAAGGCTGATCCTATTCCCTGCCAGGCTTGTTTGAAGATGAGAAGCTAGGTCCTAGAATAGTGAGTTGACCTGCCCAAGAGCTGGTTTGTCATAGCATGTCACAGGGGCATGTCACAGCACTGAGCTTCTACTATACGCTATGCATGGAGCTGTAAGAAACTGAAGATGCAAAAGAAATCAGATCTCCCATTTAGTGTCATGACCACTTAAAAACAAAGAAGATCCTTCAGCTCTGAGGTGCCGAACAGTGGGATTATTTTTATTCTTTTCTTCTTCAATACTACTGCTATTCACTTTTCGCTTAGAGGAGACAATTGTTGCATTATATTACCAGCTAACTTTATTCTGTGTTTAACAAAGAAATAAATGGTCCCTCTACATGCTTCAAGGATTACAAAAATCAGGTAAAAAGAAGACCAGGCCATATTCAGAGTCATGCAGCAAGGAAAATTCTAGAGTAAAAAGACAGTTTTCATTAAAACATGTCTTTTTATTCTTCAAATGCATGCCTTGAATATGGATGCCTAGTTAAGAAGGGTGAGTGTGGCAATTTAGATCTTAGGGCAAACCTCTTGAGAGTTTGGAATAACTCCAGCTTCCAAAAAGGGCAGGAATGTGAAACATGGAGATAACACAGTCCTGAGTAGAAAAATATGTTTTCCTCATGATGTTCTGACCAGACTTGCCCACTAACCTTAGCAAGAGTAAATATTCCTTTCCTTCCCCAAAGCCATGTGGGCTATATCAACATTTTTTCAGTTCTGATATTCAGAATCTCAACAATTAACTCCTGAAATGTACTCAGCATCACAATTTGGCTTCCAAAGCTAGAAGTAAATCTGTCAAGCAGTGTTTCATTTCTCTTTTTTCTTTAATGGGCTTGAACAATTTTTTATTTGGGGATATTGCAACTATGGGCTTCCCAGGTGGCACTACTGGTAAAGAACCCGCCTGCCAATGCAGGAGACAGAAGAGATGCAGGCTCCATCTCTGGGTTGGGAAGATTTCCTGGAGAAAGGCATGGCAATAAACTGCAACATTCTTGCCTGGAGAATCTCATGGACAGAGGAGCCTGGTGGGCTACAGTCCAAGGGGTTGCAAAGAATTGGACATGCCTGAGCAACTGAGCAAGCATGCACGCAGTGCAAATATATCTCATTAAAGCAAACGAACTTTTGTAAGGAATGAGTCTGCAATAGTGAATGGGAATCATAATCTTTCTTTCCCAGAAGCAGAGAGTTTATTTTTGCAGAGAGATGTACATCTTCCAAGCTGTTTTTCAAAATGAGAATTCCCTTTATGTTCTATTAATACACTGAATGCTTCCAGAAAAAAATCTGCATAGTTCTTCATGTTTAAACTGTCAATTAACTTTTAAATTTTTGAGAAACTAAAAAGTGTTTTTCTTTCTCTTCCAACATCTCCCTTATTGTCTCATGATTTTTTTCAGAACCAGAGAAATGCCCTACAAAGCTTATCACTTAGAATTACTGAGTTCACTAACAATAAATATAGAAGGTGAAATCTTAAATACAATTGAGTCTCTGTTTTTCATCTCCATAGTATCTTTGTGATATTTAAAGCATCTCTCCAAACACTCCAGAAGCTTCAGATTTCTTAATCTGACAAGATCTTCTCTTGTATAGAGGAACATATAAGCTAATCATATAAACTGAGGATTTACCATCTAATTTTGTTATATATGAACACTCTCTTGGAAAATGTATTCAAAATCCTCAACCCTCTTTCTCCCCAATTTTTCTGATCATCTTCACAGGATATTATGAGTCAGTTTAAAATTAAGTCCTCTTTTGAATAAGGTAAGAATAGGGATAATGGACCTGAGAGATCCATATGCTAATCAAAGGGTAATCGGGAGAAGGATGTCAACTTCATCTCCTCTATGCTCTTTCTTGCCTCCATGGTAATGCTTACGCTGTTTTGCTCATAAAATTCCCTTTTACTTGTCTCTACCTTCCCACTGAGACTCAGGTTAGACCCCATCTCCACATGGCACTCCCAGATAAAAGAGACTGATCACTCCTTTAAACGGCCACGGTACTTTCGGAGTTCTCCACTGTTATGCAATCACCCTTCTTCCTTACTGACGCACAAATATCACTGGGCAAACCCAACAGAGCCACACTGGCCACAGATTACCCATGAGCTGTCCTCAACCTCCAGGGTCCACTGCAGTCAGACTGACATCATACGACAGGTTCTGGCTGAGGCTGTGGGCAGAAGAGGAGACAAAGCACCACGGGTGACCTCCAGATCATTTCTTCTCCTGGTTGCTGGCAATCTGGATAGCATTTGTTTAAATGTGTTGGCTTGCCAGATAAGGTACGTGTCGGTTTGTATTCAGTGGCTAAGTCATGCCTGACTCTTTGTGACCGCATGGACTGCAGCACGCCAGACTCCTCTTTTCTCCATTATCTCCCAGAGCTTGCTCAATGTCATATCCATTGAGTTGGTGATGCTATCTAAAAATCTCATCCTCTTCTGCTCCCCTTCTCCTTTGGCCTTTAATCTTTCCTAGTGTCAGAGTCTTTTCCAATGAGTCAACTCTTTGCATGGTATTAAAATATTTTATAAAAGATGTTTTATACCATATGCTAAATTATCATTCTATCATGCTATTTCTTTTTGGATACTGAAAACATACTATTACTGGACTATTTTTTTTCTAAAATATTGAACCTCAGATAAAAGACAAATATTTTTTAGTGTAACTATAGGCCAAGCATGGGACGTGCTTATATGGAAGGAAGGGAGGGAGAGAGGTAGGAAAAAAGAATGCATCTTAAGTAGTGTGTGGCAACATTTTCAGTGACAAGGCAGAGAATTAACCAAGTGTTTTAAGTTCTTTTTACTCTATTGATAAATATAAACTGTCATATCACGTGTGATTTATTTTCCAAAAGACATTCTAAACTGTTCTAGGATTGTGGGTTTCATTAGCCATTTCATCTTGCTTCAGAGTTTTCTGGTTTTACCTCAGATAGAATTCAGAAAATGTAAACTTTTGCCCAGTACATGCAGCAGGACTTGGGTTTAGCTTTTGACAGTAACAGCTCCAATCAGGAGTTTTATAGAATCGTCTCCCAGAGATCCAGAAGAAACGTGGATTTCAAGCTGCTTCTTCCCCTCCGGCCGTGCGACAGATTCTCTCAGAAACTGTCTCGTACCCAGAGAAGGGACATCACTCTGAGGTTCTTTATCAGAGGGACCGTACTGATGCTTTGTCATGATTAAACTTAAATCAGTTAAAAACATTTTTATTTCTTCTGAAGATTCTTACAGACCATTCAATTTTACCTTTACCAAAGATGGTAAACGGTGTTTTATAGATGACTTAGAAGATTCTGATTTTTTTTTTCCAAAAGGCAAGAAAATAAGCTAGTCTTTGGCATCAATGCCCCCCAGGAACGTAAAATCAGCGGAAGAGAGAATTATTCAAACATTACAACTGTCAGCCACCCTAAAAAAGACGTTAATACTCACTAGAGGGAACAGAGTGGTTAACAGGGAGAAAACTGTCACCTCTCTGGCCACGTAAAAATTGGAGCTGCTAATTTCTGATTTGGGGCAAAGAATACCTCCTATTTGTTAGAATAAATGACAGGCAGTTGGGGAGGTGAGGCTGCACTTTAGGGGATCTGAACCGAGAATCCATTTTGGAAGTTTTATATATTTGGATGGTACTTCAAGCCATATTTTATATTCACTTGTGCTTAATGGTATAAAGTTTAAGCTCACCCACTTAAAGCAGGTGCAGACAAACTTGGCCAGGTCACATCTGTGTCCCTACAAGCACACAGAGGCTCTGTAGTTTTCTGTTTCTCAGATCATGTCGCTGAAACCACACGCAAGAGCAGGCAATTGAGGGAGGGTTAGTTGCTGGAATTTGTATGAGGGTAATAATGCAATTTGGCAGAGCAGAGAAACACTTTCAAGAAACTTCATAGGTTGTAAAGAAATTGATCCCTGGGTCAGAAGGAGATGAGCACAGGCCTACAACTCTATTCATTTTGAAAGAAATACTAGGGGTGTGGGCAGCAGCACTGCTCCCAGGCACCAACCCAGACCACGGCTCTGCGGCAGCGGCAGCGCTCGGAGTACCGCTGCGCAGCGTCCTGTTGGTGGGAACGGAAACTGGCGCAGCCACCGTGGAGAACAGTACTTGGGGGTTCGTCAAAAAACGAAAAATAGAGTAGCCAGATGACCCTGCAATCCCACTCCTGGGTACATACCTGGAGAAAACCATAACCAGAAAAGATACATGTATTCCAATGGTCACTGAAGCACGATTCCATGAAGACATGGAAGCAACTTGAGCTGTTCATGGACAAATGAACGGATAAAGATGTGGTACAAATATGCAGTGGAATATTACTCAGCCATAGAACAGAATGAAATAATGCCATTTGCAGTAATATGGATGAACCTAGAGACTATCTCAGAGAAGGCAATGGCACCCCGCTCCAGTACTCCTGCCTGGAAAATCCCATGGACGGAGGAGCCTGGTAGGCTGCCGTCAGTGGGGTCGCTAAGAGTCAGACACGACTGAGCGACTTCCCTTTCACTTTTCACTTTCATGCATTGGAGAAGGAAATGGCAGCCCACTCCAGTGCTCTTGCCTGGAGAATCCCAGGGACAGGGGAACCTGGTTGGCTGCCATCTATGGGGTCGCACAGAGTCGGACACGACTGAAGCGACTTACCAGCAGCAGCAGCAGAGACTATCTAGAGTAGACTCTTGAAAGCCCCTTGGACAGCAAGGGGATCCAGCCAGTCCATCTTAAAGGAAATCAGTCCTGAATATTCATTGGAAGGACTGATGCTAAAGCTGAAATTCCAATATTTTGGCTACCTGATGCAAAGAACTGACTCATTTGAAAAGATCCTGATCCTGGGAAAGATCGAAGGTGGGAGGAGAAGGGGACGACAGAGGATGAGATGGTTGGATGGCTTCATCGACTCAATGGTCTGAGTAAACTCCAGGAGTTGGTGATGGACAGGGAGGCCTGGTGTGCTGCAGTCCATGGGGTCACGAAAAGTCGGACATGACTGAGCAACTGAACGGAACCAAAATAGAGACTATCATACTAAGTGAAGTAAGTTAGACAAAGACAAATATCATAGGATATCACTTATAGGTAGAATCTAAAAATTAAAAAAAAATGATACAAATGAACTTATATGCAAAACAGAAACAGATCCACACACATACAGAATAAATGTATGGTTACTGAGAGAGAAAGAGAAAACAGGAGTTTGGGATTAACATGTACACACAATTCCATATAAAACAGATCATCAAAAAAGGCCTGTTGCATAGCATAAGAAACTATACTCAATATTTTGTAATAATCTATTAGGGAAAAGAATCTGAAGAAATAGATATATATGTATGTATAACTGGATCATTTTGCTATACACCTGAAACTAACACAACATTGTAAGTCAACTGCATTTCAATTTTTTAAAAAAGAAGTTAAGTCCAACTTCCCTGCATACAATTCTGGTTCACAGGCCTATTAGTTAACTGAACCAAGTAACATCGCCAGCCTCAGTTCTCGCATCTGTAAAGTGGGGATTAAAACTTAATCTGCGTCAAAGACTTGTGATGGAGCTATACAAGATTGTGTGTGTCATCTTGGTCTTAGAACTCAGGGAAGGTTAGGAGCACAATAAATGTCAGCTAGTAGAACTGACAGAAGCATTTTAGATACTACTCAGCATGTTGTAAACTTAACAGCAAGATCAGGCGGAACTACTGATTGTTAACACATGTGGTGCAGAACACAGAATTTTATACAGTAGAGTAAAAGGAAAAGAAGTTAACGGCCTAATGGCAATGTCAATAAAGGTCATACATAACCAAGTTAAAGGAAGAGAAAATTATGTAGTCCTTTGTATCAGAAAAAATATAAAGCAATGATCTCCTTCCAGACTGTCATGTGGGAAGTACTTATTTCTATTTCTTGTCACTTTATGGAATAATGGAAATAAAATATCCCCTTTGCAATGTACTTGAAAATATAGTGTATGGATGAGAAAATATTTAAATGTGATTTAGCTGAAATGAAAACTCAGAGATATTTAAAAGTCAATTTAAAATACTTTTAAATTAATGTTGTTAATTAAAACATTGTTTTAGAACATCTTTCCTATTCAGTGTGAATGAAACCCAAAGGAAAAAAAGACTATCACGCAGAGGCAGGTAAGTGAAACATAGGAAGGGAATCTTGAAGAACGTGGCTAAACCCTGGCCTCCACCTGCAGAGAGGTGTCCCACCCCACCCCAGACTCGTTTAGGGAAAAACAACTGCCTCTTGTGTACAATTCCAAAGTAAACTTGATTCCCTGTTAGTGACTATAACTGAGCATTCAAGTATTCAAGAATTTTAATGACTTTGAACTTTGTGCCTGGGGGGGCATTCCTGAGGTCTTGTCATTTTTGATAACACTTGCAGAAAGTAGAATAACATTTCACCTTTCCAGAACACAGTGAAAACCAGCAATTAAATCAAACGGAGTTCCAAGGAACTAAAAGACAAGGCGCAGAGTTCATGTATAAAAAGCCCAGATACTTGATACCTAGATGAGATTCTATTTATTCTTATTTTATTCAAAGTTAAAATTAACTTGATTATCTGATTTTCAAATGTGGACCAGATTAGGTATCACATGTTGGAGTGAAATAAAGGGGCCACCAGGCTGGTAAAAAGAACTGTGACGAATCCAGATGCCCAGGAGGTAGGGCTACTTGTGCAGGACAACCATTCCAGCAATCACAAAGCCCCCAGAGTCAGCTTTGTTTCCAAGCAGAATAAAGTCTAATGATCCTAAATTGCTCTAAAGAGTTTAGTTTTGTTTGGCATATTCACCTTTAAAAGCAAGAAACAGCACAATCTAATTTGATAGAGATTTTCATTATGAATAATAGTAGTAGCACATGCTCAGTCATAACCAACTCTTTTCAACCCATGGACTATAGCCTGCGAAGCTCCTCCATCCATGGCATTTTCCAGGCAAGAATACTGGATTGGGGTGCCGTTTCCTACTCCAAGGGATCTTCCAGAACCAGGGATCGAACCCGTGTCTCTTGTGTCTCCTGCCTTAGCAGATGTATTCTTTATCTCTAGCACCACCCGGGAAGCCCTTCATTGATTCATTTGTGTACATGGTGTTAGTCACTCAATTGTTTCCAACTCTGCAACCCCATGGACTGTAGCCCACCAAGTTTCTCTGTCCATGGAATTCTCCAAGCAAGAATACTCCAGTGGGGATTCCCTTCTCTAGGGGATTTTCCCAATCCCGGGATCAAACTCCTGGGTCTCCTGCATTGATTCTGAGCCACCATGGAAGCCCCTCAGTATGAATAAGTTATCTTTATTCTTTGAAACAGTAGTATGTTTTGTTCTCCAAAGGTCAGCTCCATAGCTTTGGAAGCTCACATATCCATAATAACTCATTCCCTGCACGTCCCAAATAACTATAGCTGCTGCTGCTGCTGCTAAGTTGCTTCAGTCGTGTCCGACTCTGTGCAACCCCATAGATGGCAGCCCAACAGGCTCCTCCGTCCCTGGGATTCACACTGGAGTGGGTTGTCATTTCCTTCTCCAGTGCATGAAAGTGAAAAGTGAAAGTGAAGTCGCTCAGTCGTGTCCGACTCTTTGCGACCCCATGGACTGCAGCCTACCAGGCTCCTCCGTCCATGGGATTTTCCAGGCAAGAGTGCTGGAGTGGGGTGCCATTGCCTTCTCCAATATAACTATAGCAGTGGCTGCTGAATTGAACCACCCAAGTCAGTTAACATTTCTATGATTATTCTCATTCGTGTAATATATTCCTTGATTATGAAAGTGAAAATTATTTTATGAATTCATACACACAAAAAAATGAGGAAAGTATATACTTTTATCTTCAGCTACAATGTTGAAGACAGCACTATGGTGATCCTAGTTTTATTTTTGTAGATTTTCTCATGTAATCTCACTAACTGTGCAATTTAACATTTTTTATTTTATATATGGAAAAAAAAAAAAAACCCTGAAGGTCACAGAACTTGACCAAGACACACAGCTGCACATGAGCTCAGGTCAGGGGGACACTGCAAGGCCTCCCGGTCGGCCTGTGTCTCTACTGACCACAATGGCAAAGCCAACCAGAGTGAACCACTTCCTATTTATTTTCCTCTAATAGGACATTTATCAAAGTAATACAGAAAAAACCCAATGCCTCATATTTGGAAATATAAATCTATCTATAGCACTGTTTTAAAACACCGAATTCAAACTCAACTGGCTTTTAAGCAACTGTTAAGTAAATTAAGATCATTTCTTTTAGAATTTTCTGGTAGAAAAAACTCTGGCCTTTCCCATGGAACTTCCTCAGTCGTATAAGGTCAAGGACATCCCTATTTGCATCCCTTTCTGTTTGGGTCACCAGGAAACAAAGTATTCAGCATTCCACTTCCTGCCAACACTCTTGGTTTTCTATTTCTAGTTCAAGTTTATCCTATTCATTGTAAAGCATTCTTTTGTATGTCACCCCAAACCTTTTATGGGAACAGCCAGGGTACATCCTTATACAGAGGTTGAGACAATTTCTGTGTTCGTGTACTTAATTGAACAGAAATGTTCCAGCATTTGGTTGCATACCTACTGATTCACGTTCATCTGTATTCACATTCATCCAGTAAAAACCCAGGCATTTACAGTGGGTCAGCATCACAGGTACAGCCTATGTTATTAAGTATCATAGACTCTACGGTCCCCTGAGCTTCAAATGTGATAAAACTTAGATGCACACACACACAAATCAAACAGGAGACTTGAAAGACTCGCCACTGATGTGTTCACAGCCAGTCATGACTCGAGATGTGAAGCAAAAACAGAAAAAAGATTCAAATCCACAGTATCAGAGGCAGAATTTGTTTTCATGAGGGCTCCTGAGTAATTCCTGGGAAGAGGATACAAGACTTTCTTTAAACAAGTTTCATCCAAGAAATTAAGTTTAAGATATTTTGGCAACTTCTTAGGATTTTATGGTATCCACTAGCATACACTGACTTAAAACTGCTGTTGCCAAGGGGTCAGATTTGGAAACCAGAATAGTCTATTAAAATATTTATTCTTTCCAAGCAAAATAAAATAGTATTTCACCTAGTAAACAGCCTTTGGGGCCAAAGCTAAGGTCCTGATAAACCATTTCAAATCCTACTTGAAATGAAAACATGCCTGTGGTCCATTCTGCCAAATTAAATATATTTTCAGGATGGGAAAAAGATAAATCGCTTACAAAGGTTACAGGGGTAGAAACTCCTCTATGAATAATCTAGATGCTTCACCTTTTACTAGAAAAGCTGCAATTTTCCATTTGTGCCATTTTTGTCTTTCTTATTAGTATCTCATTTTCCCAACAAAAAAATCTAGAAACATTTTTTTTTAAAAAAATAACACAATGACCAATACAAGTCAATTTGAAAACATATATGTGAAAATTTAAGAAAGGGGCCATTCCTTTGGTTTATAAGAAAGGACACACATAATAAGCATGGAATAAGAATTATCATTTTCCTTTTCCTTGCCTTATAATAGTGTTATAGACTACATGTTGTATTTATCTCCCTGCCCCTGCCAAATTCCTATGTGACCCCCCTAACCCCCAACGGGATGATATTTGAAGATAGCACCTTTGGAGGATGATTAGGCCATAATGAAATCATGAAGGTAGAGCCCCCAGGATGGGGATTCTCCATGCTCCCAATGCAAAGGGCACAACTTTGATCCCGAGTCAGGGAACAAATATCTGATATGCCATGTGGTGTGGCCAAGAAAAAATAAATAAAAAGAGAAAGAGGCTAAAGCCCACTATCTCTGCCTGATGGGGATTCCACCAGAAGGTAACCACCCACAAGCCTGGATGAGTTCTCCCACCAGACACCAAAGCCCCCAGCACCCTGATCCTGGGCTTTCCAGCCTCTAGAAATGTACAAAATAAAAGCTTATTGTTTAAGCCACCCAGTCTATAGTACTCTGTTATATTAGTCCCAACTGACAAAGATGGATACATTCAGGAACCGACAAGTTATGAAAGTGTTAGCACCATACCTTTAAAGTCATTTCACTAGTACAGCCACTATGGAGAACAGTGTGGAGATTCCTTAAAAAACTGCAAATAGAACTGCCATATGACCCAGCAATCCCACTGCTGGGCATACCCATCGAGGAAACCAGAATTGAAAGAGACACATGTACCCCAATATTCATCACCGCACTGTTTACAAAAGCCAGGACATGCAAGCAACCTAGATATCCATCAGCAGATGAATGGATAAGAAAGCTGTGGTACATATACACAACGGAATATTACTCAGCCATTAAAAAGAATATATTTGAATCAGTTCTACTGAGGTGGACAAAACTGGAGCCTATTATACAGAGTGAAGTAAGCCAGAAGGAAAAACAAAAATACAGTATACTAACGCATATATATGGAATTTAGAAAGATGGTAACGATAACCCTATATGCGAGACAGCAAAAGAGACGCAGATGTATAGAACAGTCTTTTGGACTCTATGTGAGAGGGCAAGGGTGGGATGATATGGGAGAATGGCACTGAAACATGTAAATTATCATATGTGAAACGAATCGCCAGCCCAGGATTGATGCTTGATACAGGGTGCTCAGGGCTGGTGCGCTGGGATGACCCAGAGGGATGGAATCGGGAGGGAGGTGGGAGGGGGGGTTCTGGAAGGCGAGCACATGTATACCCATGGTGGATTCATGTCAATGTATGGCAAAACCAACACAATAATGTAAAGAAAATAAATAGATAAATAAATATATTTTTAAAAAAATAAAGTCATTTCAAACTGAATCTGAGATACCTGATCTTTGAGTCCTGCCCAATTCTCCTATTCTGGTTATCACCTGGATTCAAGGGAGAAACTCTGTGTTCATCCTCAGTGGTGAGAGAGACAGGGGTGCAGGTCATGATGGTGCTTTTTTCTCTTTCTATGGCAATTCAGAGTGGCATCCCAGTGAGGTAATGGATCCATTTGGCCAGGAAGCACATCAGTCTATACTCCCTGGGCTGCAGCACTGCTGGGCAGCCCCTAGTGCATAAAGCTAGGATGCTGTTCTGAAAGGGCTCCAAGCTGTCCTCCGCCCTTGCACGGTTATAGTGGTGAAGCATAACGGATGTCATGGCACAGTTACACCAGCATATGTTCCAAATCAGTGGCTATCTGAACAGAACACGTAACTATAACAAAACTGATACAACGTGAGGCGCAAATGCTGAGAAAAGTAGAGAGGTGATATTAATAATCAGTCAGTAATCCTGCAAGATTTTGTTTTCAATGGTTAGTTACCTGTATACTTTAAATTTTAGAGACACTTGGTTGTTGAAGCACACACACACCCAGCTTTTTTCCTGACACCATACTTTCTGGCAATGAGATTAACATGGTGACTGCCTGGATCCTACTTCATGTGCGGGCATGCCTACCAAGCTGTTCATGGCATCGCCAGTCCAAGATGTTCTCTTCTAGGAAAAGCAATATAAATCAGAGAGGAACCAACAATGTTAACTCTTCTGGTGTTTTTGCCCCGACTTGTTCAGAGGTCATTCCTTGGTAGTCTATGTATGTCTAGCTAATCTGCAGTAATTCCAAAATTCACATGAGAATTAAAGAGGAATATGACTAGTACACTTTGGAGACTATTAGAACAGCTCTTTGTTGCTTATTGTCAAAGGTTTATAATCAAATATTGCTGATACATCAAACCCATCGACTACATACAGACCAGAAGTAGATCACTTTACTGTTCTGAGAGAAATAAATTTATAGAATCCTTGCTTGAATTTTAAATCAGTCCATGAGATGAATCATGCAATCCAAACCCACCACACTGGATACTTCTTGATGAGCTCCAATTCAATTGCTACTTTTGTGGTTGTTGTTTAGTTGCTAAATTGTTTCCAACTTTTTGACTGCCATGGGGTGTGGCATGCCAGACTCCTTTGTCCTCTACTATCTCCCAGAGCTTGCTCAAATTCATATGCATTGAGTCAGCGATACTACCTAATCATCTCATCCTCTGCCACCCCTTTCTAATTTTGCTTTCAATCTTTCCTGGCATCAGGGTCTTTTCCAAATGTGTCAGCTCTTCGCATCAGGGGAAAAAGTATTGGAGCTTCAGCTTCAGCATCAGTCTTTTCCATGAATATTCAGGGTTGATTTCCTTTAGGATGGACTGTAGTCCAAGGGACTCTCAAAAGTCTTCTCCAACACCACAGTTCAAAAGCATCAATTCTTCTGCGCTCAGCCTACTTTATGGTCCAGCTCTCATATCCACACCTGACCACTGGAAAAACTATAGCTTTGACTAGACAGAGCTTTTGTTGACAAAGTGATGTCTCTGCTTTTTATATGCTGCCATGGTTTATCTTAGCTTTCCTTCAAGGAACAAGTGTCTTTTCATTTCATGGCTACAGTCACCAGATGCAGTGATTTTGGAGCCCAAGAAAATTGCTATTTATTAGCAAGAAAAGAAGAGCAATGACATCAACCACTGATCTCATAGTTAAATGCCTTATTAGCTATGCATCTATTTTATGGCATCAGAAATGCTTCTGACCAGAGCATCAAGGGAAAGCTTGTGCAAACAACTATTATGTAGACTAAATTTGTCAAAGTTCAGCTCTGAGGACTCCACATCTGAAGACACGCCATGATCCTGAATCTTCAAATATTTCCAGAGTGTAGTAAAAGTTAACTAGAAGGACTGCATACCCAAAGGGCAAAATGAACTCAGTAGAGATGGCAGTTAGTTCCACTTTAACAGTGGCCTGTAGTGGAACACTTTGAACGCAAGCAATATGAAGATTCAGCAAGTGAGATTACATAGCAATACATTTACAGTAGTGAGAATAAATTGTCAAGATGAACACAATCTTTGAGCAACATTTGCAAAATCAGGATATTCTCATTGCTATCTATAAGACAAATATCTGTGCTGTAAAAAGGTTTGTTTTATTGCTTATACTCAAAATTTCTTTGAAAATCCCTAAGGAAAGTTAGCAAAAACATAAGCACCCCTTTATCTAACAGTGGAATGTCCCTATTAGGGAACTGCTTGGTAAAAGATCTTGCATGTTGTGTGCTAAATTACTTCATTATTTGCAGTCAGTTTCATTCAGAGGAATAAAATACACCTTTGCTATTTCAGTTTGGCAGTTTCCATAAAACCAGCTGCCGACATACATCACCATGTTGACTGGGCTTTTATTTTCTTAATTTGTGACTGGCTTTCTTTACTTCAAATACTTCCATTGAACCAATAATCCCTCTCATCAAGAAACTTTTAACTAATTAAAGTATTATAGTTCTTCACCAAGTTTTCCTGAAGACATATAGTATGAGTGAATAATATGTCAACTGTACTGCTGAAAGTGGTGGAACCATTCTTGAAAGGTGATGGATAAGCAAAGCTTGTTTAAGGTATAATTAATTTGTCACCGCCTAGATGATCTGGAATAAGTTCTCCTAAATTCCCAGTGCTAAATTTCTTCATGATCTGAAAGATTAAACTCATTCTAGCAAAATCTACAAATCTGAAATTAGCCATCTAAAATTCCCTAATGCAAATTCAAGGTGCAGAGGATCTTCAGAAAACATGTTTTTATACTGAATAGATGAGGATCATCTCCCACCTATGACATGTCTATAAGAAAGATAACATTTGTGTTGCTTTTTACCTATTATGGAGTATGAACTTACATGTTTTACAAAGTGAGATATGTCATAAAAAAATGAGGTAAACCCATGGCTTTGCTTCACTCCAGCAATTTCTTTGTTACCTACTTTGGGATATAAAGGATCCAGCCAGACTTTCCTTTCTGTCTGTAGACACTTCAGGTTTCTGGCTTAAGGATAATTGATTGGCTTTAAAATCAGAATGCGCTGCTATTTACAATAGCCAAGACAGGGAAGGAACTGAAATACCCATCGACAAATGAATGGATAAACAAGATATGGTTCAAATATATAACGGAATGTGAACTGGCCATTAAAAATGAAATATTTCATTAGCAGCAATATGAATGAACCTAGAGATATTCATACTTAGTGAAGGAAGTCAGAGAAAGACAAGTATCATATGATGTCACTTATAGGTGGAGTCAAAAAATTAATATTAATGAACTTATTTATAAAACACACTCAAAGACTTAGAAAACAAACTTTTGTTGGCCAAACAGGAAAAATGGGAGGGACAAATTAGGAGGCTGGGATTAACAGACACAAACTACTATATATCAAGTAGATAATCAACAAGGCCCTAATGCATAGTACAGAGAACCCTGCTCAATATTCTGTAGCAATGTAAATGGGAAAAGAATTAGAAAAAGAATATGCATAACTGAAATCACTTTGCTGTACACCTGAAACTAATAACAATGTAAATCAACTATACTTCAATATAAAATCAAGGTAAAGTAGAACATGCTGGGGGCAAGAGCTTGCTCAGGGTGTGAACAGATCTTTGTCCCCAGACTGCCAAGAAGAATGAAAGCTAGTAAAGTCTTGAGGCAGCATGTGCTGAATCTACAGGTGGTATTACATGAAAATGGATCATACCATGGTAAGACAGGGAATGAGACTCCAAGTTTCAAGTCCTGGTCTCTTAATTCAAGACTTGGAGTTTAGCTGCTCTTCCATTTACATCCCCACCAATAAAACAAATGTGAAAATACAGCACATACTAGAGACTTAAGGAATGAACCACAGTGTTGATAAAGAAACTCTTGATAAATGCTTGGCTTTTTAATCATAGGGCATTGAATGCTTGGCAGAACAAATAGATTAGAAAAGATCTTCTTAATCTCTACAGTGAGAACTGAGCAAAAGCAGAGACTCCAAAGGGATATTTAATAGATGATAATAGTTAAAAAAATAACTCATACAATGATACTGGCATGAGGATATCTCATCCAACCACAGAGGCTTAAATGCTTATAGCTTGGGATGACTTCATGATTGACTGGCATAAAATATAACCATTTAAAAACTCAAAATCAGAGAAAGGTGCCTGAGAGAAAAGTAATCATTAGAAGTCTTCAAGGTAGTAACTTTAAAAATAAAATCTAAATAGAAATCTCCAGATCCAGAGAATAAACGTGTACAGGTTTCCAGTGGCTTTATCCACGCAACCTATTTTTAGGAGCCAGGCTTCTCTGGGTTTTGTCGTTGCACAAAGTGAAACCTAGAAGGTCACAGACAAAATGTACTTTATTACTTCCTGGTAGAGTGACATTGGTGTGCTGTGCACTATCGATCGTTTTTATGTCTTATAGGATCACACTTGTTTTTTAAGAGCTTGGAAATTTTTCTCAATAAAAAACTTTATGAAGAAGTGTAGTATATACAGTAGATGTGTGGGCCCAGTGCTGGGAAACAGGGGGCCTTGTTCACCTTCCCTCAGCATCCCATGACACAAAATAGCATGAGGTTACCTCCAGCAAAAGTCAGAGTCCAAGGGATGCTTGTCTTAAGATAGGCCATCCCAAAAAGCATGAACTCTCTGTATAGAGACAGTCTTTCAGTCTATTTTCCTTATTTTGATAAGGAAAATGCAAGCTCAAAGAGTTAAATAGTACCTCAAAGTCCTATCTCTAATTATTAATAATAACAGAAAGAGGGAAATGATGTAACATTTATTGGAAACCTGTAATATTAGCAGGCATGGTACCTAAAATCCTCCTGAGATTCAGAATGGTACTCATTCTGTTATTCCAAGGGACAGAGTAAATAGATGGGGGACCAAAATAGTTCATAAACCTGGCTTATAGAAGAACAGACAAACAATGGAAAAAGAGGGAAAGTAGTAGGGAACTGCTACGTGAGCAGAGACAGTTTATAAGGATCCCCCTGAGCTCGCCAGGCTGAGTTCAGACCCTAGTGGTCCAAGTTCTATTTTTGTTCTAAAAGCTTGTGTCCAAATTTGATAAATGCTGAGAGGCACAGGGGCTTAGCATCATACTCATTATCAGGAAGACATCCTGCATAAGCACAGAATTGCATTTTCCTTGCTGCCTCAGCAAGAACACTTGAGATGCTCAAACACCAAGGGAAGGGCACTTATTAGCAACAAAAACATCAGAAGTTGAAACAGAGGGCCCATGGAACGTTGGCATCTCTTATTCTATAAATATCCTGACTGAGAAAATTCAGCTCCAAGAGAGATCACAAGTTCTCTTTTCAAATTACATTGTTTATGTCCTAAATGAAGTGGAAAATAGAACAAATGAGGAACAAAAGACATAGCCCTTTGTACAAGCACAAAGGGGAGTGGTATCAATATGTACTCTGTAGTTTAAACAAACAAACTGGAAAACAACCCAGGTAGAACCCGCAGTTGAAGTCTGTTTGATGGAGCATTAGATCAGACTAGTGAGACTTCCCTGGCGGTCCAGTGGTTTAGACTCACACTTTCACTGCTGAGGGAACAGATTCAATACTGGTCAGTGAACTAAGACCCCACAAGCTACACAGCACAGCCAAAAATAAAAATAAAAAAGCATAAGAAGAACAGACCAGTGCATCTCAAATCATCTAGAGACCTGGTTAAAATGCAGATTCTTGGTTGTAGGTTCTTTCTCTTCATCACTTTACATATATCATGCCATTCTCTTCTGACCTGTAGAGTTTCTGTTGAAAAATCAGCTGATAACCTTATGGGAGTTCCCTTGCATGTTATCTGTCATTTTTCCCTTGCTGCTTTTAACATTTTATCTTAACCTACAACCAAGAACCCTCTACCCAGCAAGACTCTCATTCAGATTAGATGGAGAAATCAAATGCTTTTCAGACAAGCAAAAGTTAAGAGAATTCAGCACCACAAAACCAGCTTTACAATAAATGCTAAAGGATCTTTTCTAGACAGGAAACACAAGAGAAGGAAAAGACATACACAAAATAAACCCAAACAATTAAGGAAATGGTAATGGGATCATACATATGGATAATTACCTTAAAAGTAAATGGATTAAATGCACCAATCAAAAGACATAGATTGGCTAGGTGGAGGAAAATGTGTATATGTGCACTCCCACTTACCATATCACTCTACTCAACCACCCAAACTGTGTAAAATCATTTTACATTGTTAGGTTAACCACGCTTCCATTTTGGTTTGCAGCTATAATCATCTTTTATTTTTTGTTTGGCTTTTGATTGTGAAAACTGGTAGACATCTTTTACTACTGTGAACAGGTAACTATTATTCATTTAATATCATTATATCATGACTGGTCAACAGAAAATAGAATTTTATTTCACTGAAAGTATCATTTAATAGAAAAACCTGCAATCAATCCTTAAAACTCAGATGCACATCAGAATTATTTTGGAATTTTTTGAAAAATACAAATGCCCAGCTGGAAGATGGGCTCGCTCTTTTTGATTACAACATCCAGAAAGAGTCGAGCCTGCACCTCATCCTCAATCTGAAGGGTGGCCATTAATTCTTTAGATGTGCATTCATAATGCCCAAAGGTGGCATAATTCTGCACTCTAGACATTTGTCCCAATTTACGTTTAGTAACTACCAGTTTCAGTAATACCTGAACCTGTTCAAAATGTTAATAAATGTTTTGTTGTATGGTTGGAAAAAAAACAACAGATTCTTATTCTGGAGCTTTGGTTTGGGACTAAGATTTTGCATTTCTGGTAAGCTCCTGGATGATGTTGAGACTTCTGGTTTTTAGACCACACTTTGAGTAGCAAGAGAATGGAACACATTCCCTAGATAATAGCCACAAAATACTCAGCATCCATCTCTAGTGGGATGTTGATTAAGGTTAAATTTTCATTTAATCTTAAATTCTCAAAATTTAAGCTCTGAGTTCCACAAAACACAGTCAGCCAAAAAATGGACAACTTAAAAGAAATGGATAAATTCCTAGAAACATACACTCTGCCAAGACTGAACAGGTAGAAACAGAAAATATGAACAGACCAATTACTATGAATGAAATTGAATCAGTAATCAAAAACTTTCAACACACAAAAGTCCAGGACCAGAAAGTTTCACAGGTGGATCCTATGAAATATTTAAGCAGTTAACACCTATACTTCTCAAACTATTAAAAAAAAAAAAACATGAACAGGAAGGAATGCTTCCAAACTTGGTCTATAAAGTCAGCATCATCTTGACACCAAAACCAGACAAAGACAACAAAGACAGCACATACATACATACGCCAATATCACTAATGGACAAAGCTGCAAAATATCAGCAAACCAAATTCAACAATACAGTAAAAGGATCATACAGCATGATCAACTGGGATTTATCCCAGGGTTGCAAGGATATTTCAATATCTACAAATCAATGTAATACATTATATTAACAAATTGCAGAGTGGAAATTGCATTAGCATCTCAATAGGTACAGAAAAGCTTTAGAAAAAAGTCAACATCCATTTATGATAAAAACTTTTTACAAAATAAGTACACAGGAAACATGAAAAGTAAAACAGGTAGCTGCTCAGTCACGTCTGATTCTTTGCAACCCTATGGACTGCACAGCCCACCTAGCTTCTCTGTCCACGGAGTTCTCTAGGCAAGAATAATGGAAAGGGTTGCCATTTCCTTCTCCATGGGATCTTTCAGACCCAGGGATCAAATCCAGGTCTCCTGCATTGCAGGTAGATTCTTTACTGTCTGAGTCACCAGGGAAGCCCCACATAGGGAAAATATCTCGACATATCAAAGCTTATATAGAAAAAGCCCATAGGTAACATCACACTCAAAAGTGAAAAGCTGAAAGAATTTCTTCTGCGATCAAGGACAAGCCAAGGATGACCACTCTTGCCATTTTATCCAGCATAGTATTGGAAGTCCTAGAAATCAGAAAAGAAATAAAAGGAATCCAAATTGTAAGGGAAGGAGTAAAATCGCTGCTGTTTGCAGATGATGTAATACTATATATAGAAAATCCTAAGCACAGACCAAAAACTATTAGAAAAGTAAACTTTTTCAGTAAACTGCAGGATAAAAAATTAATACATATGTGAATCCGTCGTGTTTATGTAAAAGGAACTAACAGTAAGAGAAATGAAAAAAACTGTTTCATTTACAACCACATCAAAAGAATAAAATACCTAAGAATAAATCTAACCAAAGAAATAAAAGACTTGTACACTGAAACCTATAATTCATGACAGATATTGGAAATGACACAAACAAATGGAAAGATCTATCATGCTCATTGATTATAATGGAATTATATGTCATAGTCATGGAAGAATTAATACTGTTAAAATAACCATTCTACCCAAGGCAATCCATAAATTCAAAGCAACCCTCATTAAAATGCCAATGACACTTTCCATGAAACCAGAATAATTCTAGAGTTTATAAGAAAACACCAAGTCCCTGGATAGACACAGCATTCTTAAGAAAAGAGAACAAATCTGGAGATCCCATTCACCCTGATTTCAAACTATATGACAAAGCTACAGCAATAAAAGCAGTACGTTACTGGCATAAAACCAGAAACATAGATCAATAGAACAGAGCCCAGAAATAAACCCATGCACCTATGGTAATTAAATTTAGGACAAAGGAGACAAGAGAATACAATGGAGTAAAGATAACTTCTTCAAAAAATGTTATTGGGAAAACTGAACAGCTATATGCAAAACAATCAAACTGGAGAACTTTGTCACACCATTTGCAAAAATAAACTCAAAATGAATTAAAGACTTAGGTGTAAATCCTGAAAGCACATACCTCCTAGAGGTAAACGCAGGTAGTATGCGCTTTGATGCTGGTCTTAGCAATGTATTTTCAGATCTTTCTTCTCAATCAAAGGAAACAGAAGCAAAAATAGATGGGACTACATCAAACTAAAGAGCTTTTGCACTGTGAACAGAATTAGTACCAGTATAGAAAGGCTGACTACTGAATGGAAGTTTTTTTGCAAATGATATATCTGATAATGGTGGCTCAGATAGTAAAGAATCTGCCTGCAATGCAGGAGACCTAGGTTGAATCCCTAAATCAGGAAAATCCCCTGGAGAGGGAATGGCAACACACTCCAGTATTCTTGCCTGGGAAATCCATGGACAGGGGAGGCTGGTGGGCTACTGGAATTTTCCAGACAAGAATCCTGGAACAGCTTGTCATTTCCTCCTCCAGAGAATCTTCCCAACCCAGGGATCAAACCTGCATCCCTTTCATGTCCTACACTGGCAGGCAGATTCTTTACCATGGCGCCACCTGAGAAACATATTAGCTACTTTCAAATATTTAGAAAATCATATTAGACATCCCGTTTGCTCTAAAGAGAAAAAAGCAAGGTGTATGTGTGGAAATGACAAGGAGGCAGAGTTCAGCTCTCCAATGACTCCTGCAAAACTGACATTCCTATTATTGGAAGTACTCAAAAAGAGACTGGAAAATCCCTCTCAGAAGTGCTTATAATAAGCATCTGCAGTGTGGATCTGAGCCAAACTGTACAGATTTTCAAACTTTAACTTGCAGAGGAAACACTGGAGGGCGGGGGTGGGGCAGGACTCTGAGAAGCAGATCTGGGGTGATGCTAAGACTGAGTGTTTCTACCAAGTCCCAGGAGATATTCATGCTGCTTCTGTGTGGACACACATTGAATCACTAGAAAACAGATGATCCTTATTTTCACTGAAAATATTGAGTGTTTCCTTGGTCAGGTAGTGACATAAAAGAAATACAGGAAATCAAAAATCAGGAGTTTGTTACTCAAGTTTCATTGATAAAATAGCTAAACCACCTTGTCTTTTTAGAGGCAGAAAATAGCTGAAAAACAACACTTCCAAAAATGCCCCCAAAGAAAACAGGCAGCAACGTCAGATTCATACCCAGCATAGACAGCTGTGAGGCCCTTGAAAGTGAATGGAACTGCTAATATTGAAATTGGATCCTGCCAGCTAACAGCACATTCACACAAGCCGGTGTTTAGGGGGAAAGGATCTGAGGCTGAAGGACTCTTTGAGGAGATGGGCCTGGGGATGGAATGCATCCCTGAGCCTTAGTGAGGGTGGAATTACCAACCAACACATTGCATGCTCGGTCTTCCTGTTGACCTCTGCACTTGAGCAAACCAGAAAGGAAAGAGAACCGGCACTTGAGTTGCATTCCATGCTCCTTCTAATCAGCTGGATGATCTTGCTGCCCTGGAGAACACAGCTCCCTATTCTGTGCGGCCAGCTGGGGCACCGGCCAGCTGAAAGGCTGTCACGGGGTCAACAGGAAGTGAGCCTGGACAAAAGGTCCAAGTTTAGGAATGCCTCTCTGGATTTGATTTGGATACAGATCCTAGTCAAACTCAGTTCCTAAGGTCAGAGCCAGGATAACGTGCTCACAGGCTAACCGTGGGCTTTTTAAAATATATTTTTAAAGACACAGCTCCCCACAGTAGTCACACACAGAAATCCAGCTGGAAGAAAGGCCAGAAGCAAATTAAAACAGATGTGTATTTAGATTTTGTTCACTAAAAAGAAATCCACTCTTCAGTTACTTTCTTCTACTGCTGGTGGTCAAAAGCAGCGTTTCTGAAATTAGAGAATTTGGGATGGACATGTACACACCGCTATATTTAAAATGGATAACCAAAAAGGTCCTACTGTATAGCACAGGGAACTCTGCTCAATGTTATGTGGTAGTCTAGATGGGAGGGGAGTTTATGGGAGAATGGAAACATGCATATGCATGGCTGAGTTCCTCTGTTGTCCACCTGAAATTAACACAACTCTGTTTATCCGCTCTACCCCAGTAAAAAACAAAGTTTAAAAAAAATGTAAAGGCCATCCTTTCCAAGCCTGAAGGTTTTGTATAATCTATGTGCATTTTAAAGGTGCATCCACATTCCTCAGGCATCAAAAAGCATCTGCTTTCCCTTCAACTCCTTCATCTCTGCTTGCTTTTGTATTGTATGGGATCCTGTGTCATTGAAACCTCTAAGGTCTGGGCGAACACAGTTCAAACCCTCTTTCTGCTCTAACTGGGTGTGATCCCTGAGCTTGAGTTTCTGCATCTTGAAAATGTCCTCATATTGAAACTGGACATAACAGTTGAAAAAGAACAGATAACAAACAAGCATGCAAAGTAAAGGCGCTGGAAAATTTTATCGGAATGCTCACAGGAATGCTGTGCACATTAAAAGCCATCACATATGTAAAGCTTCTTTAGTAAGCCAGCAATGGCAGACTGCTAATAGAAAGCAGCTGCTGTAAGAATTCTGCCTCATCAAAGTTAACTTTCCAGGAATCAAGCCGATTATGTTTCCAGGAATATGCCTTATGACCCTATCCATTCCCTGGCTAACACGGGAGAACTTTCTAAAATGAAGATATCTCTGGATATCTGATCCTAGGAATTTGCTTTCCAGAAAATAACATACAGTAGTGGAGATGAAAAAGCACGAGACAGTCAGACTATGGAATATGAGACTATAGCAACATGAAAAAAGAAACAGAAAGGAAATAACTCTCCAAAAAACAAACCAACCCAAGTTATAAAAGTTTAAACACCTAATTGATGACTACATAATAGTAAAATCAGGAAATCATTTTCAAATGAGTATTTACTGTGTCCCTGCACAAGATACTTGGAAACAAGAAGGGCAGGAATCTCGAGAGGCAGAGGACTATGGTGTTTAGAGAATGATGTTGGAGGCACACGGCCTGGAACAGAATTCAGGTTCTGTCCCTTACTATGTGATGTTTGGGCATTACTGTGCCTTAGTTTCCCCTTCTGGAAAACAGAGAAAATAGTTTGCTTAATTTCCAGGGCTCTTTTGAGGGTAGCAGTGTTTCTGTGTGGCCAGTACTTAAACAGGGCTGAACATAATATGTCATACGTAGTGTAATGGTGCTGTACTACGCTAATACCTGTCATGCAATAAAAGAGGAAAGGTACTAAGGGAGGGCAGCAGAGCTCTGATGTCAGAAGGCATCTGCTATATCCTGCAGAATCCTTCTGCTCTGGATCCTTGGAAACTACACTTCCCAGGCTTCTTTGTCAAGTGTATTCCAGTAGGCTTGGCCAGTGGGAGGCTTTGGTAGAAGAATGGGAAGCAGAGAACCCAAGGCATTTCTTTCTGCTACAGTGTCTCCTCCTGCCTCAGGTCCCAACAGGTAGCCCTTCTAGTTTTCTCTGGATGAGGGGGTTTTAGCTTATGGTGATCCCACCTCTTCCGTCTCCCTCAAGACCTGGATGTGTTGGCAGTGCCCCGCTGTCCCCAACTTTGGGTTCAGCTTCTTGGCTCTGCCATCTTTATGCAAACAATCCCTCTTTCTGAGCAGCCTAGAGGCATGTTCCCTTTCCTGACTGGCCCGGATTTTACAGCATGCTTAGTCTTGTAAAATGGGTAAGACTGTGTTATGCTAAGATAGAGACAAAGGGCATTCCAAACCAAGGGCATGCCCAAACCAGAGTAAAACCAGGATCTTAAACTTCACTGAGGAGGCCAACAGTAATTCTATTTTGGTAAATACATGAATGAGTTAGCTGCATCAATATTAGCTATTGGATTGTTAAAATATCCCGGAGCCAGCCTATCTCTTCAATTATGTGCTTCTCTTTGCCTCAGTGACCCCATGTGAGAAACAAGGGTAATGATATTAATAACAGTGGTGTTACAGTGAGGGTAAGTGAATTCTTTCACATAAAGAGCTAAGAACTGGCTCTCATGCAAAGTGATTCATTTGTTGTTGAAACTACTACAAAGTGGCAAACAAATTTGTCATCACAGATTGATATATCAAACTCAACTTTCTGGCATGTCAGTTCAAAATGGTTAAGACCATTAAGAATGAGATTGTTCACAGGAAGGCAAGCTTGCTGAGGACTGGAGCTCCAGCTCCATGAATTCCACTGTATTCTCAGCATCTATTACCTGCCTGACTCAGTGCAGGAGTTGCAGAGGAGGAAGTGAAGGAGCATTCAGGAGCTGTTCTGCTGACTTTCAAAGTGGGGAAGACCAATTCAGATTTAGTTTCTGAGATGTCAACACATTATTAAAGAACAAGGAACAATTAGAAATAAATGTACTAGGAAATATCAGAAACCACAGAATCCCAGTGTTAACTTACGATCCAGGCTCTCTTCTAGGTTCTGTGGCTACCACAGTAAACAAATTTGCCATCATTAAGCTTTATGCTAGCTGGGAAGACAAAGTATATACACTACTTATAACAACTGAAAACCTTCAGTACTCTGAAGGATGGAATGAAATAAAATAGAATACCAGTGTTATGAAAATATAACAAAGTCTGAGGATTTTCCTGGTGGTCCAGTGGTTAAGACTCTACAGTTCTACTACAGAGGGTGCGAGTTTGATTTCTGGTCAGGGAACTAAGATCCAGCAAGCCGCAATGAAAAAATAAACAAATAAATAAACATTTAAAAAGTGTGTAATCATGGGAAAATGATAGGATGCATTTCAGATAATACCGTCATGAGAGGCCCTCTTGAAGAGAAGACATCTGAGCAGAGACCTAACACAGCGAAGACTGACATGGGGCCTCTCTGCAAAATATGTTACAGGCAGATGTAATAATTGATATTATTTTTGACATGAACATTGACTGTAGTATGTAATAGATTGTGATCCCTCCCAAAGTTGGATGTCTGTCGTTTAAGTCTCCAGGGCTCCCCAAGTGGTTCAGTGGTAAACAATCTGACTGCCAATGCAACAGAGGCGGATTCGATCCCTGGGTCAGGAAGATTCTCTGGAGAAGGACGTGGCAACCCACTCGAGCATTCTTACCTGGGAAATTCAGTGGACAGGAGAACCTGGTGGGCCACCGTCTAGGGTCACAAAGAGTCAGATGTGCTTGAGCACACCTGCGTGGTTGAGTCTCTAACCTCAATGGACAGAGTTAAACACTAATGAACTACAGGGAACTCCCTGGGAAGGATCCCGCGGCATCTTTGAAACTACAGAGAAATCAGCATTTTCAGTGTTTTGCTGAGAAACAGCAGCAAAGGATAACAGCCTTTCAATTAATTTGTGCAGAGCAGGTACACATCCACTATAAGTCAGGGTTTACATCCAACTACTTTCACCAAAATAAAGACATATTCTCATCTTTTCACTGGACTCTGGAGAGGTGTGTTTTGTATACATCTTGTATAACTTTCAGTCATCCTATTCTTCTGATGGTATTTATTTGCCTTCTTGGAAATACCTTCTTTAAGGGGAAACGACTAAAACCCAGTATTTCCCCGGGCCTAGAAAAGTAGTACTGTCCGACTAAAACCTAATGTATTGCTACAAGGGCAACTGCAAACTTTCTAATATTACATGAATAAAAAGTAAAGGAAACAGGAGAAATTGTAAGTATTTCATTTAGCCCAACCTATACAAGAATGATACATCATTTCAAAATGTAATCAATATTGAAATTTTAGTGAAGCATTTTTATTCTTTTTTAATGCTAGTTCTTCACAAACAGGAGTGTGTTTTACACGCACAGTGCCACACCCCAAGTGCTCAGTTGTCATAGCTGGCCAGTGCTTGTTGAATCTAGGCTTTCATATTAGAATAAAAGGACCTTCTTAATAGGATGTCCCTGCTGGCTCAGATGGTAAGGAGTCTGCCTACAATGCAGGAGACCCAGGTTCAATCTCTGGGTCGGGAAGACCCTCTGGAGAAGGAAATGGCAACCCACTCCAGTACTCTTGCCTGGGAAACCCCACGGATGGAGGAACGTGGTCGGCTACAGTCCATGGGGTCAAAAGAGTCGGACATGACTTCACAACTTCACTTTCACCTTCTTAATACTAAGACTTGGTTGCCTAATTTAGTGAAGAAACAAAATCATGATGTCCGATTTATTTGAAATTCAGATAAAGAGTGAAGGATAATTATATGAGACATACTAAAACTGCATATACTAAACATTTTTATATTTAAGTATACTTATTGTTTATTTGAAATCCAAATTTGGCTGGAGAACCTGTATTTTATCTGGCAACTCTAACTAGAACCGAAGGGTCAAACAAATGAACTTTTCTATGAAACAGACCCACAGAGAACTAACTTGCGGTTGCCAAGGGGGAAGAGGGGCAGGGGAAGGATAGACTGGGAGTTTGGCATTAGTAGATGCAAACTATTATATACAGGATTAATTAACAAGAAGATCCTACCATGCAGCACAGGAAACTATATTCAATATCCTGTTGTAAACCATAAGAGCGAAGAATATAAAAAAGAATGCATGTATATGCATTGTGTATATGTATATATATGAATCACTTTGCTATACAGCATAAATTAATACAATATTGTAAATCAACTATATTTTATTATTAATATATATATTAAAAAAAAAGAACGGAAGGGTCAAGTTGTTGGCCATTCACCCAATAAATTGCAGAGAAAGCTATCATTAAATACAAAAAAATAAATGGCTATACATTAGAATACCATTGTAAAACTTACACTGTAATAACAATACAGAAGTTTGATAATATTTGGAGGGATAAATTACATTTAAGTCTGGGACTGCAGCTATAAAATCTACCCCACAAGCCCATCCTATCTGAGCTTCTAAGAATGTTCCTCAACTTGTAATTCTATAGCAACATGTAGGTTAAGTGTATAAACATTTTCAATAATTTTTTGTTGTACATAGTAAAAACAATGTTTAATAGCAAATCGAAGAAAGCATTTTCATCATCCTACCACTCACTCAAATGACAATATTTTCATTTTGATTGTCTGAATATTGTCCTTGTCCACACACGTAGCAATTATAATCATGGCAGTGATGTCTTTTATACCCATTTTTTATTGAATCTTATGAGAATTTTCCTAAGCATCAACACAGCCCTCACAATGTTTACTATGTACCATTATTCCACTCAGTACATTACATTTTCACTTCTTTTGTCAGGTTGCTTCTCAGTGACCACTTATGACTTCCAAATCTGTGTCTTCTAACCCCACACCCGTTTTCTTCTCTTTTGGTCTACTCAGTATCTTTGCCAAACAGAGCTTTCAAATACAATACAAACACTCAGTGCAAACTTTGGGTAACCTTTCCGGCATGTTTTTCTCCTCATGTATTTTGTGTCTAAATGAGTGAGCCAAGACAGCTGACCAAGTCTGAAACCTGGAGGTCATTCTAGGCTCTCCTACTTCACTTTCCTGTCCTCCACTTCTCCCCCAGATCACCTGGCTAGGTCAAACTGACCTTCTAACATTTCTTGAATCTCTTACAGCTTCTCCATTCACACAGACTTGACTTACTCAGCCCTCATATGTCTCATTTTCACTTAACAGGTGACTTTATTCTTCTCTTGGATTAATTTCTGTCTCAAGATTAGTTCCCAGTAGTATGGGCTTCCCTGGTAGCTCAGTTGATAAAGAATCTACCTACAATGCAGGATACTGAGGTTTGATCCCTGGGTCAGAAAGATCCCTTGGAAAGGAAATGGCAACCCGCTCCAGTATTCCTGCCTGGAAAATCCCATGGACAGAGGAGCCTGGTGGGCTGTAGCCAAGAAGTGGACATGACTTTAGCAATTAAACCACCACCACGGTATGAAGGTTGAGGAAATACGTCTAAGGGCCTGAAACTTATGGACAAACTGCTTTCTAGAAGAGTTGTACCAAAGTACTTTGCAACTACCCATAAATGCTACGCCAGTTTCCTTGCAACACTGTCAGTTTAGGCTATTATTATTTGGAAAACATAGAAATATAAGTAAGGCAAGCTCTCCCTTCCCACCTGTCTGTCCCAGTGACCCATCAGCTTTGCGCATATAGTTATTCCTATCATTCTCCAGTTGGTTTTGTTTTTATTTCTGAACATCTTAATAAATTCCTTATGGAAGAACTGAATACTTTATCAGTTGAGACACCAAAGTGTCATCTATATCACCTTGAAACACACAATGTATAACCGGTCACCTGCTTCAGTGAATTACAAACTGTGAATAAGCTTACAAAGTCTCACTGAGTTTGAAAGATGAACAAAGTGGTCCGAGGTGTGCTGACAAGATGAAAATGGTCACTTAAACTTCTGACATTTCCTGCTAAGGTGAAAAGAGAGTTGCTAATTGACCCTGAAAATTATAAATATTTTCATACTCACCTCTGTTAAATGATGTATCTTTAATCGTACCTTCTCTTGAGATGGAAGAGGTCAAGAGATGTTATTCATACAGGTTTATTAACCACAGAGTCTTTCTTGCATTTCTCCTGCAGCATTTTCATTATTTGCATGTCTCCATGCAGGGAGCTAGCTACTTAATAGCCTAAGACAAGGATACTACAGTTTGATAGCCAGGAGATGCATGAGATTGTGCATAAGACAGTGGGTTTTCTGTCTTTAAAATTCAAGAGAACTCATTTCTGAGTGGCAGCAGGTCCATGTAGGAAAAGTGGATATTTGTTTAGTACTTCTCAGAAATGATCTACAATGAGTCATTATGGACTGAATTGTCTATAACGCTGGTGCAGGCAGACACATGATGGTCACTCAGCATACACTGTGAATGCATGGATGGAAGCTCTACATTCGAAATGAGATAAGATGCAAGGACTATTTTAAACTGTAAACTTTTCAAGTTACTTTTACTTACAACAGGGTTGCTTTCTGTCCTTTAAGCTACCTTTTATGTTCCACAAGTTACAGTTTTTAAAAACTACAAAAACGGGTATTTAGCAGCTCATACATCTTAACAAAATACCCAATCAAAAATGAGCACAAAATCTAAAAAGACATTTTTCCAAAGAAGAAATACAGATGACCAATAGGCACATGAAAAGATACTCAGAATCACTAATTATTAGAGAAATGCAAACCAAAACTACAATGAGTTACCATCTCACACTGGTTAAAAAGTCTACAAATAACAAATGCTTGGGAGAGTGTAGAAATAAGGAAATCCTCCTACACTCTTGGTAGGAATGTAAATTGGTGCAGGCACTATGGAAAACACAACGGAGCTTCCACAGAAAACTAAAAATAGAACTACCATGTGACTCAGTAAGCCCACTCCAGGACATATTCACAGACAAAACTATAACTCGAAAAGGTACATGCATCCCAATATCCATAGCAGCATTATTCACAAAAGCCAACACTTGGAAACAGGCTAAATGTCCTTTGGCAGATGAATGGGTAAATATATCACACACACGCAATAGACGACTGCTGCTGCCGCCGCCGCTGCCGCTCAGTCGCTTCAGTCGTGTCCCACTCTGCGACCCCACAGACGGCAGCCCACCAGGCTCCCACCCCTGGGATTCTCCAGACAAGAACACTGGAGTGGGTTGCCATTGCCTTCTCCAAAAGGATATGAAATCAACCTATATACAAAGTTAAGAAGAGGCGGTCCTAAGATGGCGGAGGAATAGGACTGGGAGATCACTTTCTCCCCCACAAATTCATCAAAAGATCATTTGAACGCTGCGCAAACACCACAAAACAACTTCTGAACACTGGCGGAAGACACCAGGCACCCAGAAAGCAGCCCACTGTCTTTGAAAGGAGATAGGACAAAGTATAAAAGATAAAAAGAGAGACAAAAGAGTTAGGGAAGGAGACCCATCCCGGGGAGAGAGTCTTAAAAGAGAAGTTTTCAAACACCAGGAGACCTTCTCACTGGCGGGTCTATGGGGAGTTTTGGAATCTCAGAGGGCGACATAACCGGGAGTAGAAAATAAATAAATAAAATCCCAAGACTACGGGTCTAACTACAACTCCCAGAGGAGAAGCAGCTCAGACCCTCGCGTCCACCACCAGAAAGCAAGGGCTGGACAGGGAGGCGCCGGCTGCATTGCTTAGAGTGAGGACCGGGCCTGAATGCTCTGAGGGCGACCTGAGGGAGCTTAGGTGAGATAGCAACCCAAACCGTGGGGTAGCCAGAGAGGAAAAACAAAAAGAGGACAGAGAGAAGGCGAGAGAGCACTTTTCGGAGAAAAGCTCTAACCTAAGGCACTGCCGGGAGCTCACTGAACAATGCCAGGGGAGACTAGCCGGCAGAAGCCCAGCCCATCCCCCACCGGAGGCAGGGAGGCTGCTGGCGGGGACAGCCAGGGCGGGAAAGCAGGGGACAAACTCGGCCCAGAGACGGCACCCCGTACCAAACTGTGGGCAGATTCTCAGTCACTAACCGAGTCTTCTCAGGATCCTGGATGGCTGACATCTACCTGGAGGGTCGCAGCCAGAGATCAGCTCCCCAGAAGAGACGCCTGGCACGCCTGAGATGGGCTCTTATGGCGCACCCAGGAATCGAGCAGCTGGGACGGGGCAGGCGATAAGATGCATCGCACCTGGGAGAGTGAGCTTGCCACGCACCTGGTCGCCTGAGCTGCTCCAACCTGGGAAGGGCGCAAAACGCAGGCCCAACCCAGTCTGTGCCTTTGTGGAGTACCCAAGAACCTAAACCTGAGCAGCTTACACCTGGGAAGTGCAGGCAACCCAGGGCCCACTTTAGACAGTTCCCCTGCAGAGCAACCTGGAGCCTGAGCAGCGCAGACCAGGAAAGCACACACGCCATGAGCTGAGACAAACCCAGTGTGGCCCAGGCACTGTGAGCACTCCCCCCACACACCAGTGTTTGCACATTTGTTTGCAGTGTTCCTCCCTCCCTACAGCACAACTGAACAAGTGAGCCTAAATAAGTGACCACCTTCGCCCCCTTGGGTCAGGGTGGAAATTAGACACTGAAGAGACTTGCAAACAGAGGAACCCAAATTAAACAAAGAAGAGGGAACTGCTCTGGAAGTGACAGGTGCAACAGATTAAAACCCTGTAGTTACCACTGAGTGCATAAGAAAGGGCCTATAGACTTTGAGAAGAAGTATAAGCTGGAACAAGGAACTATCTGAAACTGAACTGACCCCACACTGCCCTCAACAGCTCCAGAGAAATTCCTAGATATATTGTACTATTATCATTTTTGAATTTCTTTTTAATATTTTTAATTTTTAAGTTTTTTATTAATCCTTTAATTTTCATTTTTAAAACTTACTATATTACCTTGAAAAAAAGAGCCTATTTTTAAAGCAAATTTCATATTTTTTTATATAACTTTTGCAATTTTTTTTAATATTGTATTTTTCAAGAGTCTAACATCTAGTCTAGTTTCTTAATCTTTGCTTTTTGGTAATTGTTATCAATTTTGTACCTTTCAGAATCCAATCTCAAGTACCCAGTTTTACTTGGCAGTGTGATTACTGGCTTGACTGCTCTCTCCCCTTTTGGCTCTCCTTTCTCTCCCCCAGGTCACTGCTGTCTCATCCCTCCCCCTTTTCTTCTCTCCTTAACTCTGGGAATGACTTTGGAGAAAACTTAGGGAACTATCACAGGCTACACTGGTCTCTCTCCTTTTGACTCCCCCTCCTCTCCTCCTGGTCACCTCTATCTACTTCCTCCCTTTTCTCTATGGAACTACGTGAACCTCTCTGAGGGTTCCAGACTGTGGAGAGCAAATAGGGAACTGATTACTGGCTAGACTTCTCTCTTCCCTTTTGATTCCGCTTCTATCTCCCTCCTCCCTCTTCTCTTCTCCATGTAACTCTGTGAACCTCTCTGGGTGTCTCTCACTGTGGAGAATCTTTACACCATTATCCTAGATGTCTTGTCATCAGTGCTGTACGGATGGAGAAGTCCTGAGGCTACTGTAAGAATAAGACTGAAAGCCAGAGGCAGGAGGCCTAAATCCAAAACTTAAGACCACCAAAAATCTCCTGACTTCAGGGACCATTAATCGACAAAAGCTCATCCAAAAGCCTTCATACCTACACTGAAACCAAGCTCCACCCAAGAGCCAACAGGTTTCAGAGCAAGACATACCCAGCTAATTCTCCAATAATGCAGGAACACAACCCCGAGCACAAAAATGCAGGCAGCCAATAGTCACACCAAACCCACAGACATCTCAAAACTCACTACTGGACACTTCATTGCACTCCAGAGAGAAGAGATCCAGCTCCATCCACCAGAACACCAACGCAAGCTTCCCTAATCAGGAAAGCTTGACAAGCCATTCATCCAACCCCACCCATAGGGAGGAAACACCACAATAAAGAGGAACCACAAACTTCCAGCATACAGAAAGGCCACCCCAAACACAGCAATCTAAACAAGATTAAAAGGCAGATACATATTCAGCAGGTAAAGGAACATGATAAAAGACCACCAAACCAAACAAAAGAGGAGGAGACAGGGAGTCTACCTGAAAAAGAATTCAGAATAATGATAGTAAAAATGATCCAAAATTTTGAAAACAAAATGGAGTTACAGATAAATAGTCTGGAGACAAGGATTGAGAGAGGACCTAGAAGAAATAAAAAAGAATCAATGAATAATGCAATAGCTGAGTTCTAAAACATTCTGGAGGGAACCAACAGTAGAATAACTGAGGCAGAAGATAGGATAAGTGAGGTAGAAGATAGAATGGTGGAAATAAATGAAGCAGAGAGGAAAAAAGAAAAAAGAATTACAAGAAATGAGGACAACCTCAGAGACCTCTGGGACAATGCCCCAACATTTGAATTATAGGAGTCTCAGAAAAAGAAGACAAAAAGAAAGACCATGAGAAATACTTGAGGAGATAATAGTTGAAAACTTCCCTAAAATGGGGAAGGAAACAGGCACCCAGGTCCAAGAAACCCAGAGAGTCCCAAACAGGATAAACCCAAGGTGAAACACCCCAAGACACATATTAATCAAATTAATGAAGATCAAATACAAAGAACAAATATTAAAAGCAGCAGGGGAAAAACAACAATTAACCAACAAGGGGATTCCCATAAGGATAACAACTGATCTTTCAATAGAAACTCTTCAGGCCGGAAGGGAATGGCAGGACACACTTAAAGTAATGAAAGAGAAAAACCTACAACCCAGATTTCTGTACTCAGCAAGGATCTCATTCAAATATGAAAGAGAAATCAAAAGCTTTACAGACAAGCAAAAGCTGAGACAATTCAGCACCACCAAACCAGCTCTCCAACAAATGCTAAAGGATCTTCTCTAAATAGGAAACACAGAAAAGGTGTATAAACTTGAACCCAAAACAACAAAGTAAATGACAACAGGATCATACTTATCAATAATTACCTTAAATGTAAATGGGTTGAATGCCCCAACCAAAAGACAAAGACTGGCTGAATGGATACAAAAACAAGACCCCTATATATGCTGTCTACAAGAGACCCACCTCGAAACAGGGGACACATACAGACTGAAAGTGAAGGGCTGGAAAAAGATACTTCACGCAAATGGAGACCAAAAGAAAGCAGAAGTAACAATACCCATATCAGATAAAATAGACTTTGAAATAAAGGCCGTGAAAAGAGACAAAGAAGGACACTACATAATGATCAGAGTATCAATCCAAGAAGAAGATGTAACAATTATAAATATGTATGCATCCACCATAGGAGCACCGCAATATGTAAGGCAAATGCTAACAAGAATGAAAGGGGAAATTAACAATAACACAATAATTGTGGGAGACTTTAATATCCTACTCACACCTATGGATAGATCAACCAAACAGAAAATTAGCAAGGAAACACAGACTTTAAATGATACAATGGACCAGTTAGATCTAATTGATATCTATAGTACATTTCACCCCCCAAAAAATGAATTTCAATTTTTTCTCAAGTACACACAGAACCTTCTCCAGGATAGATCACATCCTTGGCCATAAATCTAGCCTTGGTAAACTGAAAAAAAAAAAAAAATGAAATCATCTCAAGCATCTTTTCTGATCACAATGTGTTAACATTTAATGTCAACTATAGGAAGAAAACTATGAAAAATACAAACATATGGAGGCTAAACAACACACTTCTGAATAACCAACAAATCACAGAAGAAATAAAAAAAGAATTCACAATATGTATAGAAATGAATGAAAATAGAAACACAGCAATCCAAAATCTTTGGGACTCAGTAAAAGCAGTGCTAATGGGAAGACTTATAGAAATACAAGCCTACCTCAAAAATAGGAGAGAAATCAAATAAATAACCTAACTCTACACCTAAAGCAACTAGAAAAGGAAGAAATGAAGAACCTCAGGGTGAGTAGAAGGAAAGAAATCACAAAAATTAGGGCAGAAATACATGCAAAGAAAACAAAAGAGACCATAGCAAAAATCAACAAAGCTAAAAGCCGGTTCTTTAAGAGGGTAAATAATATAGACAAACCATGAGCCAGACTCATCAAGAAACAAAGGGAGAAGAATCAAATCAACAAAACTAGAAATTAAAATGGAGAAATCACAACAGACAACACAGAAATATAAAGGATCATAAGAGATTACTATCAGCAACTATATGCCAATAAAATGGACAACTAGGAAGAAATGGACAAATTATTAGAAAACTATAACTTTCCAAAACTAAACTAGGAAGAAATAGAAAATCTTAACAGACCCATCACAAGCACGGAAATTGAAACTATAATCAGAAATCTTCCAGCAAACAAAAGCCCAGGACCAGATGGCTTCACAGCTGAATTCTACCAAAAATTTAGAGAAGAGCTAACACCTATTCTACTCAAACTCTTCCAGAAAATTGCAGAGGAAGGTAAACTTCCAAACTCATTCTATGAGGCTGCCATCACCCTAATACCAAAACCTGACAAAGATGCCACAAAAAAGAAAACTAGAGGCCAATATCACTGATGAACATAGATGCAAAAATCCTTAACAAAACTCTAGCAAACAGAATCCAACAACATATTAAAAAAGATCATACATCACAACCAAGAGGGCTTTATCCCGGGGATGCAAGGATTCTTCAATATGCGCAAATAAATCAATGTGATATACCACATTAACAAATTAAAAGATAAAAACCACATGAATCAATATAGTGAAAATGAGTATACTACCCAAAGCAGTCTATAGATTCAATGCAATCCCTATCAATCTACTGACGGTATTTTTCAGAGAATTAGAACAAATAATTTCACAATTTGTATGGAATTACAAAAAACCTCGAATAGCGAAAACAATCTTGAGAAAGAAGAATGGAACTGGAGAAATCAACCTGCCTTACTTCAGGCTATACCACATAGCAACAGTCATCAAGACAGTATGGTACTGGCACAAAGATAGAAACATAGATCAATGAAACAAAATAGAAAGCCCAGAGATAAATCTACACACCTATGGACACCTTATCTTTGACAAAGAAGGCAAGAATATACAATGGAGAAAAGACAATCTCTTTAACAAGTGGTGCTAGGAAAACTGGACAGCCACTTGTAAAACAATGAAACTAGAACACTTCCTAAAACAATACACAAAAATAAACTCAAAATGGATTAAAGATCTAAATGAAGACCAGAAACCATAAAACTCCTAGAGGAAAACATAGGCAAAACACTCTCTGACATAAATCACAGCAGGATCCTCTATGACCCACCTACCAGGATATTGGAAATAAAAGCAAAAATAAACAAATGGGACCTAATTAAATTTAAAAGCTTTTGCACAACAAAGGAAACTATAAGCAAGGTGAAAAGACAGCCTTCAGAATGGGAGAAAATGATAGCAAATGAAACAACTGACAAAGAATTAATCTCAAAAATATACAAGCAGCCCCTGCAGCTCAATTCCAGAAAATAAGCAACCCAATCAGAAAGTGGGCCAAAGAACTAAACAGACATTTCTCCAAAGAGGACATACAGATGGCTAACAAGCCCATGAAAAGATGCTCAACATCACTCATTATCAGAGAAATGCAAATCCAAACCACAATGAGGTACCATCTCACACTGGTCAGAATGGCTGCTATCAAAAAGTCTACAAACAATAAATGCTGGAGAGGATGTGGATAAAAGGAACCCTCTTACACTGTTGGTGGGTATGTAATGCAAACTAGTACAGCCACTATGGAGAACAGTGTGGGGATTCCTTAAAAAACTGCAAATAGACCTGCCATATGACCCAGCAATCCCACTGCTGGGCATACACACCGAGGAAACCAGAATTGAAAGAGACACGTGTACCCCAATGTTCATCGCTGCATTGTTTACAATAGCCAAGACATGGAAGCAACCTAGATGCCCATCATCTGATGAATGGATAAGAAAGCTGTGGTACATATACACAATGGAATATTACTCAGCCATTAAAAAGAATACATTTGAATCAGTTCTACTCAGGTGGATGGACCTGGAGCCTATTATACAGAGTGAAGTAAGCCAGGAGGAAAACAAAAATACAGTATACTAATGCATATATATATATGGAATTTAGAAAGATGGTAACGATGACCCTGTATGCGAGACAGCAAAAGAGACACAGGTGTAAAGAACAGAGTGTTGAACTTGGAGGGAGAAGTCGAGGGTGTGATAATTTGAGAGAACAGCATTGAAACGTGTATATCACCATATGTGAAACAGATCACCAGTCCAGGTTTGATGCACGAAGCAGGGTGCTCGATGCATGAGGGCTGGTGCACTGGGATGATCCTGAGGGATGGGGAAGAGGAGGGAGGTTGGAGGGGGGTGTCAGTATGGGGGACACATGTACACTCATGGCTGATTCATGTGAATGTACGGCAAAACCACCAGAATGTTGTAAAGTAATTAGCCTCCAATTAAAAAGAAGAAAAAGTTAAGAAGTGTATATATCAACACACTTATTTTTCCAGCATCTGTAGTAAACTAATAATGACCTAATTGCTGACCCACCGTCTTCCTGGGAATCTGGAATCTTCGAGGTACTTGACCCTGTTGAGCATCTCTTTCTACACGCGCTACTATTCACTTTTTTGGCATTGCTCCCTGTCTGTTTCCCTGACTTTTTCTGCTTTGCCCTTACAGAGTCCATCTCTTTGGTCTTATAGTGTCTGCCATCCTGTATGCTCTCCTTAGGTGACTTAACCACCTGCTGTGGTTCAGAGTGAACTGACATCCATGTCATCAGCTCCACAACTTTAAGTTTGACAAGGGATGTCCCAGTGCTACATCTGACTCAACATATCTGAATCACATGCACTGCTTTGTCCATAAAACTGATTTTTTTTTTCTCCTCACATCAGTTAAAACCATTATCACTGATTCAGTTGCCAAATAAAGCATCTTCCTTGATGCTTCCCCATCCCTAGCCTGTCTCATCTTATTGGTACATGGGTCTTCTGGATTCTTACCTTTAAAAATGTGTCTCTACTTCACCTTTTCTATTTGCAAAGCCCCTTGCTCATCCTTTTCAAATTATTCTAAAAAACTGATGAGGAATGAACATTACTGAACTTATACTATGAGGCCAGCAAGGACTATGATATCAAAACTAGACAAAGATATCACACACACAAAAATAAAGGTCAATGTTACTGATGAATGATGAAAAATTTCTCAACAAATTATTAGCAAACCAAATTCAGTAACACATTAACTCTGTGGAAGAAGATGAGGGTGGGATGAATTGAGAGAATAGCACTGAAATATGTATATTATCATGTGTGAAACAGATTGCCAGTCCAGGTTCAATGCATGAGGCAGGGTGCTCAGGGCTGGTGCACTGGGATGACCCTGAGGGATGGGATGGGGAGGGAGGAGAGAGGGGGGTTCAGGATGGGGGACACATGTAAGCCCATGGCTGATTCATGTCAATGTATGGCAAAACCACTGTAATATTGTAAAGTAATTAGCCTTCAATTAAACTAAATAAATTTTAAAAATAAAATAAAAATCATACATCATGGGAAAATGTGCAAAATCAAAGTGATAAATCACATTAACGAATTGAAAAGTCATATGACCATCTCAATAGATGCAGAAAAAGCTTTTGAAATTTAGTATCTAATTATGATTTAAAAAAAACTCTCAAAGTGGGTTGAAAGAGAACATATTTAGAAAGAAAACTCTCACAGAGACAATTGTAATATCCGCTGTGATAGAATTCTGTTCCTACCAGCATTATTTATCAATGGTTGGCAATGTGCCCAGCTACACAAACCACAATTTCCAGCCTCAACTAAGTGTCCTGCACCCATGACTCTTTTACAGTCTGGGGCCAATGACACATATGCAGAAAGCTCTTGAACAAAGACACATTCAGCTGCCACTTGTCCTTTGCCCTTTAGTCCCATCATTCTTCCGGAGAGGCAAATATGCTGATAAAGTAGAAGGGAGGAGGTCTACAACCACAGGTGGAAAGCTTGAAGATAAGGGGCATCTGCCAAGGACAGGTTCCTAATGATGGAATCTCCGCACTGGCTCTGGGCCACCCACCTTCCTTCAGCCTCCTCCTTATGCTTATGGAGAAGCACAGCTTGCATCCCTGTTCGGCCATATTTTCTGTTGCTACGAGATGGATGTGAAAGAAAAGATTCATCCTTCTGTGTTCCTGCATCTAGCTGTCCTCCTCTCTCATCCCCAAATCTTTTGCTAGAATTGAGTTTCCAGAAAGGTAGCTCTGACCACATTTATTTTCCTCTGTCTATAAATCTCTCTTTGGTCCCCACTTCCTTGGCAATTGTTTCTTTATTCTGGCTTTTATACATGAAACTTTCACAAGAGAATTTGAGCTTGCATTTTAGGTTATGTCACTTCCTGTTCCCATACATGTAGGTCCTGAACTTTTAAACCATCAGAAAACACCATGCTCTACTGGAACTTTCTGCCATTGCCAGTTCTTCCCTATTCCAGGTAAACCTCTCTCTGCCATTTCTGAGGCATAAACTCCGACTGACGTCTTAGCTGCTGCTGCTGCTGCTGCTAAGTCACTTCAGTCGTGTCCGACTCTGTGTGACCCCATATATGGTAGCCCTCCAGGCTCCCTTGTCCCTGGGATTCTCCAGGCAAGAACACTGGAGTGGGGTGCCATTGCCTTCTCCGTGACCTTTTAGAGTCAAGCTCAAATACCTCCTCCTCCCTGAAACTTTCCTGTGTGCCTTTTCTAAACTGAGGGTAAACGTAACTACTTCCTCATTTTTGCCCAAGAGCAGTCCAGCTGATTGCATGGCAGGTGAGCGCATTTATCCTGGAACTCTCTGGACTCGGGCTGCATGGATAGGAGGCTGAGTGATGCTGAGAAGAGTGCTGGACTATCTTCACCTGTGAAATGCTAATAGCCTGTATACCTACTTCCTGGAGTCACTGGGAGGATTAAATGAATAAGTGGATTCATTACAAGAATGTCTGACATGTAAAAAGTGCTCACTGGCCATTACACACTGTCACTATTGTATTCATCTTATGTTCTAGTCTTACATATATGTGTACAGACTGTCTGCCTGTCCTACTCTGAGTACTTGGCTATAGGCAATACACCTTTCCTGTTTCCTATCCCAGTGCCAAGCACAGTGTCTGTCACAAAATACATGTTTGAAGTATAATCAGTCATAAAAAAGAATGAGATAATGCTACTTGCAGCAACACAGATGGACCTAGAGATGATCATACGCAGTGAAGTAAGTCAGAGAAAGGCAAATATCATGTTATTTGGAATCCGGGCCTCCCTGGTGGCTCAGATGGTAAAGAACCTGCTTGCAATGCAGGAGACACAGGATATGCAGGTTCAGTCCCTTCTTCTCCAGAAAGATCCCCTGGAGAAAAGCATGATAACCCACTCCAGAATTCTTGCCTAGAGAATTCCATGGGCAGAGGAGCCTGGTGGGCTACAGTCTATGGGGTCGTGAAGAGTCGGACAGGCCTGAGCAGCTAACACACTCTTAAAAATGATACAAATGAACTATTCACAAAACAGAAATTGGCCCACAGACTTAGAAAACTAACTTATGTTTACAAAACAGGAGAGGGGGCAAAAATTAGGAATTTAAGATTAATATATACACACTACTATATATAAAATAGATAAACAGCATGGACCTACTGTATAGCATAGGGAATTATGTCCAATATTTTTAATAACTTATAAGGAAAAGTAATCTGAAAAACATACATGTAATCAGATCACTCTATACCTGAAACAAACGCATTGTAAATCTACTATACTTCATCAAAAAATGTGAAAGCCATCATATTTGACAAATTTTGGGTCAAGTCAAGTTATACTAACTAGCATGTATAAACCCCATTCAATACTAAATACCCATCTACTGAATTTCATTTTAATAAAGTAGCATGTGTGTTAAATAAGAACCACCACCAGCCCCCATTCAATCCACGTACTTCCTGGGAAGAGAGCCACTGCAACAAGGCACAACCTCCGTGAAGGTCTGAGAGGCTGTAGGTTGGTACAGAATTGTTTGTCCTAGCAAGGGTGTGTCTGCCATATAGCTTCCCATAGAGTAGATAAGATACAGGGAAGAACTAAGCATTTTTGGAAGAACAGAGTATTGTGTCCACTGCTATTCCCTCAGCACAGTCTTTAATTAGAGAACAGTTCCTGACTTTGCAAAGTATGTCCTAAATCTGTCTTTTACCTGCTCTATGCATGCCAATGGTATGACACACTGCCCACGCGAGCCCACTACATTCTGTAAATATGTCTGAAGGCACAAAACATACCAGCTCTATGCTGGGCACCCAAAGCACAATGAGGAGTCAGATCTCAGGACCAGGTAGGGAAGCCAAGGGCATATCACATCTCACAGAGTGAAAACTATCTTTCTCTTTCCCAGGGGCAGGATCATGGAAGTTATGGATACTGAATTTTGAGGGCTTATCCAGCATTTATTATTTTCAGATATGGAAAAGCAAAGCAAGAAGAAAAGTGCAGAATGCCATCAGGGAAGGAAAAAAACACATCTTTATAAGCTTGACTGTGGCCCACCAATGTTTTTATGTCAAATGGAAGGCAATGGAAATGGGCAAACTGCATGGTGTCTCACAAAGAGAAATTTTACAGACACCTTGCCTACTTCCCTCACAAACTCTGTTTCTTCCTCCCAAAAGGAATGGAAAAAAAAAAGGATATTACTAAAAGAACTGCAGAAATCCTAGCAGGGTAATTAATGAGTGACAGGTCAGTCACCCATGTGAAAAAAATGAAATGTGGCAAGAAAAAAAATGGCTTTGTCAAGAACTCTGAGGTTTTGTAGACTGGAAGCAATTTGTCCAAGGACTATTTTGACCACACCACTTCCTAATCTCAGTTCCCATAAGGTCTGGGAGGGGGCCAACTGGAAAGGTTCTTCTCAGCTGCACAGATATAGTCCACAGAGGAAATAAAAGGATTTTCAACATTGGAGTCATTTCCTTTGGTTCTCAGCTATTTGAGGGGGGAAAAAAAATTCCTTTTGGTTAGTGATATCTCCAGCTCAATTCCTGCAGCCTGGCTTAGAAAAATAACAAAATCTGTTCCCCAAAATACTTTCCAATCAGACAAGATTTCAACTCAAAGCACAAATTCCAATGAAAGACTTTCCTTGGCCAGAGCAGTCTAGGAAGACACACACATTTTTAAGGTTCACACTGCTTTATCCACAACCAGTGTAAATGTCAGATGTGAAAGATGTGTTTAGGAGAGGGACCTGGATAATCAAATCTTGAGCCCACTGCTTTGGAACTGATGGGAAGGGGTCTTGTAGAGAATAATAGGGTCCATTTACAAAACACAGAACACACAGCAATATTACCAAAAGTGGGCCCGGCTGCTTGCCACTCTGAAGCCAATAAAGAGGCAAGGTTGGTGGAAAGGAAAGTCTGCTTTATTTCAGAGGCTGGCAATTAGCAAGGGTTTGGGAGCGGAATGCTATGTTTTTATCTCAAGGTCATGGTATGAGTTGACTTCAAGCTTTCTCTTAGAAACAGTTTTATTCTTTTGGGGTAAGAATTCTGGGGGGGAGGGGGAAGGATTTTATCAATCAAGCTTTCTCTGACTGAATATGCAAAAGGAATCAGTTTTAGAGTTTCAAAAGAGTTTCATTCATCTCAACCAGTTTTTTCAGAGTTTGAAGAAGAACTGAAACAGAATTTCTCATTTTTCAAAAGGCAACAAGAATACCAATCACAGAAATGGAATACACACTCACAGAGCAGAAGACAGAACTATCACAAACCCTCCAGAAGATGACCCACATGAAGTCTGAAAACAAACACTTCCCAACACAAATAGGCCTCAGCGTCAGATACAAGTCAGAACTGACTGGCAAAATACCAAATAACACTCAGTGCTCATAAAGGGTCCTCGATGGCAGACACCTGTCAGAGCCAATTGCTAAAACATGCCCAAACAGCGCTTCACCCTCAAAGAGAAGTTAGCTGGGTGCACACTGGTGGATTTACGAGTCTAGGAGCTCGTTGCCTTGCCCAGAGGCATCTTTCCATTCCACCAGGGAAAAGCATAGGTGGGCAGCCAGTGCCGAGCAGGGGACAAACAGGGAGGGTCCCCCCACAAAAATGGTATTGACAGCTGCTAGGAACGTCCCTCCAAACCTCCCCCCCAGGGCCAGCTAGGTGTGAGCAGTGGCTCCTTGAAGCCCTCCCACCACATCATCATGGTAGCTTCTTTGATTGGGGCAAACTCTGGGAGCCAAATATCACAAGAGCGCAGCCTCATTGGGCGCCAGTATCTGTTAGTGAAAGTGGGTCCAGGTCTCCCAGCTTAAAGTCCAGCACCCAGGTGTGGAGACACACTCCAGTTCAAATTCATATCCCCCCAGCCCCCCACACCAACTGACAATCAGTGGGCAAGAGTGTTTAAAGGGGAGATTCAGAGGTGTAAAGATGGTGGGAGGGAGCTACATGTAGAGACAGCATAGTCATCTTGAAACTGGTCATGCAGTGGTCTGATCAGCATCATCTTGATTTTTTTAGTTCAGTTTAGTTCAGTCACTCAGTCGTGTCTGACTCTTTGCCACCCCATAGACTGCAGCACTCCAGGCCTCCCTGTCCATCACCAAATCCTGGAGTTTACGCAAACTCATGTCCACCGTGTCGGAGATGCCATCCAACCATCTAATCTTCTGTCATCTCCTTTTCCTCCCGCCTTCAATCTTTCCCAGCATCGAGGTCTTTTCCAGTGAATCAGTTCTCCGCATCAGATGGCCAAGGTATTGGAGTCTCAGCTTCAGGATCAGTCCTTCCAACGAATATTCAGGACTGATTTCCTTTAGGATGGACTGGTTGGATCTCCTAGCTCTCCAATGGACTCTCAAAAGTCTTTTCCAACACCACAGTTCAAAAGCATCAATTCTTTGGTGCTCGGCTTTCTTTTCTTTTTTTTTTTATTGTTTTTGCCATACATTGTCATGATATCACCATGGGTTTACATATGCTTCCCCTCCGGAACCCCCCTCCCTCCTCCCTCCCCCCCGGGAAATCTCGCTGCACCAGCCCCGAGCATCAATCCTCGGCTGGCGATTGATTAGGCATATGATAATTAACATGCTTCAATGCCCTTCTCCCATATCATCCCACCCTTACCCTCATCCACAACGTCCACGAGTCTATTCTATACATCTGCGTTCCTTTTGCTGTCTCGCATGTTGGGTTCTCGATACCGTCTTTCTAAATTCCATATATATGCGTTAATATACTGTATTTCGGCTTTCTTTATAGTCCAACTCTCACATCCATACACAACTACTGGAAAAACCATGGCTTTGAATAGACGGATGGACCTTTGTCGGCAAAGTAATGTCTCTGCTTTTTAATATGGTGTCTAGTTTGGCCATAATTTTTCTTCCAAGGAGTAAGCGTCTTTTAATTTCATGGCTGCAATTACCATCTGCAGTGATTTTGGAGTCCAAAACAATAAATTCTGTCACTGTTTCTACTGTTTCCCCATCTATCTGCCATGAAGTGATGGGACCAGATGCCATGATCTTTGTTTTCTGAATGTTGCTCTTTAAGCCAACTTTTTCACTCTCCTCTTTCACTTTCATCAAGAGGCTCTTTAATTCTTTTGCACTTTCTGCCATAAGGGTGGTGTCATCGGCATACCTGAGATTATTGATATTTCTCCCAGCAATCTTGATTCCAGCTTGTGCTTCAGCCCAGCATTTCTCATGATGTACTCTTCATATAAGTTAAATAAGCAGGGTGACAATATACAGCCTTGACATACTCCTTTCCTGATTTGGAACCAGGCTGTTGTTCCATGTCCAGTTTTAACTTGCTTCCTGACCTGCATACAGGTTTCTCAGGAGGCAGGTCAGGTGTTCTGGTATTCCCATCTCTTTCGAATTTTCCACAGTTTGTTGTGATCCACACAGTCAAAGTCTTTGGCATAGTCAATAAAGCAGAAGTAGATGTTTTTCTGGAACTCTTGCTTTTTCGATGATCCATTGGATATTGGCAATTTGATCCCTGGTTCCTCTGCCTTTTCTAAATCCAGCTTGAACATCTGGAAGTTCATGGTTCATGTGCTGTTGAAGCCTGGCTTGGAGAATTTTGAGCATTACTTTGCTAGCATGTGAGATGAGTGCAGTTGTGAGGCAGCTGAACATTCATTTGCAGGGTTGGTTTGCTCCCATTTCTTTCAAGTCAATTCTTAGAATTGTGGCAGCTATGGCTGTCGTCTGATCATCGTGTAGTTAACTCGTTCCACCTGGTGGAGGTCTGACCTCTATAAGGCAGCTCAAAGGATATGACTCTGATTAATATCTATAGCCCATGAAGGGCAACTAAACATCTTGACTTCGCTTAGTGACTAAACTATTATTAGTCTTATTGAACTGTTTCCCTTTGTTTCTGCACTTCTCTGATTAAGCTAATAAGAATTAGCTTTAGTTTAGAATTTGGCTAAAATTCTACTGTAGAAAAAATGGGAGGCTGAGAACATAAGAGGGCAGGTGGGGAAGGGCCACAGGGTACTGCTAGTTTCAGTAAAGCAAGTTCCCTCTCAAGTGGTATTTTGGCAGCTCTGGAATGGTTACTTGAATGTGTGGAGAGCAGAAAAGCAGCACTCTCCAAATCTGTCCTCCAGCTAAGGACTTTTGGAACTGCTACAGAGATTATAATGAAAAGACGGGAAGTCAGAATGGCCCTCTGCTCATATACATGCATTCTAAATGCCAAAGCTGAAAGCCCATGTATGCAGCATGGTTTACATGTCATGATGTTTGAAATATTAGACAGCTTTTGTCAAGTATGGATCTGCAAGGAAATATTACAGCTCACCTCACCACTGTGTGGTGTTTTGTCGAGTGTGATCTCTTTTTTATTTTCCCTGCAAGGTCCTTGGTATTAATTCTCAAGTCTTTGGGTCAGTTTTTTGGTGAAATCATAAAGCAGCTGGGTTATATATCAAATGGAAAATGTAAAGAAATGCAATTACTTTTATATTTTGATAGCAAATCTTAAAGTTTCAAGACTATTTAAGTTCCTTATTTCAGGAATTTTCATGGATAGTCATATATTTTAATTATCAACTTTAAAAAGGAGTAATGTAATATTTATAGTCTTCAGATAATTAATTCTAACTACAATGTCAGGTGAATCAAAATTCCCTTTTTGCCCAGGATTGATGCTCGGGGCTGGTGCACCGAGATTTCCCGGGGGGAGGGAGTCAGGAGGGAGGAGGGAGGGGGGTGCTGGAGGGGGAGCATATGTACACCCATGGCGATATCATGTCATTGTATGGCAAAACCAATTAAAAAAAAATTCCCTTTTTGTGCTCATCTCCCTGTTGCAGCTAAAGAATAAATTACTTGTTTTGCTTTTTTTTTTTTTCAAATGCACATATCCCAAACTTAGACTTAGTGAGGTATTTATTTACTAACCAGTATAATATAAAGTGACAGGGCAAACCTCCACTTGCTAAAAAATCCTAATGACTATATGTTGAGAGATAGGGAAGCTATAGACTTTTTCATGTTTCACTCTCTCTTGCCTTTTATTTTCAATAATTTTAATAAATAGTTAGAAATCATAGCAAAAGGAAGGCTTTTGCTAAATGTATCAAAAAAAAAAAGAAAGAAAAACTAATGTCTCTGAAACCAAGAAAAGAAAAGTATTAGTACCATAACATAAAAATTTTAATTACATGTAAATTTAAGCCAAATGTTACTGGAATAGCTCGCCATTTCCTTTCCAACTTCTGCTCTCCAAGGAATTCCAAACTCAGGAGCACATTGTCAGTGAAGTGACTCTGAACACAGCCAGATATGAAATTTCTGTTTTCAGTTAGTCTTGTGACACATGTGTTTTCATTTGTTCCTAAAACACAGAGGGACCCCTCGACTTTTAAGTCATAATATGAAAATCCCATTTTGTTATTATTTCTATAAAATGGTGAAATGATGGAGGAATCCTCTGCAAATAAAGGCAAGAAGGGTGTTATTGTTTATATATGATGATCCTGTGAGGAAGGCCCATGCTTGCTTTCTTGTTTTTGCCTACCCATTCAAAAATCTTTTCCCCATGTTTCCCTTTATAACCAACAGTAGACACTGGCCAAGTGCTGGGGTAAACACAGGGCTGAGGTCTTCGGACATGAGGTGATCAGTAGAACAAAAATAGCAACTCAAGAGTCACCAACAAGCATCAGAAGAGAGTAAAAACTGTTCTCCGATATGTCTATCCTAAGTATTAAAGTCACACAGGACACCCAAGCACAGAACTGGTTTTACGCTGTCATCCGTTCACATATGGCTTCCCACTGGTAAAGAATCCATCTGCCAAAGCAGGAGATGCAGGTTCGATCGCTGGGTCAGGAAGATCCCCTGGGGGAGGAAATGGAAACCTACTCCAGAATTCTTGCCCAGAAAATCCCATGGACAGAAGAGCCTGGCGGGCTACAGTCCATGGGGCCGGACACGACTTCGCAACTGAGCATACTCACATGCACGGTCCACATACAACAATGCAACATTAGAGTCCTTCTCAAGTCACACGCTGAAGAGTCAAACTTATTTTTGGAATGATTTTTTGATTTCAATCAATTCTTTCTGCCTTTTTCAGACTCCCTCCTCTGTCATTAACCGAAGGAAAACTCAAATCTTTTCCTAATAAGATGTTTGTAAAACATGCAAAATAGATCCTGGCCCATAGTGGGAACTCAGTACTTGGTGGTCTGAAATAACAGGAGAAATGCATGGTGTCTGTTAATAATTTTGCAAGGAAAACAATGCTAACATAACTAAAGCATTGCTGAAAATAGTCAATGATATTAAGTGGGAAATTATCTGACAGAGGCAATAAGAATACATAGAAAAGAGAATTTAACAAGAGCCAAAATAGACAGGGGAACTTCCATCTAGCAAGTAGAATTTTAATTTACTGATAATCTAAGTCTGGTTTAAAATAGATGAAGATGCCAGAAAGATATAACCTGGGGAGGGAGGATGAGCTGAGTAAAAACCCAAGAGTAAAGTGCCTGGTCTGTTTAGTGTGAAAGGTACATATTGAAACAGAATGAAAAATGAAATTGATTCATACTAGGAGGCCCTTTAGAGCTATCCTGAGGAATTTAGACTTGATACAGAATGGAATAACAAGTCATGGGCAGGTTTTAACCAAGCAAGGGGTATGATGAAAGCACTGTTTACAGAACGTAGTGAATCTGCAAAAGTACTCAGAGTCCTAATGGTATTACCAAGACCCTGAGCTTAGGGCAGCTGGGTGATAAATGGCTACAATTTTATCCTGGTTTCCAATCACAACCAAAATCACCTGCATGATGTTTTCTTGGTGCTATATCCAGGTACTGAGAACCTAAGATGTGGTTCATTCATATATTATATTATTCTTCTAGACATTCATGGGATAATGACTGTGTCATATATGTGCTAAGCACAAGTGAACAAGAAATGAACAAGATAATAATGTATCCTGAAGAAGTGTATAATTCTTATTCATGATAAGCCCACCATCTAAGAGGTACAATTAAACACACACACACACGTACACACACATACTGATTATATCCAGTTTTCTAAGTGCTAGGGAGACTTTTGGGAAGACAGAGAGTTTTATTAAGAAAGACAGAGGAAGGGTATCTAGATTGGCTTGGGCAGGGGTGGAGGGAGAGAGAGTTTCGAAGACCTTGTTCTCATCAGCTGAATCTCTCAGACCAAGGGAGACACAGGCAGCATCAGGGAGGAGTGGGATGAAAGAGGTTAGTGGCTGGACTTCAGAAAAAAGCAGACCTGAATTTACATCCCACATCTGCCATTCATTGATTGTGGAGATAAAGGCAAGTTCCTTGTCTCTCACACCTATAAAATGGAGATAATAATTACAACAATTTGAAAAACCTACCATCATGTATATGAAGCTCTCAGTATAATTTCTGTCCATAGTAGGTGCTCAGTAAATACCAGGTTTTATTATTAAATGAGAGGCATAATGATTGTTCCCAGCAAAGAGAATAGGTACCATAGTGCCTTTGCATATGACCTGTTAATAGTTGGGAATGATTAGCTACATGGTGAGAGGTAAGAACTGACCAGGGTCATCATATGGCTGCTCATGTTGTCCATTGCACTAGCAGAGCTGGGAATTACATGGGAATTACAATGAAAGCTCTCCAGGGCTGGAGCTTGGCAGGGCTCACATTTTACAGAAAGTGCAGTATTTCTGGAGTTAGGGAGTACAGAACAGTCCAGACCATGAAAAACCTTGTACTCTATGATAGTTAGAAGTTTATCATTTATGAGATCTCATTCAAACGCTAGAGATTCAAATATGTACAGATATAATCAAATTTCAATGAAGATACACATCTTTAAACTTTCTCATTATTATATAAACGAATATTTTCTTCTTGTTGCATTTCAGAACAGATAAGTTATACTGACACTTCTTGACTCATTTTTTGTCTAGATAGCACAGTAAAATATATAGAGAGGAGACTCAAAAATCAGTATATCACCATACAAAGAATCTTCATAGTCACAGCTCCATGATTTCTTCAAATTCATAGCCTTTTGAATGTATTAATTTTACAGAATCATGTTCAGATTTTAGATACAATTTTATGATGTGTTTTATTGGGGCTATCTTTTAATGCATTAACTGAGAAATGCTTATGAGCCCTCATTACATGTCAGGTCTTGGTTTTGCAGGTATAGGAAAATGCAATCCCTCCCTCAAAGAATTTACAATCTAGAAGAGAAGACATAAATGTCAACAACAGTTACATGTACCTTCGATAATCTCCAGGCATTATATTTTGACCTGGTTAGTAGCAGAGCATACAGAAGTGTTTCTATTTTTCCTTTTTACATCATGCCACAGCTAGTTTCCCATGCCACAAAGTGTTAACAATGATCGTTTCAAACAGTTGTAAAATACTCCATTGCTTTAATCCAAGTTTAGCCATTCTTTATTTTAGAGTATTTAATTTATTTCCAAATTTTCAGCAGTACAAAGCAAAGCTGACACATTCGTGAGTCTAGCTTTACCATACCTAAAAGAACATACCTTCAGGAAAAAAAATGACAAGAGTTTATTTTACTGAAAAGACTGGAAAATTTAGTGACTCTTGAAATGCATTCATCAAAGAATAAACAACTTTTGCTTTTATAAAAGGCTGATAGAAATGAGGCATCTCTATGGCCCCTTTAATTGTTCTCTTGGTTGCTTCTTACAGATAAATGATCGATAATTTCACCAGTTGTCACTCATTTCCACTTTGTTTGGGTCTACGCTTTAAGGCTTAGAAGAATCCTACCAGTATCCACGCTTTAAATAAGCTGCCAGGCCGTGGACCAAGGACACGGTTAATGATGCACTTGTTATCTGGGAGGTCATTTTTTCCCTTGCTGGTTGGGACAATGTCTGTATGACCTGGGCAGAGTATCAGGCCCAGTTCCTGGCTGGAGAGAGGGAAGCATTTCCTCTCTAAACTTGGAGACTGACTTTGTATTTCTGGAGTGGATCTAAAGGTCAGAGCCCCTGTGTTTCCACATGCGTGCAGTTAGCTAACGACAGCTGGGAGTTTTGAACACAATCATCTACAAACTGTTTCGAGAACAAAGCCTGAATGAAACCACTGGCCGCACAGAGCTTTAGGGAACACTTGAACTCTTGAGTGAAATCCAAATGAGAAAGCTTTCCCTTTTTTTCTCATTATTTGTCCAAAATAGTCAAGGAACTCTGGCAATGGCCAAGTCAACTGGTGACTATGGAGGAACACAGACGCTATGCCAGCTTTGGACGTTATAGTTTCCAGGGCAAGACGACTTCCTGGCTGCCTATTATCACAATCTTCAGCTTGACAAGAATCCCCACAAAAGGTTCATGCCCTTGCTCAAAATGACTTAATTTTGGTTACAAATAGGAAATGGCTACTTTTCCTACAGAATTCTCAGCCACAAAAACAGTCTAAATGCAGACAGTGGTACTGGAGAAGCAAACTGATTCTCTCAACAGTCCCAGTAAGCAGGACCCACATTTAAAGTCTGCATTTGAAGGGGAACATCCGGCCTGAGACACGTAACCCTCAGGGACTAGACCAGAAAGAAACAGAGTTACTATCCAAGACTTAGAAAAATTCAAACTCAATTTGAGCAGGCGATTCTAAAGAGACGAAATAAAGCATATACCTGTTGACTCAACAGGGCACAGACGCTCAAGGTTTCTTTAAAACCTCGAGAGAATGAGAGATGAGGCGACCTTAAGGTGGAGCCAGAGACTCAAAGGCAGCTTCAGACAATAGGAAACTATGTGGCTAGGGAAGAATCTTTAGAGTAAAACCAGCTTGAAAAAGGAAAAACTGACCTGAGTAGGAATTTGGGTATATTGCTGCAAGAACTGGTCATGGCTAAATTCAAGATATTACAAGCCTTTTGGATTAAACTTGATCAGACCTTTAGAATCCAAATAGGAAACAGTCATTTACCCCCAGGTTCATCCTTCGGGGAGACAATGACCCCAAAACATTCTTCAAAATCAAGGGAAAGCTATTTAAAGAAAAGAATGGACTCTGGGTATGTAATTGCAATGGAGTGGCTTTTTCAGAGGCCTTAACTCATTCCTATGAGCAATCACAGGAGTCCAGCCACACAGAACTTAAGATGAAAGAGAACGTTTGCTGTGAAACCCTTCCACATGGGCCCTGTAAGGAAGCACGTGCCTCACTGTGAATCCTGAGAGTAGGAGAAATTATCAGCTACACTGTACCTGCCTACCACCGTCCATAGTTCTGTGATATTTCCATTTACAATTGATTAAACTGCTACTCGCATTAAAGTTAACACAGATGGAAGGCTCAACATTGGTCAATATCACTTAAGTGCAAAATTGAAGTGAATAGAAAATGATTCCCAAAATATAGGCATAAAAAAGAAAATAGCTCTAAATGAAATAAAATGATCAAAATATTTTCAAAAGGTACCTATGCTTTCAGGGCACAACCTGCACATTCTTTTACATTTGTGTCAGGTGATACAACAGAGCTAGAATCCCCATCAATATTGTTATAATGGTATGGAAGGGGTGGGTGGGAACCAAAGCATGTTTCTTTCAAACTTGCCGCCTGCACACAAACTCAAAACACCGTGCTTCTGTCTGCTTATCATTACTTCCATGTAGGACCTGCCCTGCTAGTCTTACATGTGGGCTAATTTGCTTCAGTCATGCTCCACTCTTTGCAACCTTACGGACTGACTCTAGCCCGACAGACTCCTCTGTCCATGGGATTCTCCAGGCAAGAACACTGGAGGGGGGTTGCCATACCATCCTCCAGGGGATCCTCCCAACCCAGGGATCAAACCCGCATCTCTACATCTCCTACACTGGTGGGCAGGTTCTTTACCACTAGCATCACCTGGGAAGTGCCATGTCCTGATAGTCTTATTTATGGGGATTATTTTGCAGGACAAATTGCAAATGGTGAGGAGTGAAGATTTTGACAGACTATCATTGGATTCTGGCAACAGTGGCCCACAAGTTATCCACCATTTCCAGGTTTGTTTCATCTGCAGTAAAATGGAGATATTATTAACTTCCTGAATTACTTGATACTCATTCCATAAGCTATTAAAAGTTGACTCTATGCATGCCTTCTAGACAAGCAGGTAGACAAGTGACTGAAGCGGGCTGCCTTTATGAAAACAGCAGAGTGGTTTAGGCACCACTGAAAACTATTCACACCTAAATACTTTGAAGCAACGTTGTAGCCAAACACCAATCCTTCACTAGACAGATCTGCCCTGTTGATGAATTATAGGAATGTTCTAAGAGATTTCTAGACTTTGGGATACTGAACAACTATTTGACCAGGGCTGAGCTGCCCAGCATATGAGTATAAACATGCTTCCTGCCGCCACAGTCACTGCTCCCTGCACCCCTGAGAACCCTTTGGGGTTTCATCCGTTCATTGGCTAGCTTTCTTTGTAAAGCAGGCTTTCTCTCCTGGGCAAATAAACCAAAGACACCATTCCTGACCCCCCTGAGATCCACTTCCCTTTTTTTCCCTGCATTAGTCATTGTCTGTTTTACTTGGTTTAGGAATTGATTGGTTGGCGGGTAGCTTTGTAGGCACAGGTTGAAGACTTTGCTTCTTGAACTTAAGGGAATTCAGGTGGGATACACAAGATAAAAGTGTTGGCAAATGCCAATAGGTCTGCTAGCCCTTGATGCTATAAGAGACCATCTGTCTTCCTCACCAAACAGATCAACTGCCCTTCAGTTCGTCTTCATGGCGGATTCTTTCACCAGCACATGGACCATAGTGGCTTTTGGTTTTCCACAGAAGGTCACTTAAGAACTGGAAAACTGTTTTATCTGGAAAGTTACCCTTTATATGATTTTTTAAAATATTGTACTGGCCAAAAAGTTCACTCGGATTTATCTGCAAGACCTTACAGAAAAACTCAAATGAAATTTTTGACCAGCCCAATAATTACTGAAACAAGAAGCAGAGCCAAAGAACTAGCTCTAGATTAGTAACTTTAAAAAGACATAGAGGAAAGACAGGCTGACTTGGACAACATAACAAAATGTGCGATTTAGTACTAACAGTCCATGTTCATAGGACATGCTAGGTGGAAATAGCATGATGCAAGAAGAAATGTTAAACTTTTACACAGACTTCACCCTAACCCTAACATACACACATTATAATCAATGCTTGATCAAGTTTGTAATTGATAATTATATATGCAGTGTTCATATCTTATTACTTGCCTTACATTATCTTCTCACAACAAAAGAAAATTGCAAAGCAGCCAACCACCATCTAAGGCAAAACCTCTGCTGGACTTCTTTAGTTTATATAACACAGAAGATGCTTAGTTACAAAGAGTGGTGATGATTTTGCCTCAAGATTCTTTTAAGGAAATTATGTTCTATTTAACTAGAAGTTTTAGTCAGTCATGTCTGACTCTTTGAGACTCCCCCTGCCAGGCTTCTCTGTCCATGGGATTCTCTAGGCAAGAATCCTGGAGCAGGTAGCCATTCCCTTCTCTAGGGGATCTCCCCGACCCAGGAATCAACTCCAGTCTCCTGCACTGAAGACAGATTGTTCATCATCTGAGCCACCAGGAAGCCCAACAAACTTAGATATAAGTCTTTATAAGATGATTTTTAAAACAAATGGGACCTAATTAGAATTAAAAGCTTCTGCACAACAAAGTAAACTAAAAGCAAGGTAAAAAGGCAGCCTTCAGAATGGGAGAAAATAATAGCCAATGAAGCAACGGACAAACAATTAACCTCAAAAATATACAAGCAACTCCTACAGCTGAATTCCAGAAAAATAAATGACCCAATCAAAAAACAGGCCAAAGAACTAAACAGACATTTCTTCAAAGAAGACATAAAAATGGCTAACAAACACATGAAAAGATGCTCAACATCACTCATTATCAGAGAAATGCAAATCAAAACCACAATGAGGTATCACTTTACACCAGTCAGAATGGCTGCCATCCAAAAATCTACAAGCAATAAATGCTGGAGAGGATGTGGAGAAAAGGGAACCCTCTTACACTGTTGGTGGGAATGCAAACTAGTGCAGCCACTATGGAGAACAGTGTGGGGATTCCTTAAAAAACTGAAAATAGAACTGCCATATGACCCAGCAATCCCACTGCTGGGCATACACACTGAGGAAACCAGAATTGAAAGAAAGACGTGTACCCCAATGTTCATCGCCACATTGTTTACAATAGCTAGGACATGGAAGCAACCTAGATGTCCAACAAGAGACAAATGGATAAGAAAGCTGTGGTACATATACACAATGGAATATTACTCAGCCATTAAAAAGAATACATTTGAATCAGTTCTACTCAGGTGGACGAAACTGGAGCCTATTATACAGAATGAAGTAAGCCAGAAGGAAAAACACCAATACAGTATGCTAACGCATATATATGGAATTTAGAAAGATGATAGCGATAACCCTGTATGTGAGACAGCAAAAGAGATGCAGATGTATAGAACAGTCTTTTGGACTCTACTGGAGAGGGCAAGGGTGGGATGATATGGGAGAATGGCATTGAAACATGTAAATTATCATATGTGAAATCAATTGCCAGCCCAGGTTTGATGGTTGATACAGGGTGCTCAGGGCTGGTGCACCAGGATGACCCAGAGAGATGGAATCAGGAGGGAGGTGGGAGGGAGGTTCTGGAAGGGGAACACATGTATACCCATGGCAGATTCAGGTCAATGTATGGCAAAACCAACACGATAATGTAAAGAAAAAAAACATAATGTAAAGAAAAAAAACATAATTTAAAAAAAAAGGTCTCTCAGGATATAAGTATCTCATAAATATTTTCCACTGTCTTACACATATATAAACCCAATGATTAATATATACATATAATAATTTATGTGATAAATAAATTATATGTTAATGTATATATTAATACATATAAAAATTATATATGCACATACATATTTCACTTGAAGCTATTCTTATTTGATTTAAAACAATGTTTAAAAATTGAGTAACACTGAAGGAAATTCCAGATTTCATATGGGAATCTTTGGTTTGTTAAGGGCTTCTGGTAGTTGGGAGAAAATACTTGCAAAACTTATATTTGATAAAAGGTCAATATCCAAAATATATGACTTCCCTGGTGGCTCAGCAGTAAAGTATCTGTCTGCCAATGCAGGAGACATGAGTTGGATTTCTGGGTCTGGAAGATCTCCTGGAGAAGGAAATGGCAACTCACTCCAGTATTCCTACCTGGGAAATCCCATGGACAGAGGAGCCTGGTGGGCTACAGTCCATGGGGTCATAATCAGACACAACTTAGTGACTAAACAACAACAATCCCAAATATATAAGGGACTCATACAACTTAATAGCATATAAACAAACAAAATCAACCCTATTAACAAATGGGTAAAGGATCCAAATAGATATTTTCTCAAAGAAAATATATTAATACACATGGCGAAAGATAGTAAAAAGATGTTGAACATCACTAATCATCAGGAAAATGCAAGTCAAAACCACAGTGTCACCTCATACCTGTTAGGGTGCCTGTGCATGCGTGCTAAGTCGCTCAGTCATGTGTGACTCTGCAACCCCATGGACTGTAGCCCACCAGGCTCCTCTGTCCTTGAGACGCTCCAGGCAAGAATATTGGAGTGGGTTGCCATGCCCTCCTCTGGGGATCTTCCCAACCCAGGGATCAAACCCGAGTCTCTTATGTCTCCTGCTTTGGCAGGTGGGTTCTTTACCACTAGTGTCACATGGAAAACTCCATTTGTTAGGATCAGTTCAGTTCAGTCACTCAGTCCTGTCCTACTCTTTGCGACCCCATGAACCGCAGCACACCAGGCCTCCCTGTCCATCACCGACTCCTGGAGTCTACCCAAACCCATGTCCATCGAGTCGGTGATGCCATTCAGCCACCTCATCCTCTGTTGTCCCCTTCTTCTGCCCCCAGTCCTTCCCAGCATTAGGGTCTTTCCAATGAATCAACTCTTCGCATGAGGTGGCCAAAATATTGGAGCTTCAGCTTCAACATCAGTCCTTCCAAAGAAAACCCAGGACTGATCTCCATTAGGATGGACTGGTTGGATCTCCTTGCTGTCCAAGGGACTCTCAAGAGTCTTCTCCAACACCACAGTTCAAAAGCATAAATTCGGTGCTCAGCTTTCTTTATAGTCCAACTCTCACATCCATACATGACCACTGGAAAAACCATAGCCTTGACTAGACGGACCTCTGTTGGTAAAGTAATGTCTCTGCTTTTAAATATGCTATCTAGGTTGGTCATAACTTTGCTTCCAAGGAGTCTGCAATCACCATCTGCAGTGATTTTAGAGCCCCCCAAAATAAAGTCTGACACTGTTTCCACTGTTTCCCCATCTATTTTCCATGAAGTGAAGGGACCGGTGCTATGATCTTAATTTGCTGAATGTTGAGCTTTAAGCCAACTTTTTCACTCTCCTCTTTCACTCTCATCAAGAGGCTTTTTAGTTACTCTTTACTTTCTGCCATTATCAAAAATGATATCAAATGCTCACAAGTATGTAGACAAAAGGGAACACTCACGCACTATTAATGAGAATGTAAATTGGTGCCACCATTCTGGAAAAATATTATGGAGGTTCCTCAAAAACCTAGAAAGAAAAATACCATATAACCCAGCAATGCCTCTTCTGGATAGTTGTCTGAACGAAAAACAGTCAGTACCTCAAAGATACGCTGCACCCCCTTGTTAACTGCAGTATTATTCACAACAGCCAAGATGCAAACAACTTAAGGGTCTGTAAACAGATTAATACAGAAAATATGGTGTGTGTGTGTGTGTGTATATATACAACAAAATATTATTCAGCCTTAAGAAAGGAGATCCTGCCATTTGTAACAGTATGGATAAATCCGGAGAACGTTATGCTAAATGAAATAAGTCATACACAGAAAGACAAATGCTGCATCATATCACTTACATGTGGAACTTAAAAATCAAATATACAGAAACAGAGAGTACAAATGTGGGGGAAATGAGGAGAAGCTTGTATAAGGGTACAAACTTGTTGCTTTGTAAGCTGAAACCGTGTCTAGAGATCTCATGGGAAGCATGATGAAAATAGTTAATCCTGCAGAACTGGATCTTGCAAATGTGCTAACAGAGTGGATTTCAAGTGCCCTCATTGCTCTCTTTCTCTCTCTCTCTCTCTCTCTCTCTCACACACACACACACACACAGACAAATTGTAACTCTATGGAGATGAGTTTGAGCAAACTCCAGGATGTGGTGAAGGACAGGAAAGGCTGATGCGCTACAGTCCATGGGGTCACCAAGAGTCAGACACAACTGAGTGGCTATGAGGTAACACATTAATTAGCTTGACTACAGTACTCACTTCATGGCATTCATGTATATTGCATCACCATGTTGTTCACCTTAAATAATGTAATTTTTATTTAAAAAATAAAATTCAAATAGCTTTCCATACTCAAATTATTCTTAATTTCATCACTTGCTTCTCCATGAAAAATATAGTCTAGCCATATTTTTTATATTGTATATATAAAATTAAAGATTTTTCTAGCTTTTAACTCCTTATTACTCAAAAATATCTCAAGGGAATCCGGGTTCTCATGAAATGTTTTTGAGTAATAAAGGGTTAAAAATATGGGTGACTGCATCTCCTGGAATTTTGCCATTTGGTTTCATTTGGTACAATCTCAAACATCATTATTTTTCACATCAACTTTAAGCCCAAGGGACTTCCCTGGTGGTCAGACAGTGAAGCGTCTGCCTACAATGCGGGAGACCTGGGTTCAATCCCTGGGTCGGGAAGATCTCCTGGAGAAGGAAATGGCAACCTACTCCAGTATTCTTGCCTGGAAAATCCCATGAACGGAGGAGCTTGGTAGGACTATAGTCCATAGGGTTGCAAAGAGTCGGACACGACTGAACAACTTCACTTTCACTTAAGCCCAAAGCCTAGTGTGGTTTTTAGCTCTGGCTTCTCTAAAATCTTTTGTTTCAGCTCCTGCTTTTCCCAGAGTGGACAAGCCCAGAGGCTGTGAACAGCTGTTATATCTGCAGCTTAAGCGTTTTGTTATTTCTTCTTGAGAGAAATTGTATCTTCAAAAGCTGCACAGACAAGGTGTCCCATAGATGCTTCATGAATATAGGTTTCTTCCAATCCAGGGCTAACGTCAGCTTAATGACCAGAAGGTCTATTCAGATGCCTAGCAATTAAGCTGCCATTTTCTAAGAGAAGTAGTACAAATTAAATGCAAATCTTGCTATTTTCTATTTCAAAATACACAGGGAAAACCAAGCAGGTTTTTGAAATGATCCTATGAAATAGAGACCTTCCATCACCAATATTTTATGGATAAAGAGACATGTGAGCCCACTTACAGCCACTCACAGAATCATAACAAATGATACATTCATTCTTCGAATTCAGTTTCAGTTTTTATAGTTCAGTACTATTTTCAGTCATGTGCACAGATTTTCCTCTTTACTACTCCAGAGTTCTCATTCCTTTACTGATGAAAAGGAAAAATAGCTATTTTAAGAAAGACATGAATAACCAATAAGTCAATAAGAACAATGGCAAGCATTGAATCAAATGACTGCTCACCACCCCATAAACAAGCTATGCTTTTACTATGGTTTCAAAGCAAAGGAAGATAAGGAAGCAAGAATCTTTAGAAAGGAAAAACGGAATCTTTTTTTCCCTTTACCTCTTAACTTGTTAAACAATGCTACAGAGTGAACATTATGACAAAGGGTGAACAAAGGCACACTTTTTTTTTTCTTTCAGAACCTACCAACTAAGAATGAATTCCACCACCTGCCACTGTGACGGAATGCACTTTTCCTTAAAGACATCAGGTTTATAGGCCTTGAAAAATCCTGAGGGCTAGCATGTAGCCATTACCAAAAAGTATGAAAAAAAGTCCTTTAAGTACTTACACTTTTTGCTATAAACAAAGCCAGTCTTGTGGATAAACAACCAGGTCCTACTGTGTAGCACAGGGAACTAAACTCAATATCCTGGGATAAACTCCAATGGAAAAGAATATAACAAAGAATATGTATATATGTATAACTGAGTCACTGTAATATACAGCAGAAATTAACACACTGTAAGTCAGCCACACTTGAATTAACTAAAAAAATTAAATTAAATTAAAAAAATAAAATTAAATTTAAAAAATGCCAGTCTCAATAAGCACATGTCAATTCATGGAACACACGGTCCTTGAATAGTAAAAAAGTATGCAGAACTGCATTAATGTAAGACAAGTAAGCACTCTTGACAATATGGTTCTATGAGAAAAAAATCCAAGTCTAAGGTCACAGAAAAATCTACCTTGCAGAACTGCCAGACACATTACAATCAGGGTTCTGTATAATTTTGGAAACACTTTCTTCATCATAAGTATAAATAACCTCCCTTGTGGTTCAGCTGGTAAAGAATCCACCTGTAATGCGGGAGACGTGGGTTCGATCCCTGGGTTGGGATGATCCCCTGGAGAAGGGAAAGGCTACCCACTCCAGTATTCTGGCCTGGAGAATTCCAAGGACTGTATAGTCCATGGGGTCAAAAAGTATCGGACAGGACATAACAACTTTCACTTCACTTCACTTCATAAATAATCTCATTTGACAGTTAAGGAAATAGATAAACATTATGTAACTTCTCCAAGAAAACTAAGATTATTACTTTGAAATTTTCTCAGTATAGACTTCATGTGATAACCCCTTGAAGGGCTAATTGGGTTACTTGAGGGGAAAAAAATCTATATTTTTTGAAGTCCTATATTTGAAAGGATATGTATTTATTACAAGTTTACATGAATTTTAGTAAACTGGACATACATAGTTATCATAGTTGTTCATTCTACATCATTACATTTCAAAATTACTTAAATCTATATTACTGTAGATTTCCCATACATTTGTAAAATCGTTGATGAATGAAAACAGATCCCTTCAAACTAGTCCAAAGGATAATTACACACTGACAATATTCTCAGTTATAAAAGGTTACTTTTTAAAATTAATTTTTATTGGAGTGTTTTTACGTCGTCGTGCTAGCTTCCGCTGTACAGCGGAGTGAACCAGCTGTGTCTATACACACAGCCCTCCGTTCTGGGTCTCATTCCCATTTAGGTCACCACAGAGCACTGAGTAGAGCTTCCTGAGCTCTGCGGTAGGTTCTCTTAGTTGTCTATTGTATATATACTAGTTTACCATATATATATGTTGATCTCAGTCTCCAAATTCTTTCTAGCCTGCCTTGCCCTCCTTCATGTCCATGCGCCTGTTCTCTACATCTGCGCCTCCGTTTCCATTTTGCCAATAGGACCGTCTATACCGTTTCTCTAGAGTCCATGCATACAAGTTAATATGTAATACTGCTTTTCTCTTTCTGACTTACTTCACTCTGTATGACCGGCTCTAGGCCCGTCCACGTTGCTGCCCATGACCCAATTTAATGTCTTTGTACGGCTCAGTAATATCCTCCTGTGTATACACAGCACAGCTTCTTTATCCACTCTTTCGTCCATGGCCGTTCAGGTTGCTTCCAAGTAACGGCTACTGCAAATAGCACCACAATGAACATTAGGGCGCACGCGTCTTTTTAAGTCACGGTTTCTCTGGGTATATGCCTAGGAGGGGAATTAAAGGCTTACTTTTAAAGAGTGACTGGGGGGGTGTGTATGTTATGTCTCTGGGACTCTCCATATCTTTACAGGCCTGTGGAATGCATACTCAACCGTGTTCACTCTTTCCACTAATGTGACATCAAAGGCCCCCAGAGAGAAAGATAAAGCCCCTGGGATCTAAGGCCACTCTGAACTGCCCCGTTTCATCAACATTTTGGCAGTAGAAAGTAAGGCCCATAAGAAGCCTGAGGAGTATATAATCTAGATGAAGATACCCACTAATCACAAAAGCCCAAGAGATAAAGGGATATAACATCTTTGCTCACAGACGGCGCTCCGAGGAGGTGGGCTTGTAAAGTGTGTGAACAGAATGGGGAGAGCCTCCTGAGGACTTCCTGGGAAGGGGAAATATGGAGGAAATCACTGACACACTAGCAGAGATAAGAAGAATGAGCATTTTATACGTCTCTCAACCTACATCAAACTCTAAACACCAGGAACTGAAAAGACAGGAGCAGGAGAACAAACAGGATATCCGAACGAAAGGATTCCTGTGAAACTATAAGATGTGGGTTTGTGACAGTCATGTTCAGATTATGGCTGAAAGCAAGGTAACTCTACCATTTTACTTCTTAATTTTTATTGTATCTATGTATGTGTGCATGTATTTATTTTATTATTTATGTGGCTGTGTTGGGTCTTAGTTGCAGCACACAGAATCTTTAATTGCAGCATACACACTCTTAGTTGCGGCAAATGGGATCTCGTTCCCTGACCAGGGATCGAACTGAGGCTCCCTGCATTGGCTGCATGGTCTTAGCCACTGGATCACCAGGGAAATTGCTAAGTTTCATTTTATATTGGAGTATAGGTGATTAACAGTGTTTTGTTAGTTTCAGCCAACTGAGTCATATATATATATATATATATACATGTATCTACTATTTTTCAAGTTCCTTTCCCATATAGCCTACCATTTTATTTTTCAGCTATTTTAAACTGCATGCAAATTACTTATATTTTTTCCAATAAAATAATTTATTCATATGCAAAACAGATAGGGAGATAGGTAAGGATACTAAATGATACCAAATACAAATTTATACTTCAAAACAGCAATGATACCTATTAATGTTGGTGGAGAGATTTCTTTTGCCTAATATATATATATACATATATATATATATATATATATAGTCACGGTGATTATAAGCAAATACTGAAGAAACATAGGGTATGAGACTCTTTAAAAAAAAGGGCAGGTGTATGACTCCCAGAACATGAGTAGATATTTTGCTTTACATTTATCTCCAAGACTTCTCGGAGTTAACACAGCATCATCGCATCATCATCATTTTCATAAAAGGGCCCTCTAAAATACTGAATATACTGAATGAGACTAGCAAGTTTGGAATGATTATCTTTAGCCTTTTTTGGTCACAGGGTGGCATACAGGATCTTAGTCCCTCGACCAAGGATGGAATCCATGGCCCCTGCATTGAAAGCCTGGAATCTTAACCACTGGACCACCGGGGAAGTTCCCTGGAAGGATTATCTTTGACAGGAGAAGTGTCTCTAGATTCAGTTGTCCTGATAAGTTGGAAACAGCACATGGCGATCATTTACCCTGAAAGTAGGCGTTGTCTCTTAACTCTGGCTATAAGATGATAAACATTGGAATTTTCTCAAATGAAGCCCTGGATGAAAATTTCCCATTTTGATAAAAAGGTACCTATAGGAAAATTCTGACTGAAATTATCAACATTCCTACACTAACTTCTTATGAAATGAAAACCAAACTCAATATCAATACCAAAGGAAGCCAATATATGTTTATATATTGAGCACCTGTGCCTGGCTGTAAAATTAATACTGGACTAGATGAGAGTAAAATTCACAAAAGAAGTGTAGGGGAAAAAAGCACATTCTTCATATCCCGGAGGGAAATGGGAAATGCAGTTGTCTAAACAGAAGTGTTTTCATCTCTTTTTGGTAACCTAATCCCAATATTTCAAAATGAAATAAATGTGTTTTTCAAGTCACTTTGCTTCTTGGGCTCCTTGCTCTAGAGACTGTGGTCCCACCCCAACGAAGGAGCCTGTGACTCTCAAGTCATTCCTCAGACTCATAAATTTCATAGCATTTACTTCAGTTTGCACTGAATCGGGGAAACAATAGGTCCTAGAAAAGAGGCTTTGCATGTTGAGCTTCTGCCTTTACTTGTTAAGCTTCCTGCTGGACCAGCCTGAAGTAGGTATGCTTTTTTCTGGAAATCAAATGGTTCAACTCACACATACACATTCCACCCAGGCGCATGTCAGTATTGCTTACCAAGATGGGTCCCTAGTAGGGGCTCCTGCATACCCTGAAAAGACTGAGGCAGGAGGCAGATGCCCTCTCACCCCCAATCCAAGTAAAGTGATTGGAGATTCATTCTTCATTGACAGAAACTCCAAAATGAGAACAGCAGGACAGTTAAGAGTGGAGGATGGACTTTGCCGAAACCACATATTTCTCATTCTAGAAGTCACGAGACCTCCCCGATGACACACACAGTAGGCTCCTTGGAAGTCAAAGGGGAGTGATTCTAAGAGGCCTCTGTGGTAGCATCTATTTTGGCTAAAAGATGCATGCACACACATGAGAGAATCCTGGGATGCCAGGCAAATCAAAAGGAACCCTGGAAGAAATGCCCCATAAAAGTAATTTTAATCATTGCAAGGGCACAGACCCTGAGTCTGCCCATGGAGATGGACAGACACGTGTGTCTATCCGCATGTGCCATACTCGTGGGTTTTTTTTTTTCTGTATAATAAATATTTTATTTGCTTCACTACTTTCCATCTTTGTGGGGATTCTTTTCTGCAAAGTCAAAGAGTCAGGGGCTTGTCACTGACCACTGGTCTAGTGGCTAGGATTCAGCACTCTCATAGCCATGAGCTGGACTGAATCTCTGGCTGGGAACCAAAACCCCACTCCAAGCAGGCTGAGGCTACCTGAGACCAAGGCTACATAAAAATATGACAAAATAGAGCATCCAGGTTCATGGGGTGTAATACAAATCTCCTACACTTTCCACACTTGCTATATAAATATTCCCCGTCAGTAAGTAAGGGAGAAAATTAAATAATAAATAAAATGTATTAGTTCCAACTTTGTTCATGTATACTGCCTCCTACTTAGTTACCCAGAAAATACTTTTATATACATTTTTTAAAAATGTTTTCAACATTTTTAAAGTTTTTTCTACGTGGATCATTTTTTTAGCCTTTACTGAACTTGTTACAATATTGCTTCTGTTTTACGTTTTGGCTTTTTGGCCATAAGGCAGGTGGGCTCTTAGCACCTTGACCAGGAGTTGAATCCACACCCTCTGCATTGGAGGATGAAGTCTTGACCACTGGACTGCCAGAGAAGTCCCCAGAAATACTTTTAAAAAGCAGGTAACGCAGTTACGAATCTAGAACTGCTAAATGGATTCATTCACACCCCTCCTGGAAACAATCTAGGTGGGTTCTATCCCTCTCTGTACAAATGAGCCGAGCATGCAGAATTATTTCTTTTAGAGAAGAATAACAATTTATGGTTTCATTTAATAAAGAATGAATAAACTTCATGGATGATTTCAGAACTTTTGGATTATTGTCTTCAACTTTGATTTTAGGGGTCCAGTGAAATGGTAAAGGCAACATAATCTTCCATAAATATAACTCAACCAGCCTGTGACAACAAAGACAAGAAGGGAGTGTTTCAGGCTCTTAGAAGTCGGTATGCTTGGCACACTCTCACAGCTCTTATATCCTTTGGCTATTAAGCATGGAAACTTTCTATGGAATATCCATTACTCATTCCCTCTGCTCTAAACACATAGCCTGTCAGGGAAAAAATGGCTGGCGGGGGTGGGGGGTGGTATAGAGGAAGCCAAACTTAAAAAGCAGGAAAAGGCAGAGGCACGTCAATTCATGGAAGATTTACACCTTGCTTTCAATGGCTTCTTTCACTTCACTTCCCTTGACTTTTTTTAAATTAGCAAATACACTGGACCCGGGAGGAAAACACATGGGGAAACACAAAAACAAAAACAAAAATCCAAAGCCACGCAGATCTCTGTGACTTGTACAATAGCTCTTACTGGGTCCTGGTGTCTGAGCGGCTGAATGAACTGTGGTCTGGTTTTCATTAGTCTCCATCTGGAGCTGCGGCCTGCTTTGTTCATCAGTTTCTGGCCATTTGGGCCTGCTGCTGACTGTTTTGTTTTATGCTGCCATATTATACAGAATGAAAGCTGCCGCAGCCACCACCCAAGAAAGAACAATCCGGAAAATGAGAGGTTATGTTGAAAGAGTTCCCTGAGATCCCTTCCAGAATAGAGTGAGTGTGTTTATCTGGGCCTGCCTACCTTACAGAACCTGGGGTGGGAGGTGACGCAGTGTGGAAGGGGACAACAACCTTTCTTTTGGATGCTAAGATATAGGAAGTGTCTACAATTGGGTTAATATCTCAAGATTAATTTTGATGCCTTTTCTTTTCACCTCTAAGGAGACTAGTGCATGCACTCTCTCATACCTTGCTTTCATCAGCTCATGAAAAACTGAATTCATGTCATATCTTTAAAAACAAAATCAATAAGTCCGATCTTCATAATACTTGCTTTTGATTGCATAGCCTGGGTTGGAAGGCCACACTGCAAACGATTCAAAAGCAAGTGTCTCCAAGAAGACTAAATCCAATTTTCATTTTCTAATGACAGGCTCAAGGCCCTTGGTGATTTGTTTAAAAAAGCCACCCCAGGACTTCCCTGGTGCTCCAGTGGTTAAGAATCTGCCTTGTAGTGCAGAGGATACAGGTTCAAGCCCTGGTCAGAGAGCTGAGACCCCAGTGCCACAGAGCAACTGCTGAGTCTGCGGCCTCAGCAAGAGCAGCCACCACACACCGCAACTGGGGAAAGCCTGCACACCGCAGTGAACACCCGTCAGAGCCAACAGTGACGATAACAGTCATAATTAATTCAGTTAAAAAGTCACCTCAGACACCTTTCAATTTCTTTCCTTAAGAAAGCAATGGTCAAAGGAACTCTCTTTTACCTTTTCATTAAAGAAGAAAAGAGTAACATTCTCTCTGTATTCAGTTATTTTCAGCTAACGATATCTTGAAAAAATAAACAAGCATAGTTATGCACTACTCAGAAATTACAGAAAGAGTCACAACATGGGAAATACAATTGAACCCACTTTAATTTTTCCAAAAGCTGTTTTTGCTTATTTTTTTTGTTTGTTTTTGTTTTTGCCTGAAAAGACAAACTCATCTGGAGAAGTGTAAAGTTAATAACAACTTATCACCTTAATACAAACTATTTTTTGCTTAATGTTCACAGTGTTTTATGGAAACAATCAATATGAGGTATTATCCATGTATTAACTCATTTGATTATCAAGGTGAAAAGTGGAAGTTGCTTGGTCGTGTCCAACTCTTTGTGACCCCATATAGTCCATGGAATTCTCCAGGTAAGAATACTGGAGTGTGTAGCCTTTCCCTTTTCCAGGGGATCTTCCCAACCCAGGGATTGAACCCGGGTCTCCCGTATTGCAGGAGGACTCTTTACCAGCTGAGTCACAAGGAAAGCCCATTTGATTATCAAGGCGGGCCCTATTATTGTTATCATTTTATAGATGGGGGAACTGAGGCACTCAACAGTTGCAAGACTGACTACAGGTCACATGGCTACAAACTGGGCAGTGTTCACACCAGGCATTCTGGCCCAGCCCAGAAGTAACCATGAGCAATGTGCCATGTCATGCTCAGTCACTTCGGTCACGTCTGATTCTTTGCAAACAACCCTATGGGCCGTAGCCCACTAGGGTTCTCTGTCAATGGGATTTTCCTGGCAAGAATACTGGAGTGTGTTGTCACGTCCTTCTCCAGGGACTGAACCTACATCTCCTGCATTGCAGATGCATTGTTTACTGCTGAGCCACTGGGGCTCAGCAAATACTTCATAGCCCCATATTTACCATACACATGATTTTACATTTTTCCATGTTCACTTAACTTCTTCTAATAAACAATCTCACAGTGTACCTTAGTTTAGTCCTCTCAACAATGGCCATAGAACAGTAGTAGATGCTTTTCCCATATTTGCTCCCATAGAGAGAATAAAGGGGTGCTAAGCATCAGCATATACAACATATTTAAAAATATGTCTGAATACAATATTTCGGACGTCTCACTAGAATCACTAACATCGTGGTACATCTCTGATTGCTCTTTCTTATTAACTTTTTAAAAGATGCTACCAAATTAGCATGGTCCTAACCCACTCTGATATTGTTGGTTGAAAAACCCCTTAGACAGAGGAGCCTGGCGGGCTACAGTCCATGGTGTAACAAAGAGTCAGACATGGCTGAGTGACTGAGCACAACAAATCAAGAAGGCGTGAATCAGTTTCACAGCATCCAGCACTGGAGGGCCTGCAAGTCATGTCTGCAACTTGAGCGGATGTAAACTATCACTGCAAATTGCTTTACCTGTATCTTTCCAATCATTGACTAATTCATCCTGGGGACACAGGGCCTTTGTAGCCCTCCCAGATGTATTTTCCCCCTACCACCCCTTCTCTCATCGGATGTGTAAGTGGGGAGTCCTTGTTGCTCTTAACTCTGAATGGCTTCCCTCCTACTTCAAATCTCCAACTGGGATCTCACATCACAACATTTTATAAACAACACACCTTCAAGGTCCCAATGATTTTCAAACTCTTGGTATCTTTCCTACTATTTCTCCACAAATACTTTTAGGGTCCGTCCATTTTTCCAACATTATACCCGCTCTAATTCTTGGCTATTTAAATCAATACTTCACTGCTGCCCTGGTGTCTGGTCCCATCAACTCCTTGAATGTCACAATGACTTTCCTCCCAACTTCAGCAACTTGCTTGCATACATCAACAACTGTAAACCATTTTCCATAAATGCAATTGCACTTTCACTTCCAATTTTAAGGAGTTTCTATCTGTAACTATTTTGGAGGCCATTTTTCTGAAAAACAAAATACTCTATATATGACTCAAAAATATCATTAAAGTAGTATTTTTCCCCAAACATGGAAGTGGCAGTAGTACGTCTCTGTAACAAAGGCTGACTTTTAGGCTATCCCCCACCCCACCATGTGCTTGGTGAAAGTTGAGTTTTGGCTATCACTGCCACCCACAGGCTCAAAACAATGAGGCCAGAAAAGGCCCCCGGAGTCTTAGACTACATGAGCACCCCAACTTTTTCACATGAGCCTCAAGACAAAAGGTCTACCTCTCATAAGTCATCCTTACCCACCCTTCCTCCAGCGATGTCCCCAGCTGGGTCCTCCCTTTCTCCTCTCCTTTCCTCCCCCCATGCTCTCCTTCCACATTTATCTGTGCTTCTGAAGCTTGAGACAAGTACTCTCCAAAACTACTTTTTACATCCATATGATTATGAATAAAAATACATGGAATAGTAAACTCAATATTTATAAATGTATGTGTTTAAAATGAGCATTTGCCAAATTATACTGACATGTACATTATAAAACACACACAGAAAGGTGACTTTAAAACAGAGACATGCTCTAATATTTTTTTCAAGTATTTCCAATAGAGAATGACACATTGCCCTGAAACTCCCTGCTCTGAAGATAACATTTTCTAGATTACACAGGTCCTGTCTTCATTGACTAAAAAGGTCTCTTTGGAGAGAGACAGAGGCAATTAAGTAAGCATTTAGAGGATAATGTGGATAGGAGTCTTAGGGGTTCAGAGAAGGATACCCACAGCATTTGTCCAGATCAAGAACTCCACAATTAAAAGATAACTGCATATGGAAACTCTGACAACCCATTTCAGCTGCATCCTCTTCCTCTTCAAACTTTGTTATTACAGTGCAAGAATACAGTTTTTCCAGGTTAGCAATCACCCCTTTTGTTATCCTCAGTATTATACACTGACCAGAGATGCCTGCACTCTTGAGCAAAGCTTTGCCTAGTGGAGGGTCCCCTCATACAGACCACTCCATGGATCAGACATGTCATGGGATCCACTGGGGTTTGCAGGACCCACTTGTCTGTGAAGCATCTGCCTTTCTGAGAGGGGCTCAATCAGTATAACTGACTGCCTGAGGTGGGTGCCTCAATGTCCTCTGCTTGCTCCTATAGATGAGTGCGTGTGTGCTAAGTTGCTTCAGCCGTGTCTGCCTCTTCTGTGACCCCGTGGACTGTAGCCTGCCTGGCTCCTCTGTCCATGGGATTATCCAGGCAGGAATATTGGAGTGGGTTGCCATGCCCTCCTCCAGGGGATCTTCCCAACCAAGGATCGAACCCATGTCTCCTGTGGCTCCTGTACTATAGATGGATTCTTTACTGCTGAACCGAACGGAAGGCTTTTCCTATCAATGTTTTTACCCCCAAAGACTTTGGGAATCAGTCAGGCATGTCTGGAAGCAATATAATTAGCAGTCTAATGCTTCTCACACCCACATGCTTCCCAGAGGATGAGAGTGAAGAGTTACTCACAATTGTGGCCCAACTCTGTACGTATATATCATCCAAGGTTCAGTTTTTAGCTGCCTACATCACACCCCCCACTCCATGCCCTCCCTACAAGGATCCTTTGGTGTCATTATGTACTCCCTTGGTTATGGTAACCATAGAAACTCTGAGCTTCCTTGTAGCTCTGCATTGACCCCTCCCTCAGGAATGCTACCCCTGAGGACCTCTAGACAGGGCCCCTGATACATAAACTCAGCACTTCTCCCCAAGACTCACTCATACTCCTTCTGGCCCTCCTCCCCAATCACAACAGTTCAATATGTGAATTTCATTGCCCATGTCCTTTCACCTTCATAGAAGATATCTAATTCTACCTTTGAAAACTCATGGTACCTCCCTTTCTATTTCTCTACCAGTGCCTGGAGGACCTCCCTCATTTTTCTGGTCATCTATGTATTTCCAATCTGCATTGCTTTCTCTCTGCCTACCGTTTCCTTCTCTTTGTAACTCAGTTTCACTTGCTTTGACAGGATAACTAGAACTCAAGGTAAAATCATATTGTTTCTGCTCAAAAAAAAAAAAAAAAAAGCAATGGTTATGTAGAGAATTAAGTTCAAAAGATTCATGATAACTCTAATAATCCCTCCAAAATCCTGACCCCTTTTTTTCCTTCTAATGATACCCTTACTGGGGCATTTTTCTATTTCTGGTATGTGAGTCTGCTCAGTTACATTCTGAAATTCTTCTTCTTCAACATCAACCTTTCCATGCCCATTCATTCTGCCTTTTCAAACTTCATTGTCTAAAAGGGAATCCCCATATTCTCCTCTCACCATATTTTGTGGATTCCTGTATTGTAACCATCTCTGCTATGCTCTCACACGTATTAGGCTGATATAATCATGGTTCCTAACATATATATTGAGATTAGTTTCTTGGTTTTCTTGGTAGTTTCATTTTCAACTAGAAATTGAGCTATTAGATGACAGAAATGTTGTCTTACCACTTTTTGTCTTGTAATAGCTAAATTCCTAGGGCATTTTGAGTTTATAGGAGAAAAGGAATGCTGTTTTTTCTTTAATTGATGAATTAAATCTGACCGTTCTCCAATTAAGTCAGGATATACCTGCAGCATTTAAATGTCCTGAAAATTTGTATACATTGCATTTGTATGAGAAACAGGGGCAATGTTTAGAATGACCTTATCTCTAACGTATTTCTTAACATTGGTATTATAAAAATGACTGGATTATAGAAACAGCAAATGACACACGTTACAAGAAGCATTCCAATTTTCCAGTAAAACCTGAGTCAAGCAAGAGAGACCATTTAGATTTCATGAATAAATGAATGCCACCCTTAAAAGAGTATGGATTCCCAGACATGAAAAATACATGAGCCACTGATATAGTCAAATAACTTCAGAGATATTTCCAAGAAAAGGAAAAAGCCTTCATATGATACAAATTCTGAGATCCCAAGAGATGCTTACAGCTAAAGCTTAGAAACAATGGACCCACCAGTAAATCCATTCCTAGTCAAACAATGTAGCTAAAGCCTTAAACAGATAAATGAAAACGTGTTTTGCATGGGAAAGTTTTCCCCAGAGTTCCTCATTTTTATACAGGAAATCAATTTGCATCACTGATGATATCATTCAAATCAGACAACCCAGAGTTATTAGGAGGTAATTTAGTCTTATGTTGAAGCAATTTGATAGTTTTTCTGATATGTGATTTTGATTTTGTTTGTTAATGAAAAAAAAAAAGAACAATGTTACTAGAAATACATCTCATCAAAGCTCAGGCATTATTGTAAAAAGGCTGCCATATACTGTACACAGGGATCCTCGTGCAGCTGATGCCTAGACCTCGCCTGGCAGAGGCCATTGGTGGAACACACAGGTATGAGCTAACTTACAGATGTCTTGACACATACCTTTGCATTGATTTGTGTTTTTGTCAAGGATTGCCTTTGTGGATACGATTTTTCCATACCTGAAAGAGAGAGAAAAATCCATGTTATTGTAACTCATTGAAGATACTTAAAACACTGTGATGAACATTGGTGCACACACAGTTAAGCAGGAATAAACCAAGCAAACAAGCTCTGAATCCCCATTTCACAGCTGGATAACCTCTTTTCACCAGCGCCCTCTTTACAGCTCAAGAATGGGCTTCCTTCCCTCCATAATCACTGGGTTGAACCTTCGAAAATAAACCTGTCAGGCTGTCATAGCTGGCTGAGAGGGGATTGTGTGTGACTGTGATCAAAGCAAATTATACTCTGTGGATTCATGGAAAAATGCACAGAACTTGGAACCAGACTGATCAGCGCCTGTGTCCAACTCTGGCACTTAGCTAGCTCTCTGATTCTGAGCAGTTCAGCATAACTTCTCCAGCCCCACTTTCTCATTTGTAAAAATGAGAACTGGGATAATCACCTTGCAAGATTTGCAAGAATGTTACACTGAAATGCTGTTGTTCCTAGTAGGTCCTAGGACAAATAGGACTTTTTTTGGCTACTAAAATGGTATTAATTTTACTATAAGGTAATAGAGGATAAGGACTGAGGTTTGTATCCCCCATGCCTAGCATATCAGTAATAGAAGCTTAATAAAGATCTGCTGTAAATAACAAATGATATGGGTTATCCACGGTGCTTCCTCTACAGCAAAGTTTCTACCATACATATCTATATACATCATACCTGTATTATTTCATAACTCTAGCAGAAGATCTACTGTCAATTTTTTTTAAAGATGGAGGATAAGGGGAATGAGAAAATCTTGTCGAGCCCATTTATTAAGTATAAATGATGGGACAAGGAAGACAACTCATAAAACCCGATCCTTCTTTAGGATTCCATGAAGGATGCTTCTGGATCAACATAAGACATGAATAAATTATAATGCAAATTTAAGTACTAAGTTTATTATGTTCAAGATTTCAGGTACAGTTAGAAAATCTCTGGCAAGTTTTCCTATAATTGTGTTTAATAAATATCAAACATTCTAATATTTCTTTTGCATTTGTAACCACATTTTACTACATCATTGATGCTCTGGAGCATTTCAGTGGTCATTTATTAAAATTCTAGTGTTGAAAATAGCATAGTGTGGAGAATGCTTCTCTTGTGGCTCAGCTGGTAAAGACAACCTGCAATGCAGGAGACCTGGATTCAATCCCTGGGTTTGGAAGATCCCCTGGAGAAGAGAAAGGCTACCCACTCCAGTATTTTGGCCTGGAGAATTCCATAGACCTTACAGCACATAGGGTCACAAAGAGTTGGACATGACTGAGTGACTTTCACTTTCACTCACTTTCACTGTTATTATAATCATACCACCTATAGCCTTGAAAATCATTCTAATAGGAGCTGAGCTATTAGTAGGTCACAACAGAAACAGGAATAATTGTAAGAGATCAGTGGGAGGGGTCTGCGATGACACTCATCTACAAGCTCCACCCTTGTTAAGTCAGGTGGAACTGGGCTAGAGCTGAACAATGCGGAACAGGCAGATTTCACTCACATAACGCTGAAGCTTCAGCCACTTGTATACTTAGTATCGATTCTTCTCTTGCATCATTACAATGATAACTCTATATAAAACAGAATCAAAGACAGCTAGGATTGAAAATATCTATGACTATTTTGCAGAAGAAGAAAGCATGTTCTTAAATATCAGTAACTTCATCAAAATCTCCTAATTTGTGAAAGTTAATGGTAGGCACTTGAATACGAGATTTTTGAATTCAGTACAGTGCTTAAATCTCAAAAATGACAGAATGATCTCTGTTTCCAAGGCAAACTATTCAGTATCACGGTGATTCAAGTCTGTGTCCCGACCAGTAACACTGAAGAAGCTCAAGTTGAATGGTTCTATGAAGATCTACAAGACCTTTTAGAATTAACCCCAAAAAAGCTGTCCTTTCATTACAGGGGATGGGAAAGCAAAAGTAGGAAGTTAAGCAACACCTGGAGTAACAGGCAAATTTGGCCGTGGAGTACAGAATGAAGCAGGGCAAAGAGTTTTGCCAAGAGAATGCACTGGTCATAGCAAACACCTTCCAAGAACACGAGAGAAGACTCTACACAGATGGTCAAAACCGAAATCAGATTGATTATATTCTTTGCAACCAAAGATGGAGATGCTCTATACAGTCAGCAAAAACAAGACCGGGAGCTGACTGTGACTGAGATTATGAACTCCTTCTTACCAAAGTCAGACTTGAACTGAAGAAAGTGGGGAAAACCACTATACCATGCAGGTATGACCTAAATCAAATCACTCATGATTATACAGTGGAAGTGAGAAATAGATTTAAAGCACTAGATCTGATAGACAAAATGCCTGATGAACTATGGATGGAGGTTCGTGACATTGTGCAGGAGACAGGGATTAAGACCATCCCCATGGAAAAGAAATGCAAAAAAGCAAAATGTCTCAGGAGGCCTTACAAATAGCTGTGAAAGGAAGAGAAGTGAAAAGCAAAGGCAAAAAGGAAAGATATTCCCATCTGAATGCAGAGTTCCAAAAAATAGCAAGGAAAGATAAAAAAACAAAACCTCCCTCAGTGATCAATGCAAAGAAATAGAGAAAAACAACAGAATGGGAAAGACTAGAGATTTCTTCAGGAAAATTAGAGATAACAAGTAAACATTTCATGCCAAGATGGGCTCGATAAAGGGCAGAAATGATATGGACCTAACAGAAGTATACGATATTAAAAAGACGTGGCAAGAATACACAGAGGAAGTATACAAAAAAGATTTTCATGACCCAGGTAATCACAAGGTGTGTTCGTTCACCTAGAGCCAGACATCCTGGAATGTGAACTCAAGTGGGCCTTAGGAAGCATCACTACGAACAAAGCTAGTGGAGGTGATGGAATTCCAGTTGAGTTATTTCAAATTCCAAAAGAGGATGTTGTGAAAATGCTGCACTCAATATGCCAGCAAATATGGAAAACTCAACAGTAGCCACAGGACTGGAAAAGGTCAGTTTTCCTTCTAATCCCAAAGAAAGGAAATGTAAAAGAATGCTCAAACTACTGCACAATTGCACTCATCTCACACGCTAGAAAAGTAATGCCCCAAATTCTCCAAGCCAGGCTTCAGCAATGTATGAACTGTGAACTACCAGATGTTCAAGCTGGTTTTAGAAAAGGCAGAAGAACCAGAGATCAAATTGCCAACATCCGCTGGATCACCGAAAAAGCCAGAGAGTTCCAGAGAAACATCCATTTCTGCTTTATTGACTATGCCAAAGCCCTTGACTGTGTGGATCACAATAAACTGGGAAATTCTTCAAGAGATGGGAATACCAGACCACCTTACCTGCCTCTTGAGAAACTTGTATGCAGGTCAGGAAGCAACAGTTAGAACTGGACATAGGACAACAGACTGGTTCCCAATAGGAAAAGGAGTATGTCAAGGCTGTATACCGGCACTCTGCTGATATAACTTATATGCAGAGTATATCATGAGAAATGCTGGGCTGGATGAAACACAAGCTGGAATCAAGATTGCTGGGAGAAATATCAATAACCTCAGATATGCCAATGATACCACCCTTATGGCAGAAAGTGAAGAACTAAAGAACCATTGGATAAAAGTGAAAGAAGAGAGTGAAAAAGTGGGCTTAAGGCTCAACATTCAGAAAAGTAAGATCATGGCATCTGGTCCCATCACTTAATGGCAAATAGATGGGGAAACAGTAGAAACAGTGGCTGACTTTATTTTTCTGGGCTCCAAAATCACTGCAATGGTGACTGCAGCCATGAAATTAAAAGACACCTACTCCTTGGAAGGAAAGTTATGACCAACCTAGACATATTAAAAATCAGAGACATTACTTGGGCAACAAAGGTCCATCTAGTCAAGGCTATGCTTTTTCCAGTAGTCATGTATGGATGTGAGAGTAGGACTCTAAAGAAAGCTGAGTGCAGAAGAATTGATGTTTTTGAATTGTGGTGTTGGAGAAGACTCTTGAGATTCCCTTGGACTGCAAGGAGATCCAACCAGTCCATCCTAAAGGAGATCAGTCCTGGATGTTCATTGGAAGGACTGATGCTGAAGCTAAAACTCCAATACTTTGGCCACCTCATGTGAAGAGCTGCCTCATTGGAAAAGACCCTGAAGCTAGGAAAGATTGAGGGTGGGAGGAGAAGGGGATGAAAGAGGATGAGATGGTTAGATGGCATCACTGACTCAGTGGACATGAGTTTGGGTGGACTCCGGGAGTTGGTGCTGGACAGAGAGGCCTGGTGTGCTGCGGTTCATGGGGTTGCAGATTCGGACATGACTGAGTGACTAAACTGAACTAAATAATGTAGTGTGCAGCTTCTAGAATAAAAAAAGCTACATATATCAATTTTCTTGTTCCGTCAACTTTCATGTCTTTGGCAATCCAAATATTTGACCTCCAAGGCAATGCAGTGTAGTCATTAAAAGAATATATTGTGGTGACAAACCTCCATGACCAAAATCTCAGTTCAGCCTAGGTATATTTGATTGGCTTCATAAGTCTTATGTGCTCTTTGCATCATTTCATCATCTATCATGATATCAGTGGTGTGTAAAAGCTCTCCATCATATCCGACTCTTTATGATCCCATGGAATGTAGCCTGCCAGGATCCTCTCTGTCCATGGGATTTCCCAGGCAAGAATACTGGAGTGGTTGGCCATGCCCACCTTCAGAGGATCCTCCCAAGCCAGGGATCCAATTCGTGCCTGGGGTCTCTTACATTAGAAGGCAGAGTCTTCACCACTTCACCACTTGGGAAGCCATTATGATACAAATTTATCTTTTAATATTGATTTATTTACTTAAAATTGTACATATCTACTTACAAACCTATAAAATTATGACAATAGTCTCTACTTCATAGGGCTGTTGTGAGGGTAAGTGGGATTTACCTAGAGAGTTGATAACACTGGCTGACATAGAGAAAGTGCTCATTTAATGTTAGCTTTACTTGCAATCACTTTCTTGCTGTTATCTGCAACGTAGAACTATCTCTAGTCCTTCACAGTCTCTGAAGCAGATAACTAGTGGAAAGAGGTTAACATTCTATCCCAAATGGCGGCTTGAATCTAATACTGTGAATTTCCTGATAGTCCAGTAGTAAAGAATCTGTCTCACAGTGCAGGAGGCATGGGCTCATCCCTGATGGAGGAACTAAGACACCACGTGCCATGGGGCAACTAAACCTCATGTCACAACTACTGAGCCCACGCGACTCCACTAGACAGCCTACATGCCCCAACAAAGACCCAGCACAACCAAAAACCCCCGACAACAGCAGAACAAAACAACATACTGCTACTCAGACTGTCAAACCTTCCACAAAGAAAACTTCTCAGGCAGTTACTCACTGAAAGGATAATTTACATTCATAATTAATACAGATCTTATTTTAATCTTTGGGATTTTATTAGCTAGGTTCTTGATGTATTTAATCACACTATTACCCATAGGTTCAATTATTTGTTATTGTTTATCACTACCAAATGTCAACTACCACATTGTTTTTACTTGGGGATTTTTATTGAGCAGAGATATAAATAAATTCTGTCCAGTGGAGAAGACAAACTTAAGGTTACAGTTTACTGCCCTGTTGAACATTCACTTCAGTTCATTTCAGTTGCTCAGTTGTGTCTGACTCTTCGCGACCCCATAAACTGCAGCACACCAGGCCTCCCTGTCCATCACCAACACTCAGAATTTACTCAAACTCATAGCCATTGAGTCGGTGATGCCATCCAGCCATCTCATCCTCTGTCGTTCCCTTCTCCTCCCACCCTCAATCTTTCCTAGCTTCAGGGTCTTTTAAAATGACTCAGCTCTTCACATCAAGTAGCCAAAGTATTGGAGTTTCAGCTTCAGCATCAGTCCTTCCAATTAACACCCAGGACTGATCTCCTTTAGGATGGACAGGTTGGATCTCCTTGCAGTCCAAGGGACTCTCAAGAGTCTTCTCCAACACCACAGTTCAAAAGCATCAATTCTTCTGTGCTCAGCTTTCTTTAGAGTCCAACTCTCGCATCCATACATGACTACTGAAAAAAGCATAGCCTTGACTAGATGGACCTTTGTTGGCAAAGTAATGTCTCTGCTTTTCAATATGCTATCTAGGTTGGTCATAACTTTTCTTCCAAGGAGCAAGTGTCTTTTAATTTCATGGCTGCAATCACCATCTGCAGTGATTTGGGAGCCCAGAAAATAAAGTCAGCCACTGTTTCTACTGTTTCCCCATCTATTTGCCATTAAGTGATGGGACCAGATGCCATGATCTTACTTTTCTGAATATTGAGCCTTAAGCCCACTTTTTCACTCTCCTCTTTCACTTTTATCCAGAGGGTCTTTAGTTCTTCTTCACTTTCTGCCATAAGGGTGGTGTCACTGGCATATCTGAGGTTATTGATTTTTCTCCCAGCAATCTTGATTCCAGCTTGTGCTTCATCCAGCCCAGCATTTCTCATGATGTACTCTGCATATAAGTTATATCAGCAGAGTGCCAGTATACAGCCTTGACATACTCCTTTTCCTATTGGGAACCAGTCTGTTGTTCCATGTCCAGTTCTAACTGTTGCTTTCTCACCTGCATACAGGTGGTCTGGTATTCCCATCTCTTGAAGAATTTCCCACAGTTTATTGGGATCCACACAGTCAAGGGCTTTGGCATAGTCAATAAAGCAGAAATGGATGTTTCTCTGGAACTCGCTGGCTTTTCTGATGATCCAGCAGATGTTGGCAATTTGATCTCTGGTTCTTCTGCCTTTTCTAAAACCAGCTTGAACATCTGGAAGTTCACAGTTCATGTACTGCTGAAGCCTGGCTTGGAGAATTTGAGGCATTACTTTTCTAGCATGTGAGATGAGTGCAATTGTGCAGTAGTTTGAGCATTCTTTGGCACTGTCTTTCTTTGGGATTAGAAGGAAAACTGACCTCTTCTAGTCCTGTGACCACTGTTGAGTTTTTGAATTTATCTGGCGTATTGAGTGCAGCATTTCACAGCATCCTCTTTTAGGATTTGAAATAACTCAACTGGAATTCCATCACCTCCACTAGCTTTGTTCGTAGTGATGCTTCCTAAGGCCCACTTGAGTTCACATTCTAGGATGTCTGGCTCTAGGTGAGTGATCATCCCATCATGATTATCTGGGTTGTGAAGATCTTTTTTGTATATTTCTTCTGTGTATTCTTGCCACCTCTTCTTACTATCTTCTCTTAGGCCCATACCATTTCTCTCCTTTATTGAGCCCATCTTTGCATGAAATGTTCCCTTGGCATCTCTAATTTTGTTGAAGTGATCTTTCCCATTGTATTGTCTTCTTCTATTTTTTTTGCAATGATCACTGAGGAAGGCTTTCCTATCTCTCCTTGCTATTCTTTGGAATTCTGCATTCAAATGGGAATATCTTTCCTTTCTCCCTTTTCTCCTGTATAGAGCTTCTCCAACTTTGGCTGCAAAGAATATAATCAGGCTGATTTTGGTGTTTGCCATCTTGTGATGTCCATGTGTAGAGTCTTCTCCTGTTTTGTTGGTAAAGGGCATTTGGTATGACCAGTGCATTCCCTTGGCAAACTCTATTAGCTTTTGCCCCGCTTCATCTGTACTCCAAGGCCAAATTTTCCTGTATGTGAACCAATATTCTTTCCCCAATATTCCTTTGAAAGAACATGAAAGTGTTAGTTACTCAGTTATGTGTGACTCCTTTTGGCCCTGTGGACTGTAGCCCACCAGACTCCTCTGTCCACGGGATTTTCCAGGCAAGAGTACTGCAGTGGATTGCCATGTCCTCCTCCAGGGGATCTTCCCCACCCAGGGATCGATCCTGGGTTTCCTGCATTGCAGACAGATTCTTTACTATCTGAGCCACCAAGGAAGCCCAATATTCCTTTACAAAATACTTTCATATATTTAGGTTTCAAATGCTCTTTGAACTGACTTTAAAACCTTGTATGAATACAGGCCCACTCCCCCTTCCCGAAATTTTTAATCTCTCTACCCTCCCCAACCCTGGAGCACACAAACACAACCTCGTTTAACAGTTTTACTTCATCCCAAGAGTTTTTCCTTTAGGAAATTAACCAGGACAATAATATAATCTTTCAACAGCATGTTCAGTAGACAGTAGTTAGAAGTACCTATCCCCATACACATTAACTACAGTGATGTTTGCTAGAGTTAGACTATTCAGGCAAGTAAACATTTGCAAAACTGTACATATCTTAGAGAATAAAACAAAAACAGAGAAGAAAGGGAACATCTGCAGAAAGTTCCTCCCATACAAAGTACCCATCAATACAATATGAGAGAAGTAAAATCCAGAGGAAGAAAAAGAATTTACAGCATTTATAACGATCTCACATCAGGCACACAAACCGTTAAGACAAAAATTCTTCTTAATTGATTTCTAAAGCTACTCCTGAAATTTTCATTAAGTACCCTCTAAATTAAAATTTAACTCTGTCTTTTAAAGAGGAAATTGAAAATTACTGTATCTCAGTGAATTCTCTCTGACAATGAGACTTTTAACTATGATATACCTTCCATCCTATATTATATACCTATAACACTTTTACACAGAAAACTTGTCTTTCATTAATGTATCAATAGTATATGGGAAGAATCACTTTCAGTGTTTTACAGCCCCAAGACAAAATGCTTTCTCATAGAAAACACTTGTGACTCTTTTATCAAGCAATATTTTTTTAATGTATTTTTTAGTTGGAGGAAAGTTGGTTTACAATGTTATAATGGTTTCTGCCATACAACAACACAAATCAGCCATAATTATACATGTATCACCTCATTCCTCTCACCCCCTCACCCCTCTCAATTTCTTAAAAATATAATTTATAATTCAGAAAGTATTACAATACTACCATAAATGGAAAACTTATAATCACACACACACACACACACACACACACAATCACGCACCAAAAAGCAAAGTATGCTATTTCTTGGCTTCCCCTATTCCTAATTACTCTCTAGACAAGGCTTTCCAGTGGAGCCAAATCACAAAACCCTTGAATACAACTGCTTAATTTAACTTCTACTCTGACTACAGTTACAGGAATTCCAGTCCTTGGCTCAGCTACAAGATTCTGTATTAACAATTATTTCTCAAAGCTAGAATATGCTTTAAACAACAAGAGTGGGTATTTAATGGGCCATTGGTTCTAGTTCATGTCTGAACTCTCACAATGACAAACAGGTACTTTCTGCATGACTGGTCTTGTATCCTCTGTGCCCTGCAAAGTCAACTCCTGATGTAGGTAAATCAAGTTTAGACTATTTTTGGGAAGAGACCTAAAACCACCATAAAGACAAAAGTCATCCATGTAATATACTTGTGAAGATTATATTAAATTGCTCTTACTGATGTCTAGTCAAAATAATGTAAAAACTACTGCCTATTATACATCTTTATATGCCCTGGAGAAGAAAAATTATTTCTCGGATAAAATTATTCTTAAACTTACATTATATTACTTATTTGTGTTCAGAACTTTTTTTTTTCTTTTTTTACTGCCACCCACAAGCGGAAAGCAAAATCTGATAGTAGAGAAAAAAATGTGACCGAGTTACTGAACGATGCCTGGAAATAGACATCCCAGCAGGGTCCTCAATTCTCTTTTCTATATTTTCATTTCCTGTAGCTAGAAGAGATAAAATACTACCCATAGTCAACTTCCTGGGGTTTCAGCTTCTTGGGGGAAACAAATAAATGAACATGCTTCTTTATCCTAATTTTTTTCCATCTGGGCTCAGTGCCTTCTCCAGCCAGTATGAGAAGCAGCTAATACAGCATTGCCAGGGCATCTTTTAATATAAAAATTAAACTCCACATCATATCTATGAAGTCACCAAACGTCCTTAGTACCTTCTCCAAACACAGTTTAGTCCCAAATAACATCGTATTTACAGCTGAGAGGACGCTGAAATCACAAACAGAAGCCAATGTGCAACAACTACCCACTTACTATATTTTGAGTTTCCACAACTGAGTTTTATAAATTCATATGTTGTCTAGCAACTCTTCAAAATCAGTTTACCCAAACCCATCAATACAGATTTTACATTTAATTTTTAAAAAACATAGTCTGTCCTTTTTGTCACTTATTCTCATTCTTAAATAGCATGGGAGTCATTTGTTGATACCCTTGATTATTCCACATATGAGCCTAATTTAAACTAATGGAATCTTTTATTTTCCAAAATTGACGAGAAAATAGGGCTATTATGGATCTACTCTTCGTGAATTATGAAGACATCAATTCAGTGAGATCTTTCTTTAAAGAATTTTTTTGAAGCCTTTTGCTGAATCACCCACTGTGTATTATAATTCAAAAAATACAAGCAGAGACTGAAAATAGGTTCCACAGTCAATTAACTCCCAGCTAGCTCGTTTTTCACACGTCTTCCATACTGATTCCAAGACAAGAACAAAGGTACTATATTTATTTAAGGGATGGAATATTATCCTTTCAGCCAATGTGATTGTTTGCCTACTTCTAGATGGTTCATTCATTCTTTAGCATCTGGGGGTGCTAATGGGGTATATGTGTGGCTTTTTGGGAATGTGGTGGGATTATCCCTTTGAGGGACCACATCAACTGGGTTTCATCTACAAGAGAACAAGTCCATAATCCATGAATGTTCTGAAGCATTTACAAGTTCACTCTACTAAGAAGTGGTCAGGGGACTTCCCTGGTGATCCAGTAGCTACGACTCCATGATCCCAATCCAGGGGGCCTAGGTTCAATCCCTAGTCAGGAAAACTAGATCCCATATACTGCAACTAAAGATCCCACATGCCACAGCTAAGACCCAGTGCAGCCAATATGTATGTGTGTATGTGTTATATATATACACACATATATACATAAAATGAGCAGTCAAAACCAGAAAAAACTGTTGTGGGAAGAACCATATTCCCTTAGAATTCGTACGTTGAAGTCTTAACATCTTGGACCTCAGAATGTAAATATATGGACAGACAGCCTTTAAAAGGGTAAGGTAAAACCAAGTCCTATGTGTGGGCCCTAAACCAACCAGCATCATAAGTTAGGACAAAGGCACAGAGGGAAGAGATGGTCATTAACAAGCCGAGGAGAGAGACCTTAGAATAAATCATCCCTGTGACACCTTCATCTCACATCGTTTTATTACAAGAAAATAAATTTCTGTTGCCTAAGTACTTAGCGATGGCAGCCTAGCAATCTAACACAGTCACCTCTTATTCGAGGACTAGTGAGCTTTGGTAAAGGCAACCAAGGTGAGACTATCCAGACAAGACTCTTCCTTGAATGCTTGGTGCAATGATTCTGCAGTGGGTCCCGCCAAGCCCTCCAACAACACCTCCAAGCTGTCTGTCACCCAAGACCTGTGTGTGATAACAAGGGTCATCCAGAACAGACAACCAATTCACTGGAAACTTGTTCTTGGCCTTGTAATCTGGGCATTCTTTTTTATCCCTCCAGAGGTAATTAAGCTCTTGAATCCACACCAAGTAGATTTCACAAGTCTATTGCACAAAGCAAAATTTCCTTCTTACAAAGAATACGATATAAGAGTTTCTAGCTGGAAGAATTCAAGAACATATCCAGGAGGAGGAAGTGTTTAAAAAATGAGCAACTGGACTTCCTGGTGGTCCAGTGGTTGAAAATCTACCTGTCAATGCAGGGGACACGGGTTCCATTTCTGGTCCCAGGAAGATGCCTCATGCCTTGAGGCAACTAAGCCCAAGCTACAGCTACTGATGCCGAACTGTCCTAGAACTCAGTACTCAAAAAAAAAAAAAAAGGAGCCACCACAATGAGAAGTCCACACACCATAACTAGAGAGCGGCCCCTGCTCACGGCAACTACAGAAAGCGCACACATAGCAACAAAGACCTAGTGTAGCCAAAAATATACAAATTTAAAAGAAATGAAGACGGAGCAATATTTTGACAATCAGAAATGTTTTTTACATGTCTTAGGGATAAGAAAAACAACTGTAAAAAAATGTTTGTTTTGTAGATTTATGTATTAATTAGTATTTAGTAAATTACAGGTTCACCAGGACGCCAGGAGTGCTATGCTGCATTTACAATCTGACTAACTTCAAGACAATGATTCTCAGGCTTCAATGTGCCCCAGAATCTCTTGGGAGGCTTAGTGACACACAAATTGCTGGGCCCAACTCCCAGAAATACTGACTCCGCAGGCATGAGGTAGGCCTGAAGGATTTGCATCTCTCCTAAGATCCAGGGTGACTGACGCTGCTAGCTGGTTTTTTTTTTTTTTTTTTTTTCAAAATAAAAGTTACTTTATTTTTTTTTTATTGTTTTTGCCATACATTGTCATGATATCACCATGGGTTTACATATGCTTCCCCTCCAGAACCCCCCGCCCTCCTCCCTCCCCGCTGGGGAATCTCGCTGCACCAGCCCCGAGCATCAATCCTGGGCTGGCGATTGATTAGACACATGACAATTAACATGCTTCAATGCCCTTCTCCCATATCATCCCACCCTTACCCTCATCCACAAAGTCCACAAGTCTATTCTATACATCTGCGTTCCTTTTGCTGTCTCGCATGTTGGGTTCTCGTTACCGTCTTTCTAAATTCCATATATATGCGTTAATATACTGTATTGTTTTTGCTTCTGGCTTACTTCACTCTGGATAATGGGCTCCAGTTTTGTCCATCTGAGTAGAATTGCTTCAAATGAATTTTTTTTTAATGCTGAGTAATATTCCATTGTGTATATGTACCACAGCTTTCTTATCCATTCGTCAGTTGATGGGCATCTAGCTGTTTTGAGAACCATCACCTCAAGAAAGGGAGTAACATACAAACAGCAAAGCATTTTGTTTGTCATCTGCATAACTCAAAGGCTTAGGGAACTTTCTTAAGCTATGGAGAACTATTGAATACTTTCAAAACTGCAAACAGCATTTGATTTTGTTCAAATGATAATCTATGTTGGGAAAGGTTGACTATAAATTCTCCTCAGAGGCTTTGCTTAGTAATATTTTTTCATCTAGTCAATATAATGACAACTTACAACACAAGGACAGAGGCTTTGAAATTTTTGTCAGGGACTTTTCAGAAAGTCCAAAGAAAACACACAAGCAATGTCTACGTAACTTTCTTCTTTTACTTGAAATAACTAGCTGCAAATTCCTAGTTTGATTGAGGTAGAATACTAATATGAACAAAGATAACCAGCAGGCAAATCATGATTGTTAATCAGTTAGTGTCTTTGTTGGTTCTTTAAGTAGACATGGATGTAAACCCGGAATGGATATACAAGTGCAAAAATGAATGCTTCCAAATTATAAAGCAAAATAAAACAAAAATCACTTGGTTGTTAACTCTTAGGCTACACTTTAGGTTGTGTATTTATGTTGTCCAATTAGAGTATTTCACCTGTCGCCTTAAAGAAAGCTAGAGAGAAAGGGATTTTCATGTCAAAAAAAAAATGGGATGGCAATCTCATTCTTTTGAGTACTTCCTACAACTGATCATAGGGCATTTTAGCATGCTTAACATCCTGCAGTATTTGTTCTGCTAACGTGAAAAGAGAATGGACTTTGGAATCAATTGATATGGACCTGAGAATTTAAAAAAAATAAATAAATACATGTAGTATAGTATAACTGAATCACTTTGCTGTACACCTGAAACTAACACAGCATTGCTAATCAACCATATTCCAATATAAAAGAAAAAGAAAAAAATATGGACTTGAATCTGACCCATGCCACCCATAGGATATAAAACAGCTACTCAGCACCTTGGCATCTCAGTCTCCTGATCTCTAGAGGACAATCTCTAGACCTGCTTCTTGTTTATAAAGGGTAGAAAGATGAAGCAAAAAGCGTGTGTGCTGGCATTCCTAGTGCACTGGGTGACGTGTTGAAATTTCTTTCATCATCTCACTAAAGCATGCCTTACACTGAATTACCTATACATTTACTGTTTAGCATACAAATGACATCTTGGACAACAGCATCTCTTGGGCATGCGATAGAGCCTGCATGCCCCAGTCCCATGCTTGCAGAGACCCCTTAGGAAGCACATGCTTTAGTGCACATATGACCTCTCATTTATACTCCAAGGCAATTCAGGGTTTCTCCTCTACTCACCCCATCTCCTGGCAACACCTAACTCCTAGCTCAGTCTGTTCTCTTAAGTTCAGCCCCTTCCACATCTCCCCGATTACCTCCCCAGACGCTTCTGCATCTAAGCTCCCACCAAGACACACTGTTCCACTGCCTACTCCAGGTCCACTCATTCCCAACTTCCCCCTTCCCTGGCAAGCAGCCAACAAGGCACAGTGCTTGGTGCACCACGTCTTGACCCGGGCCTTCCTAGGTTCTCACCGATGTCCACTGCTAGCTCATCCATGCATAGTCAGCTGTCAATAGCATCCCACACTGGGACCATTTGGTCTTCGTGGGCCCAACCCTAGTCTTCTGGAAGTGAATTTTAGGTTTCGAAGATTTTAAATATGTCTCTCACCAGAAATAAAACCATTGTGTCAGGAATTCATGGGTCTCCCCTTCAAAACCTCTTCAATGTCCATCTCTGCTTATTGTACTTAGTTGACACTTTATAACTCTTTCTGTGAGTTCTCTATGTAGACCCGCTCTTGTTAGTCATCACAACAACTCCAGGAAGGCAGGCGCTGTCACCAACTGTGCTATAGATGAGCACCCTGAGACAGGGTCACCTGAAGTAACGCTCTCAAGGTCATGTGACCAGGAAGCAGCAGAAGCAGAACCCCGGACTATCTGGCTCCAGAGCACAGAGCCTGCCTTTCAGCTCGAGTGCCTCTTGCCACCCTCTTGTCTCCAAACAGAAGCCACGACTCCTCCTTCTTTCTTTTCCAACTACTATTTATCCCGCCACATCTGTGCCCTTGTTTCGCACACAGTCTCCTAGTAAGAACCTTCATTTGAGAGTTTTGAAAGATGCAAACGTGCCCACAGAAAGGATGAAGAGAAACAAGAAGAGGTAACGAAAGAACCGAAGAGATTCATAATGCAGGGAATGAAGATCCTCTTCGTTTATTTAAGTAGCACTGTTACTTCTTGAGGCACGGGACCTGAATGTAGAATGGCACACAAAGGCTGCAGAAGCTGTTCAGGATATAATTCAGTTCTACCATGTCATCTATGATGAGAGAAAAAGAGACATAACTGGGTCATTTTCCAGGATGGTAGATAGAATTGAAACCAGCAAGGAATATGAACCTGTGCTATCAACATCAGGTGTGAGTGAAACTGCAGCCTTCCCTCAGTCTCCTGTTGCTGACGATCCTTCAGCTCTACCATCTCCCATCTCCTCTCTTTCCTCCGGTCACTAACTCTTCTTGTCTGTTCCCCCGATGCCAGATCCTGTACGCCAGTTGCTCTTCTATACTATTGTAATTCTCAAGGTGCCATACTGTAACATTAAGCATGTTTTGTTTATTTTGAGGTTTGCTTTTTATGTATTATTTGAATGAAAAGTACAGCTGATTGTTTTAGTTGGGTAGCTAGGCTAACTTTGTTGGACTTATGAACAAATTGTATTTAACGAATGTGCTCTCAAAAGGGAATTTATCCATATGTAGGAACTTACTGCATACCATCTATGTATTCAGAAACAATGTTTTTCCCCAACACAAGGGCATTCTCCCCTCTGAGTTTCCTTAAATATTTGCAGATCTTTTAAAAAAAATAATTTATTTATCTTAACTGGAGGCTAAATACTTTACAATATCGTGGTGGTTTTTGCCATACATTACCCCCCAATATACCGGCTCGTACTATGTTCCTCTCTTTCTGTTCCTTGACAGATTGTTCTTGAATGACTGCTCTGCTCATACGATTTCTTTCTTCTCATTATCTAATTTCTAATTACTTCCTAAATACTGACTTTCATTATTGGACCATAACTGAAAATTATGTAACTTCTTTTTTAAAAGAAATGGAGTATAATTACTTACAGTGTTATGTTACTGTCTGCTGTACAACAAGATGAACCAGCTACATGTGTACACACATCTCCTCCCTCTTGAACCTCCCTCCCCCGCCTCCACCCGACCCCTCCTGCCATCCCAGGGCACGGAGCTGAGTGCCCTGAGCCACACAGCAGCTCCCCACATGCTCCCTGTTTTGTGCACAGTAGTGTATATATGTCAGTGCCACTCTCCCAATTTGTGTCATTCACCTGGTCCCCCTTCTGTGTCCACATGGCCATTCTCTGTATCTGTTCGCTAGTCCTGCCCTGCAAAAAGTTTTATCTGTACCATTTTTCTAGATTTCACATATTTGTGTTAATACACAATATTTGTTTTTTCTCTTTCTTACTTTGTATGACAGACCCTAGGTCCATCTGCATCTCTACAAATGACTCAAGTTCATTATTTTTAATGGCTAAGTAAACCTTCATTCTTAATAAGCAAAAAGATATCAGTCATCATCACCCTTGAGTTCTCACTCCCACTCAACTGTCCTGAACACCTTTCTCTGGAAACATTCTCCTTTGGGTCCCATGCAGCACATTAACCCAGTTGTTATCTTCCTTCCTTTCAGATTATTACTCTTTTATCTCCTCTACTTGCCCTTATTCTTCTTTAGATTCCTGCAAGTGGGTGTACCTCAATCATAATTCTTAGACCACTTCTGTTTTGGAGCTACGATATCCATGAGTCTGATAACTCTAGGAAAGCATGCATCAGAATCATCTGAATGGCTTCTTACACCTCTGTGTCCCAACACCAGCTTTGACTGTTTTTCTGGAAGGAGGCACAAGAGTTTGAATGTCTAACAAACCCCCAGGTAAGAACCAAGGACCATATTGTGAGAACAATTAACTAGAAATCTCCTTCTTTACCACACTTCGACTTTCCATTTCTTTTTGTTTCCATCTCATATTTCTTTCTCTGGATCTGTCTTCACCATCATACCTCAGTCTGGAGTCTCTAATTGGAAAATTAGAAATACTGGATATTTCCCTTTGGATGTTGAATGGTTACCTCAAAAACACAACAATGTTGAACTCACCATATTTCTCTTTCTCTGAAAACATCTCTGTGGCAGAGGCTAGATGGGTAGTAGACTACAGTTAGACACAAAGAAATACATATATACCACTAATTGAGCACCTGCTATATGTCAGTCACTACCCAGAGTACATTAGGCATTTTATTCCAAATTCTCACAACTACCAAATAAATTGATATTACTATTATCACTTTTTAAAGATGAAAAATTAAACTTAGATACAGTAAGTGACTTTACCCAATGTGACACAGCTATTGAGTTATGTTGCTTAATTTGGAATTTGGGTGCATTTAGCTATAAAATCCCTCTTCTTTCCCTGATATTACACCATCTTAATGTCTAGTGAAAAAGTTTGGATAAAAGTCAGTCCCCTGATCAGTCCTAGGGCCACAAAAGCATTTGTAAGTCTTTTGTACATGTTGGACATGACTTCAACCCCAAAAGGCAGAAAAATGACCAGAAGTCTTTGGAAATAGTATAGCTGTACATTCATCATGGATTTTCAAAAATCACTTCTAGAGTAACACATTTCTTAAAGAAGCTTCTGATTTCACAACATGTGGCCCATTCTAGTACAAGTGTGACTACACAGCAAACTGAATGCAAAACGGAAGACAAAGCTTCACAGCAGAATTTATACTTGAGAGTGGTGGGGTGAATTGGAAGATTGGAACTGACATATATACACTATTGATTGTGTGTGTGTTTGCTAAGTCACGTCAGTCGTGTCCAACGCTGTGCGACCCTGTGGACTGTAGCCTACAAGGCTCCTCTGTCCATGGGCTTCTCCAGACAAGAATACTGGAGTGGGCTGCCATGCCCTCCTCCAGGAGATCTTCCCGATCCAGGGATTGAACCCTCATCTCTTGTCTCCTGCATTGGCAGTCAAGTTCTTTACTATTAGCGCTAACTTGGAAGCCCCCACTATTGACACTACGTATAAAATGGATAACCAATGAGAACCTACTGTATAGCACAGGGAACTGTACACAAAGCTCCATGGTGATCTGAATGAGAAGCAAATCCAAAACAGAGAGAGTGATGTATGTATGTGTAGCAGATTCACTTTGCCGTACAGTAGAAACTACAATAACATTGTAAAGCTATTATACTGTAATAGAAATTAATTTTTAAAAGGAAAGGAAAAATACATAAGTTTATATTGAATGATGTGTTGTCAGACACCAAAACTATTGTTTCAAATTATACTATAAAAATAGAGGAATTCTACCCCTCCAAGGCAAAAAAAAAAAGAATTTACACTTGTCATTTGGAGAACACATCAAACCTCAGGTTCGGGAAATCTTGACATCATCTATTGATTTAACACTATTTAAAAAAAAAAAACTGCATTAAACATGCAGTTTATGTGACCATTTTGAGAACCATGTTCTAGTATCCATGGAATTAAGCTGTTTAGAGCACACACTTGGTTTCCACGGTATCTCTGAGGACTGCAGCCACCTAATCAGGTTCTCAGAAGTGATTTGTGACTAATAAAGTGTGTGCATGCTTAGTCGCTCAGTCGTTCTGATTCTTGACCCCAGGGACTCCAGCACACCAGGCTCCCCTGTTCATGGGATTCTCCAGGCAAGAATACTGGAGTGGGTTGCCATGCTCTCATCCAGGGGATCTTCCCAGCCTGGGGATCGAACCCAGGTGTCGCACACTGCAGGCAGATTCTTTACCGTCGGAGCCACCAGCAAAGCCCAACTACCAGGGCATCACTGCCCAACCCTACCACTGGTCACTCTGCTTCTAATCCCCACATTTTCTTTGTCACTTCTCTTCTCCTCTTCCTGAACTCAACTGATGTTTTCTCTCTGATGCCTTTCTCTCTCTCACCCAGAACTTATTTTTATTCCAGTTATGATCCAACATGTTATAGAGTATATCTCTATTAGAAAGTACGTTTTATCATCAGTTGTGTTAATGACAAAAATGCAAAACTTCATCAATACTGCATTTTACTGTCCATCCTAATATTGGTGAGTTCTTCAGGGGTAGTGCATAGATGCTATTTATTTTATATCCCTGGCCTTACAAATAGGGCTTACTCAATAAAGATTTGTTGAATGAATGAATAAATGACTGAATACCATATATCACATCCCTAACATCAGACAAGACAATCAGGGTGGCAAAGTCAAGTATATTTAAGCACAAATATATCTTCCACTTTGCAGCATGGCAAAGTGCATATCCTACTGACAATGATACATCACTTTTTATATTTTATACTGAGCACATTCATTTTATTTTAAGAAGAGAATGACTTTTAATGTCATTCAATAGCCAAAATAAGAAAGAGTTTGAAAGTCTCTGCTGGAAAGTGTTTTATGGCATTGTGTTATTTTAAATTGGCAAAGACACTTGAGAAAAAGAATAGATGTAATATAATGAAAGTGGAATTCCATACAGTAGAGCAGCTACTCTAAGCTTTTTAAATACAAGAATGCTACTGCTTCATTCAAATGAGTCAGAACTTGCAGTGGGAAAGTAGACAAAACCATGTCATGTAGAGAGAAGGGGCTCCACGAAGCTCACATATACCAGAAACAGAAAACATGAAAATCAAGTCAAAGTTTAAAATAATTCTCATATCCTTAATTTCAAAGCTTATAAAACAAGGAATCCAAGTGGATGAGAACAAAACCATTTTCGTCAATACATCAATCTCTTCACATAACATTTTGAGAAAGTTATAAACCTTCCTATATACATGTGAAATACTACCCATAAGTACTCTATATAAGTATAACCTAAAATATTATCCATAAAACTTCTCTGTATCAGCCCAGAAGATTCAGTCCTTGTGTTACCATAGCAGAAAACTCACTGACTAATGGATATTCAGATAATTCATGATAATGTAAATCAATGATGCAGTCAAATTCCTTATGTGAAGATTATTTGTTTTATACAATCACTGTATTATTCATACTATTTTAAAAAACTTTGTAAAATATATAACCATCTCACTAGGTAAGTGAGAAGACCTAATAAAAGAATGGTTAAGCATTCCTGCTTAATGATAAGCTTATAGCAGTAGATTTTCCAAAACAGTAGTTGCCGGGGTGACGCTCAACCTTTCAACTACTTAACAGTCAGAAAATTCAGGCAGACAGTATAAACAGATTCCGAAAACCATAACTAAGGGAGTGAGAAGATGACAAGCTGTGTGCTGTGCTGCCTCCCTTCAGTTACCAGTGGTTGCTGGTTAGTTCCTTCCTCAGACGAGGTGTGCACGACTGACACACCTCTGAGTGCCTTCCTCTTATTCTGCCTGGAAAAAAGTGTTGCGCATGACAAAGAACACACCTCTGAGGCACTTTTAGTGGATCCACCTGGGAAGGTCAAGGGCTAAACGGAAAACGCAAGGAAAATTCAGCTGCTTTCCAAGTCAGGAAGATTATCATGTCTTCTTGAAGATTTTCTTTTCTTAACCTAATCAACTCTTATTTAACAAAACTTGAATATATGGTCTCTGATGTCCACTGTGAAGCCATGTGTGATGCTCTCAGTGAAACATAACATCTATAGATCACAACCCAAAGCCCAGTTTGCACATTTTCTCAAAACACCTATGACCATGTGTGTGGTCTTATGTGTAAGAACAGATCATATCCCATAATACTGAAAGGGAGGCTCCACGCCTTAAGAATCCATTACAGACACTATTCACACCCCCCAAAACTCTTGATTATCATTACACTATAGATATAGTACTACTAGACCAGGTTGCAGTTAAAAAAAAAATCCAAGAAAAATGTTGTGCTCTAACAATCCTTTTGCCTCATGATGCTTTATACACTTTATTTCTACCTCATCTGTCAAGGACCACAGCAAGCTAAGTTTTCTTTTTGGCTTCCAGTTTCATCATCCTCCAATGTGAGCCCCCAAATCCAACCACGGTGATTTCTGGAAAGTTCAAAAACATTCACTGCTAAAATGCAATTCTGTCAGTCAACAACTGTCTTCCTTTCCTCGTGCCTCTCTGCTCACAACTCCCTTGGCCTCCTATCAGCGTGTCTCCCCTAGAAAGACTTCATGCCCCATCTCTCTTTCAGCTGAGTCAGGAATCTTCCCTCTGTTACGGGGTCTGGGGCTTGCTCCTTGTAGGTCTGCGAGTAAGCCCAGGCTGTTCCCGAGGTACCTAAGAACAAAAACGTCTTCTATGCTTGTATTATCCAGACATCACACAGAACACAGCAGAGAGCAGGTGTACAACCAAAGTGGTTGGACAGACAACGATGCCGATGCTAATTCCTATGTAAAAATCCTGCTTACAAGAAAACAAACTTGAAACTTTCCCTTTTCTGTTAGACTGACAACATAAGAAATGAGTAGAGAAGTCATGCTCCTTTTTCCTTGTATTAAAAATGGTTTATAAGAATGTTCATCAGCAGCCCCAAACTGGAGACAACCCCAATGGCCAACAATACAATGGATAAACATAGTGGGTTTATTCAAACAATAAAATACCACACGGTGATGGGGATGACAAACAATCTGGAGCAATCTTCAATGATGAGCAAAAGACAGCAGCTGACAAAAGCACCCATTACAAGATTCTATTTATGTCAGATGATGTACTGGAAGTCAGGGTGGGCCTGATCCTCGGACTGAGTTAGTACCTAGAAGAGGCATGAGGGGTTTGCAGTGCTGGTCACATCTTGCTCTATGAACTGGCTGCTGAAGACATGGGTGTGTCTAGTTTGTGAAAACACACCATGAAACTGGAAATGGACAATCAACGCACTCTTCAACCAAGCAGCATTTTCTGCTATAGAGCATTTTCCACTACAAAATATTCAGAGAATATTAGCACTGGTGGCAGAAGTTAATGATATTTGTAATGAAAAGGTGCTGCACAGATATGGAGTGGCAAAAAAAATTCTTCCCATCCATCCATTCTCTGAGGAAATGTTACTGTTTCCTTTTAAGACTCTAAAATCCTTAATTTAGAACCATTTGCCAAAGGCTGAATAAAGAAGAAATACACAAACAAAATACAGATAGAAATGCTAGTATGTTGTCAGCAGCATATTGGTTTTTATTGTGTAAAGAGACTTCTACCCATATCATAATTTGAAAAAAAATTCCTATGGCCCCTGATATGAAATTCATAATAGCAATAAAAATAGTAGTTCTGAGAAGAACATAACATACACCCTGTATCCCAAGACATATATTTGTTTCTTGCAAATAAGCCTGATTCCATTGCCAGGTGGTTTCCCTTTGAAGTTGCATGATTTTTCCCAATTGGATTAGCATGGGTTTCACTGTGCTGTGCTTACAGATGTGCGTTACGCAACAGGAATTCACCCACAAAGAAGATGTAATACATTCTGCTCAGGAGGTAGCCCCTTGTCCCCTTGTCTCAAAGTTAACCACTAGGAAGCCAAAGTAAAAGCTGATATGTTTAGATGGCATGAACTTTTCTTATGCCATGGGAACATAATTGGTTCCACTTTCCTTAGCATTAAATGTAATGAAAAGCCACACTTCATGCCCATAAAACTGAAATTCTATAAACAGTCTTCAGCCCACTCCTCACTTGAGCACTGACACTTTAATAAGTGATTATTTTTTTTTCCATTATAGAAGGATATATCTCATAAAATCAGATTTGGAAAATGTTGAAAGAAGCAGAAAGATAGAAATTATTCACAATCTCACCACACAAACTCTTGCTAGGTGGGTTCATTTCCTTTCCTACATATGGGTTTTCTTGTTTATGGGTTTCACATATCACACCACTTATAAGATTTCTTGTCCAGCAGTAAAACTTTCAAAGAATTTCTATGTGGCTTTTAAGTATACGCAATGCCAAAATCAATGTAGTACAGTGGTCCCCAATCATTTTGACACCGGAGACCAGTTTCACGGAAGACAATTCTTCCACGGACTGGGGCTGGGGGATGGTTTCGGGGATGATTCAAGCACATTACTTTTACTGTGCACTATATTTCTACCAGTACTACATCAGCTCCACTTCAGATCTTCAGGCATTAGATCCCAGAGGTCAGGGACCCCTGATGTGGTATACAATAGAAAATTTATTTCAGTACTATTAAAACAGTGTAAGCCACACACAAACAAGCAGATGTGAAAAAGTAGTGATCCTCATTCAGAGGTTTACAATTCATACACTTACAAAGGAATCATTATTATTATTGTGATTAAGTTAACTAATTAACTAATTTTAGTGAATAGTCCCTGGTGGCTCAGACAGTAAAAGCATCTGCCTACAATGCGGGAGACCTGGGTTCCATCCCTGTGTAGGGAAGATCCCTGGAGAAGGAAACGCACCCCACTCCAGTACTCTTGCCTGGAAAATCCCATGGATGGAGGAGCCTGATGGGCTACAGTCCATGGGGTCGTGAAGAGTCGGACATGACTGAGCGACTTCACTTCACTTCAGTGAATAGCTGTGCTTGGTGCTAAGTCACTTTTGTCATGTCCGACTTTTTGTAACCCTGCAGACTGTAGCCCACTAGGCTCCTCTGTCCACAGGATTCTTCAGGTAAGAATACTGGAGGGGGTTGCCATGCCCTCCTTCAGGGGATTTTCGCAATCCAGGGATCAAACCCACGTCTGTTATGTTTCTGGCATTGGCAGGCATGTTCTTCACCACTAATACCACCTGGGAACCCTTCAGTGAATAATTACCAAGTACCAAAGAATGTCCTTTGGAATTTAAGAGTGACAGTTTGTTTACTTAATTTCTATTGCTTTTGCTATTAAGTACATCATCAATTCAGAGTATGTCATTGTATTAAGGAAATGCAAAAGAGTAAAGGCTTTGAATGGCTGATAACCTGCCAATTCATGTGTCTCCTCACTATTTTAGAACTGATATTGCAGCTATTTTTGAGCTAACATTTCCTGCTTCTTCCTGGAAATTATCTTTCTCAAAAAAGGAACATTAGAAAAAGCATACAGATCTGTGTGTTTGTGTGTGTGCCTTTGTGTATGTGCACTTATAGAAAGGCCGCTTCCTACAGACCCTTCAACAGGGTCCCTAAGAGTAAACATTTAATTTTGTTTGAGAAAGAGCTAATATGTCTACTTCAGGCTGTCCATATGGTGAGAAAATTCATTCAATGCACATAAGGGACAGGCCTTCCAAACACTCAAAGGAATCTCTGAAACTAGGAAACCAATTTCTTAGCCTATGACAGTTAAGTATTCACTATCAAACTGAAGTTTAAAGACAAACATATTTTTAAAACTTAAAATACACATCACTTTCTGACATTACTTTCTATATTTTATTCAAAATGTTTAGGGATAGTCATGGATTTTTTTTATTGAAATTTATTTATATCCAAACTCTGTCTTTTGTTTGTGTTAGAATTTAATTCAGAAAATTGAATTTTTAATAATCAAATTGAAAATAATAAACGTATATTTTAATTATACATTGAAGTATATAATAATTATATATTTTATATAATTATTGTTACATTAAATTATACATTATTTCATAAAATAAATATTAAATTATATGTTAATTTATATAGCTAAATTAATAAGTATTCCTATGTAAATGTGTATTGAACATATGAAAGATTATTTATAACATATGCAAAAAATGTAAAATGTTTTTAGATGAACAGACATCACAGAGCTGAAGAAATAAATTATCAGTTATAATTGTGAAATATGTTATTTGCCTGTTTCCAACCCCATTTCCTGCATGTTCCTCTATAGATAACTACTGGCCTGTATTCTGTAATGAAGTACCCCTTCTTTTTCTCTATGGTTTTTACCATATTATATCTAGTTTTACTCATGTAAGAACTTTACTTAGACAAATCACAGTTTACATGGATTACAGCAACTTATTTATTTCACATTTCAAATCATGAATCCAACCAGGCTGGTGCACAGACTGGGATTCTTTTATTTTCACTAGAGTAGAGGGTTCCTCTGAACAGATAATTCATAATTGCTTATCACAGCCCCTATCTATTTTCACTTAGGTTTATCCACATGCACCCCTTCATTTCTGACCCTATGAATATTGCCGTCATTCATATCTCCACACCCACTGGTGCAGATGTGCAGGAGTTTTATGAGGCCTTATGTTCAGGGGGGAAAAGCTGAAGCCTGGAGAGCTTGTGTTATTTTTCATAGTGGTGGGTTCCCCACAACCCTACCAACGTTCATGTTGCAGGCTTCTCTAATATTTCCCAAACTATTGAATCTAAAATTTCATTCTTTGTGAGGAAAAGGTCTGAATTTCACAGATTAGTAAACTGTGCCTTAGTGAGATATGATGGACTACATCAGGCCAAATTTCCAGTCATGCCTTCCAGCTATTTGTGAGAAATCAATACACTGTAATTTTATTGCATCGTGAACTACTTCCAACACATGGTCTGATTTTCAGAAGAGAGAAAACGTCTGTAGTGGTCTGTTTTACTCTGTGTCTATAGTTCACCATGCTTTGAACTAGGATCTTGAATCTTCGTGTAAATGTGTGTCTCTGAATATACAACAGGCAGAGTCAGCAACTCAGAATGGCATTATCTAGAGAGCATCCATGTTTCCCAATACTTGTTCCTTCGAAGATTCTTTCTCTACAAGATTTTGGTCAATTTGAGGCCCTTTACATTAGGTCTGGAGATGATTCTTATAGCTTAGAAAAATGGTGCCATACAAATAAATAAACTACTTAAGAGGGTTTTAAAATAGTTCCAAGAGTAAATAGTTGACAGTCAAGATAAAATCATGTCTTCTGGTGTTACCACAGAGGCCAAATTAAGAGCTGAATTAAATGTCCCTCTTATTCCAAGTCATTTCTCAACATTACGTAAGCTATTGGGGTACTTTCTATACTGAAAAGCTGCAGACTCAAGTCCTACAAAGTTACTGTACTCACCAAGCACTCGGATCAGCCATTTAAGTTATTCCAGACCAGGCTAATGCCACATGATGCTCTCCAAGTGCAGTGGCCATATAAAAAGCCAAGGCTTTCTAAAGGTAACACATGGGTCTTGTATGTGGTTATCTAAAACAAGCTGAAGTTCTTTCAAGCCACAAGCATTCTGGGGGACCAGGCACCACAAAAACCAAAGGACATGTAGATTTCTGGTCCACTTCTCCTTTGTGAAGGATGGAAAATTTCAAGAACATCAACAATGTAGCAGGCAGACTGTTGGTGGACTCAAATTCAGTTAAAAAACACAAAATCAGCAAAAGCTAGCCAATCCATGGGATCTTTTATGACCTTGAAGTCATTTTCACTGTCGTATGTATTTCTGTATAATTATTCATATACAAGACCACATTAGTGTACAGAAAGAAAATAGCTGAAAGTATGCATAACATTCCTTGAAAGGTTAAACGTTAGCTTAAAGCAAAGAGGTTAAACAGTATTTATTCCTTTCTCCTGATAAAAGTCCTACTAGACTTTCAGTTCCTTAAGTTAACAGTCTCACACCTGCACATATTTTTGAAGCCTAATCTTCACCTACAGATGATGTCTTGAGTTTAATTCTGCTCTGTGATCTTACTGTTCAAAGTACAGTCTATGAAGCATGGCATGGCCATCACCTTGAGATGCCTCAAACAGCAGGATGTGAGACCCAGTTCCAGACCTACTGACTCAGAAAATGTATATTTTAACAAGATCCCCAAGGATTTCATATACACATCAGTGTCGTAAACACAGTTGTGTAATGGCATCCACACACAAAAGTCATGAAATTCCATGCATTTCTGTTGAACCTAGGCACTTAAAGAAATTAATTTTGTGTTAAGAATCAAGGTAACTTTTTAAGTTTTCAAAACTCTATCAAAGCTGAGTAGTTGGAAAAGGTAGATTTGAAGTCTATGTGAGACTCTTGTTTTCTTCTTCTTTTCCAACATTTTATACACTTTCAGCTGCCATATGCTCACAGTCTATAGCTAATACATGCAGACAAGTCATGTCAAAACTGCAGCGAAAGGCACTTTGGCCTCATCTGGGGAAATCTGTGAAACTTGCAAAGAAATGAAAATCCCAGCTTAGAGAATGTGAAAACTCCTTGGAAATTTAATTATATGTTTTCGCTTGGCCTAAAATGTCCCCGTAGCCTTTGGTCAAACAATTTGAGAGTAATCTAGTGGAAATGGGATCTGTGTTATCAAGTCTAAATCAATGCCAGCCTTCTGTAAATAAAGACTTAGGGACGCAGAGCCAAATTCCGCTGGCACCCTGCATTAGTATCACTAAATACAATGGTGATAAAATAATTAAGCAAACATTCAAGCTGCACAGAGAGTTAAAATTACAGTGCCATTATTACCTAAATCACAGTTTACAAAAAAAATAAGGCCAATTCTATCTGTGTATAAACAGTGCTTAATTTGTCATTGCGTGAGCTCTGTGTGTGTGTGTGTGTGTGTGTGTGTGTGTGTGTGCACGCCTATGTCTATGTCCCATAAGCCTTCAGCCTCCTGCCTTCCTAAGTAGGTTTTACTGCTAAATTATGGCTAGAACTAACCAACACGCCAGTATTCCAAGATAGCAATCTCCCAAGTGTTCAATCACCTAACAATAGCACGATTATTTGACAGAACTCCGCTTGCTCATTGTTTGTTCATGTTTTCAGATGTTTCATTAAGAGTAATTCTATTTTCAAAGAATTCAAAACTTGTACAAATGCGTAATCTAAAACATAGTTTTAAATATTTTATCTTCCAAAAGGAGGCAAAAAAAAAAAAAGCTAGCAAACAATCACTAGGTTGGTGAATTCAAAACAATGATTGAAAATTAAAGCATCTGGAAAGTTCACGGAAAGGACACTTGAAGAGGGGGATGTGACGCAGGGGAGGCTGCTCTCTGCTGTTCACAGAGAGATCACCCACGTCCAGGCGTGCTTTCTGCCAGTGGCTATAATTCAGCTGTTGTTGCAACCACGCGTGTCCCTTTCTTGTCATGGGTATCATGGCCTATAATTAGCACTGCTGTGCAGAAATGCATCACCACTGCATCAGAGGTGGCTTTCTCTTCAGATGGCTGATTTGTATAGTTTACCAAAAGCATTTCTCCAGTGGCCTTGCTATTGGATTTTGACTTCCAGAATGACCACAGAGGAACAGTTACAGGATTAGGCAGTGAGTGAGGTCCTGCCGTGGAGTCACACTGCTTCTTGAATGACATCCAAAAGTCGTGAGCCCAGTGTTTCCAGGACCCACTGCTTACACAGCTGTTTAGATGGCCCAGGGCAGACCAGAGTGACCAGAGCTTTCTCTCCTAGTCAACTCCACCAATTAAAATGAAGAAGCACGATCACAAAACATATGTGTAAAACACTCTTCCTGTGATTTCAGAACCTACAGGGCTGAACAAACACTTAGAGAAACTTGACTTTAAAAAGTCAATAATATGAATGAGTTACTTTGAAAAAGTCAACCCTCTGAATAGCAATGCCTTCCATCTTTAAACACACCTCTTTGGGGACTTTACATAAAGTGTTCCAATTAAAGAGAACTTTCACCATATAGATACCTGAGCCTATAAATACAAAGCGTGTGTTTCTAAAAGACTGCCAGGCTCGAGGTCTCATTAGATATGCAGGGGAAAAAGATGTTTCAAAGGAAATGCACAGTCCTCTCTATTCTGATGCCAAATCATAAAGTCTTTTAAAAAAGATAAATGGAGACCACCCAGTAGGCCAGAAATAATAGAAGCCATCTCTCTGGAGGTACATATCAATTATTTATTATTAATTAAGGGCTATCATGTTCCCATCTCTAAATATACACTTGTATGTTAGAAGGAGTCACTGAAATGGATAGCCTAACTACTAATGCTGGCACGTTACACCAAGAAGCTGGCATGTTTAACACCCATAAATCCATTCGCTGACATTTATGTCTTTTATTCACGTGACTTGTGCTGTGGCTTTTCAGAAAGCAGGAAAAGTAGCAGCCAGATTTCCATTTTCCATTTCCTGTCCTAAAAACCCTGCGTTGTTATCTGCACTGTTTTTGTGGACTTGACACAGTCTTTTAGAGCTGTGAGACTGAGCTAGATAGGTAAATAAAGGTGTTCATCACTGTCGCGTATCTTATTTACTACGTGTATTTGATAACTATGTATCTGGCTGCTTCTGTGTCCCAACCACTGTCCTGGGACTAGAGAGATGAATCAGGTGTGAGTTCTGTCTCCAAAGTGCTCAGCGACTAAGGCGGGATTTCAGACAGGAAAATAAATCTGTCCAAAAGACTGTCAGTGGTACCAAGTGGCCGTGACTGAAGCAACCAGACTAAGGCACCCTGAGGAACATGGACAAGCAGGGACACAATGATGCTGGGAATCAGGGAAGGGTTGGGTGAGCAGAGGGAGACGAGGCTCCCAGGATTCCTTCCTAGGGAAGTAAACTTGAGCTGAACCCAGAGCAATGTTTATTTTTGTTTGTTCATTTGTTTTTCTGACAAACACCATTCAACCCATGGTATCCACTGAAAGCCTTCTGGAATCTGATGGTCACAGAGAGCTCAATCGATGAGCCAGATATTTCCTCAATGCCTTTTAACTAAAACAAGTGCCAGAGAAGGCATGTGGGGAAACAAAAGAAAAAGGTTCAAAGTCCTGGCTTTAAATTGCTTCTAGTTCAGCTGAGAGTAACTATGGCTTGAATAACTCATTTGAAAGGCTAGGCAGGCTGAGAATAATCAAATCTGATCATTTAAAGGAAGGGGCTGTGAGTCCAGGAGGCAGAGGAGGAGTGCAACCCTCAGTTGTCTGGAAAAAATAGCCCTTTCCCACAATTTTATTGTTTTTTTAAATTAATTTTTATTGGCGTATATACGCTTTATAATGTTGTGCTAGTTTTTTACTGTACAGTAAAATGAACCAGCTACACATACATAGCCCACCCTTTTTAAAATAACTTCCTCCCCATGTAGGTCACCACAGAGCACTGAGTAGGTTCCGTGAACTGGTAGGATCTCATCGGCTATTAATATTATATACATAGCATCACTAGTGCATATATGGCAAATGGCCCTTTGGCAATCTTGAACCAGATAAACGCCCTACACATGGCCACTCACCCCCTGTAGACTGACCCTTTCCGTCTGTGTTCCAGCCTCACTGGCCACAATCCACAGACGTAGTCGGCCTCCTTCATCTTATATTTCTTTATATTTGAGAAACTTTTGGAACCCCAGGTAATGGCCAGGCTGAGTTTCCACTGAACTGTGGTCCATTTTCACATTAAATTATTTAAAGGCTGCAGGTGATGAAGTAGAAACAAGATCATGACAGATGGTGAAGGACTCAAAGACATTATATAGAAACATTATATAGAAAACGTGTCAAGGGCAGTGAGGGGACCTGGCTGGCTGAACTCTGTACTCTGACGGGTGGAATGTAGGTGGGGCTGCATCCAGCCCCCTAAGAATACAGAGGGCAACAGGACACAAACTGCCTTGTTATTTTATTCATCTAGGTTCCTTGTGATAGTTTACTGTGTGTGAATAAAAGATCATTTGGGGACTTCCCTGTCGTTCCAGTGGTTAAGACTCTGCACTTCAAATACAAGGGACATGGGTTTAATTCCTGCTCAGGGAAGTAAGGTATGCTTTGTATGTGTGCATATTCAGTCATGCCCAACTCTTTGCCACTCCGTGGACTGTAAAGCCCAACAGGCTCCTCTGTCCTTGGAATTCTCCAGACAAGAATACTGGAGTGGGTTGCCATTTCCTTCTCCAGGGATCTTTCCCAACCCACGTATTGAACCCACGTCTCTTATGTCTCCTGCATTGGCAGGCAGGTTCTTTACCACTAATGCCACCTGAGAAGATATGCTTTGGAACAACAATAAGAAACATTTGGGAGCTAGGTTAGGGAGAAAAGGAAGCAGACATACAGAGTCCTCACCACTGAGGATTTTTAGGTAATGCAGTGTCCACTCCAAGCACTTGGTCCTGGACTATAGCTTGGTGTTCCAGCCGATACAGCCGAGACTAGCGCTCAGAGGCCCCTCTGTGAACTAAGAGCACTTCTGTTTTCAGGCTGTTCTTTAACCACAAACATAGAATCCTGGAATTTTGGTATTTTGACAAGTGGGCCTGTGATCTTTCTGTGACCAAAGGTCCCGAGAAAATTATGCTCCTTGTACTACTAAAAGGGAGCAGTGGTGAGATTCCAGGCCTGGGAAGAAACTGGTCTGTGAAGAACAATCAAGAATTCCAGCGCATTAACTGCAACCACATCAAAGCTACATTCCTACACAGTCAAGCTCACTGCTGGGAAGGCTTTTGCAGCAAGGCATGGCTATAGACAAGGGCCATTTCACCATGACTTTGCTAAGCTCAAATCCCACGCATTAAGTCATGTGCCCCTCAGGTCTTGACTGACACACCAAATATGCCCCAACATTTACTAAAAGCAGATTAGATGTTAACAGACTCTGATTTACCACATAGGAGTTCTGGAAACACAAATCACCCAAATGTCACCTTGTCCTGGAAGCCTTTCCCGAAAGCTCCTCTCCCACAGCTTAAATCAGGTCCTTTTTAACATCAACTTATAATACCCTGCAATTTCTTCCATAGCATTTAGTCATTTCATGTCCATCCCCTTCTTTACACTTATCATCTTCACATCTGTTCTGCTGCTCTTTTATGCCCCACACCTAGCACAGCTCCAGTCATATTATAAGCACTTACCAAGATTCTGTTGAATCAGTGGCTGAGCTCTGTGTAAAACATCATAGCTGTCTTTAAAAAAAAAAATGGACTGATTATTTCAAGTCCACTCTCAGTTTTATTTTTATTAACGTTTTTATTGGAATATAGTTACTTTACAATGTTGTGTCAGTTTCTGCTGTACAGAAAAGTGAATCAGCCATACGTATGCATAGATCCCTTCTTCCTGGCATTTCTTTCCTATGTAGTCACTACAGAGCATTGAGAAGAGTTTCCTGTGCTACTGAGTGGGTTCTCATTAGCTGTCTATTTTATACATAGTTGTTGTTGTTCAGTCACTCAGTCATGTCCGACTCTTTGCAACCCCATGGACCGCTGCAAGCCAGGCTTTCCTGTCCTTCACCATCTCCTGGAGCTTGCTCAAACTCAAGTTCATTGAGTCGGTGATGCCATCCAACCATCTTGTCCTCTGTCGTCCCCTTCTCCTCTTGCCTTCCATCTTTCCAAGCATCAGGGTCTTTTCCAATGAATTTGCTCTTCGCCTCAGGTGGCCAAAGTATTGGAGGTTCAGCTTTGGCATCAGTCCTTTCATTGAGTATTCAGAGCTGATTTCCTTTAGGATTGACTGGCTTGATCTTGCAATATCACAGTATCAACAGTGTATATGTGTCAATTACAATCTTCCAATTCATCTCCCCCACTCTCCCCTCAGGCATCCATACATCTGTTCTCTATATCTCTGTCTTTATTTCTGCTTTGTGAATAAGTTCATCTGTATCATTTTTCTAAATTCCACATATAGGCAGTATAATACAATATTTATTTTACTTTTTCTGACTTTCTTCACTCTATATTACAGTCTCTAGGTCTACCCACATCTCTGCAAAGTGCACAGTTCCATTAATTTTCATGACTGAGTAATATTCCAGTGTGTGTGTGTGTGTGTGTGTGTGTGTGTGTGTGTGTGCACGTGTGCCACGTTTTGCTTTTTCTATTCTTCTGTTTAGGGTCCTTCCACGTACCAGTATTATAAACAGTGCTACAATGAACACTGAGCATGAATCTTTTTGAATTATGATTTTCTCTGGGTATATTCCCAGGAGTGGGATTGCTAAGTCATACTGTAGCCTTATTTTTAGTTTTTTAAGGAACCCCCATACTGTTTTACACAGTGACCATATCAATTTATATTCCTACCAACAGTGCATGAGGGTTCCCTTTTCTCCACACCCTCTCTGGCATTTACTGTTTGTGGATTTATTAATGATCATCATTCTGACCCGTGTGAGGTGCACTCTGCCGTTTTCTGTTTCTAAGCAAAAACAGTAAGTTAGAGACCATATGGACACAACCCATCCTCCTAGCTTGCAGATTTACCCTTCCCAATAGCCCAGCCATGGTTGCAATCTGTGAATACACACTTGGCCCAGTATTAAAAATAGCTTCATTGAAGCTGCTGAAACAGGAGAAGCTGGGATAAAATAAGTGTTACATTTACTGTAAGGACTGAGTACACTCTGGAAAGCAGAGTCTGTGGCTTCACCCCAGAACTGACATTTCAGAAAAATCAAGGAAAGTGAGATAAAGCTCTGAGACTGAAGACAGACAGATGCTCACACCGTGGCCCTGACTGCCCAGAAAGCTGAATAATTGGACAACAGAAGTAAATGAGAATATGTAATGACATCCACTTAGGAGGTGATATATGACAATGTACAAACAAGAAAGTATCCAGTGATTTATGAAATATCCAAAAAGACGAAAACTCTAATTTGAAAAGATACATGCCATGCCAATGTTCACTGCAGCACTATTTACAAGAGCCAAGACAGGCAAACAGTCTAAGTGTCTATCCACAGATGAAAGGATAAAGAAGATGGAACGCTGCTGCTGCTGCTGCTGCTGCTGAGTCGCTTCAGTCGTGTCCGACTCTGTGCGACCCCACAGACGGCAGCCCACCAGGCTCCCCCGTCTCTGGGATGCTCTGGGCAGGAACACTGGAGTGGGGTGCCATTTCCTTCTCCAATGCATGCATGCATGCTGAGTCGCTTCAGTCGTGTCTGACTCTATACGACCCTATGGACAGCAGCCCACCAGGCTCCTCTGTCCACAGGATTCTCTAGGCAAGAATACTGGAGTGGGGCGCCATTTCCTTCTCCAGATGGAACATTACCTAGCCATAAAATAGAATGAAATACTGTCATTTGCAGCAACATGGATCAACCCAGAAATGATCATACTAAGGGAAGTAAATCAGACAAAGACAAATGACATATGATATGACCTATATGTGGAATCTAAAAAATGATACAAATGAACTTATTTACAAAACAGAAACAGACTCACAGACTTAGAAAACAAACTTATGGTTACCAAAGGGTAAAGGTAGGCAGGAGGGATAGATTAGAAGTTTGGGATTAACACATACTCACTAATATGTATAAACTAGGTAAACAACAAGGACCTATTGTATAGAACAGGGAACTATACTCAATATTTTGTAATGACCTGTAATGACATGTATATGTCACATATATATATATATATATATATATATATATATATATATAAAATACTGAAGCACTTTGCTGTACACCTGAAACTAACACAATATTGTAAATTAACTATACATCAATTTTAAAATAATACTCAAATTGACAACGATATTAAATGAAGAAATGTCATAGACTGAAGATTGCCTCTCCTAAAAGGAAGCTCAACCTGACACTGACGCTACACCCTTGAGAAAGGGTCCATAGAGAAATGGGACTTAACCTAACAAATGAAGCTGTCACTCAGGAATCAGATTAACAGTGGTAATTAGGACAGAGCCTTCTGTGAGTGTAATTCTTTATTTTGGATCATGGTTTAAATTGTTCTTTTTCAGGATGTATTGTCGCCCATGTTAAGGAGAAAGAAACAGAGACTCAGGAAATGAAGTAGTTTGCCCAATATTTACAAGTCTACAAAGGGGCAGATTTAAACTCAAAATGTTAGACTCCCTTTTTATATGTAGACTTCCTGTTTTCAAAATGTTAAAGACTCAGCAGAGTATCTCTCAGAGATCACGTCCAGCTCCTGCCTACACATTTCAAAAGTTCCTAATGCACAGCATTGCAATGTCAACAAGATGTACATACTTCCAATCTTTGTGTGTCAAAGCTACTTTTTGCAACCATTACACTTCTTTTTAACACATTTTTGAAGTCCTGTGACCCTAGGGATGCCGTTTCTTGTCATTGTTGCTATCATTGTCTACATGGAGGAAGAGGCTTTGCAAGAGGGGCTGCAGTGAGGCTCTTGAAGACCTGGAAAAGGTAAGCCCAAGAGAGGCTCTGCATTTAGAACGGAGACAAAAAGACAGTGAAGTGAAAGGCGAGATGAGCATAATGAGCATTCTCAAAGGGAGACTTCATAATTCTACAATAAACAAGAAACACAAGAACGGAAGAAGAGAAAACTGCATGTTTAGGAGAAACAGTGTTAAGACGAGAAAATCAAGGCAGGACATGGGCTTGAAACCTGGTGTCTGGTTGGAACTGACAAATAAGAAGCACTGTTTCTGGCTAATCTGCGCGAGGGATTTCTAGCCAGGAAAATCACTTTTGGATAGAGAAGTAGAACCCATGATGAGATCATAAAAGAAGGCTGAGGCCACTGAGGGGAGGTTCTCCCCAGATGATGTAAGGACAGTTCAGGGGAGACATGCTAAGTGAACTGAGATGGGTTCAACCCTTGCTGAGCTCAGTCAGCACATGTCAGTTTACTCCTGGGAGTCAGATACTCCTCTCTAAGTCCTCCTTGAGTTTCTATTTCTAACCCTGGTCTCCTCTGCAAAGACTACTGCCAATTCTCCAAGTGTCTCCAAAGCGGGCTGTGTCGATAAATTATTTAAAATATTTAATTTGATTTTAAACTATAAAGGAAACTAAGTGCTATACACGCTGACTCTATAGACTGACACACCCTGACCATCACTTGGTTCTCATGTGAGTCAGTCCAGAGCCACTTAGGGCAGGGGACTGGGGGTGGTCTCCATAGATCAACAGGTGAAGGACCCAGGGGCTCATAAGGTGGAGTTTCTATTAAAACTGCAATGCAGCTCATCCCACCCCAGATACCCTGAACGAGAATCTGGAGAAGAGGGAGGAAGGGAAGCAACATAATCTGTATTTAACAAATTTTCCAAGTGATTCTTATGCACATTTACTTCCAAGAAACTCAAGTACAAGAAATCTATTGAGGTAACATGCAGAGGTTTACTTTTATTTTATCTTGTTTCATTTAGTGTGATTCACATTAAGAAATTAGTTTACTACCATATGATATCACTTCTATTTAGAATATATAAAGTATAACACAGACAAATGTATCTACAAAACAGGAACAGAACACAGAGGTAGAGGCAGAGTGGTGGTTGTCAAGGGGAAGGGGTCTGGGTGAAGGATGAGGTGGGAAGTTGGGGTTAGCAGACGCAAGCTAGTATAGAAAGAATGGATAAAAAACAAGTTCCCACTTATACCACAGGGAGCTGTATTCAATATTCTGGGACAAATCAGAATGGAAGAATATGAAAAATAATGTGTGTATATATGTATATTTGAATCACTTTGCTGTACAGAAGAAATTAACACAGCATTGTAAACCAGCTAGTTTAAAAAGAAGCTATTTTAATCTGGGATTCAGTATGTACAAACACAAGTGTGCAGAAACACAAACATGTACACACACCTGAAATGAGCATTTCATGAAACAACAGCTATGCTTACCATGTGCAAAACACTCTGGTATTTTGTAGTCTATTCTACTCTACTCTTACTTTTACCCACCAGACTGCCCTTACGACTCATGAAACTGTAACTGGAGCACTGAAAAAACATTCTGTTTTTTATATTCAGAAAGACTTTGGCATGGCTAACAGACTTATACAAATACAGTATGGATTTTATTTAGCCTGGAGAAAAGACCCAAGGGTGCTGACAATTATCTTGTTATATTTTCAAGGCTGTTATCCTGAAGAAGAATTTGCTTTGCTCTGTATGGCAAGATGTATTTTGACTTGTTACAAGAAAATACCTCACAAACAATGAGAGTTGATCAGCATGACATGAAATACAGCAAAAGGTGGGGAGTCCATCTCAGTATAAACACTCCAACGAAGCTAGTGAGGCTCTAGGTTCCTGGGTTTCAGATGGAACTCAAGCCTTAGGAAACAGTTGGGACTGTGTTTTAGTGTCCCCTCTAACCCTGTGATTCTATGGTTCTCTTAATTCTGGATCCTTGCTTCACACTGGCACATTTGTGGTCTACTTTTCCTATCTGCACTTATTCAAAGGGCCTGTATAATAGAGATACACCGAAAGCAGGAATGTTATCAGAAGTCAGGCACTCAGCAGTTAGCACACTGCTGTAATCATTTTTTCTCCTGGCCGCCCCTTCCCTGCCCCACCATTCACCTACAAGGTCCTCATGGGCTGAGTCTTTGTTCTAAAGGCTTATATTAATACTATGTAGAGAGTAGTTAACCATTATGAACTTACTGTGTATCACAGGGAAGCATACTCCATGCTCTGTGGTGACCTCATTAGGGCTTCCCTGGTGGCTCAGAGGGTAAAGAGTTTGCCTGCAGTGCAGGAGACCCGGGTTCAATTCATCGGTCTGAAAGATCCCCTAAAGAAGGAAATGGCAACCCACTCTAGTATCTAGCCTGGAAAATTCCATGGACAGAGGAGCGTGGCAGGCTACAGTCCATGGGGTTGCAAAGAGTCGGACATGACTGAGTGACTAGTACTTTCACTTTCAAATGGAAAGGAAATCCTAAAAAGAGGAGATATATGTATATTATAGCTGATTTACTTTGCTGTGCAGCAGAAACTAACAAGTAAAGCAACTGTACTCCAGTAAGAATTTTTTAAAAATGAAAATTATGTCCAAAAAAATAAAGGCTCTTTATTCTCAGCACCTATCACAGCAGCTTAGACATAGCTGGTGATTAGTCAGTTTGCTAAGTGAGTTCCCGACTGAAGGAATGCATATCTTTCATGATAATAAGCACTGATTCCTAAGAAGTGGGAGGACGGTTTAAAAGAAGAATGTAATTTGTCTTTACGACACATGGAACAGGTAGATGACAAATAATGCCATTTTTTATTTTTGTAGATGAATGCTATGGGCTTATGTAAGTGTTCAGCTGGCAGTAGGACAAAAAGACAGGACAAATCAAGTCTTCAGATTCCAGACGCGCTCTGCCTGATTCATTGCTAATGAGAAGGTCTCCTGCTAGCAGCATCTCACCATTCCATGTGCTTTGGGGTGAGAAAGCCGTGGTGGGGAGGATGGCGGTGAAGTTCTCAGCCACGCAAATTAGCCCTGTCAATTGCACTTGCTTGAAAAAAGATGATGTGTGTTTATCAGTGGACTTTGCAAAGTGCCCTGCACATAAAAGAGTGTTAATAACTCTCTTGTCTGTGGGAACAAATGACTGGCGACTTTTCATCCCAGCAGCTCTTTTCCCCCAGAGTCAAAACAACTCACCCAAGGCAACGGCTCAGGGATGCAATCTCCTGATGGCAGGACTGTTCATTTCACCTCCCCAGATCCCTCACTTCATGATGTAATAGGGAAATTAAATGCAGAGAAACATTTTAAGGATGTTGGATAAAAGAAGAAATAGACTATTTATGAGACATTGGTATAATAGATTGCCACTTCCTTCTCCAAGGGATCTTCCCAACAAAGGGACTGAAACCACTTCTCTTGTGTCTCTTGCACTGGCAGGCTGATTCTTTACCACTGCGCCCCCTGGGAAGCCTCAAATAATAGGCTACGCTTAGATGAGAGTACGGTGCTAATACTGATCCCCACCCAAGGACTCAAAAAAGACAGGCAACACTCAATGAATATGTTGGGAAAAACCATTTAAACAACAATTCCTCTTCCATTTGTCCTTCCAAGAGCTTTAGTTGGTCTTTCATTATTCCTACGTTATGGTTTCTATATAATTGAAAGACTTCACCATGAGTAACCATGAGTGTATAAATATACAATACACAGATAAATATATTTATCTCTGGCTATGACATGTCTATCCTTCCTCCAGAAATCTTCCCTGGCCTGTGTACCCTTTACTATATTCATTCAACTGAAGCTGGAAAATATTGAGTGGTAAATAAGATGTAATCCTTGTATATAAGGAGCTTATGCTGTAGTTCTTTAAATCTATTAAATCTACTAGATTAAATCTATTTAAGAAATAGAGGGCTAGATCTGCCTGATGAACTGTGGATGGAGATTCATGACACTGTACAGGAGACAGGAATCAAAACCATCCCCAAGAAAAAGAAATGCAAAAAAGCAAACTGGCTGTGTGAGGAGACCTTACAAATAGCTGTCAAAAGATGGGAAGTGAAAAGCAAAGGAGAAAAGGAAAGATTTACCCATTTGAAGGCATAGTTCCAAAGAATACCAAGGAGAGATAAGAAAGCTTTCCTCAGCGATCAGTGCAAAGAAATAGAGGAAAACAACAGAATGGGAAACTCTAGAGATCTCTTCAAGAAAAATAGATACCAAGGGAATATTTCATGCAAACATGGGCAGAATAAAGGACAGAAATGGTATCGACCATACAGAAGCAGAAGATATTAAGAAGAGGTGGCAAGAATACACAGAAGAATTGCAAAAAACGATCTTCACGACCCAGATAATCATAATGGTATGATCACTCACCTAGAACCAGACATCCTGGAAGGAAGCATTACTATGAATAAAGCTAGTGGAGGTGATGGAATTCTAGTTGAGTTATTTCAAATCCTAAAAGATGATGCTGTGGAAGTGCTGCACTCAATATGCCAGCAAATATGGAAAACTCAGCAGTGGCCACAGGACTGGAAAAGGTCAGTTTTCATTCCAATCCCAAAGAAAGGCAATGCCAAAGAATGCTCAAACTACTGTACAATTGCACTCATCCTACACGCTAGCAAAGTAATGCTTAAAATTCTCCAAGCCAGGCTTCAGCAGTACATGAACCGTGAAGTTCCAGATGTTCGAGCTGGTTTTAGAAAAGGCAGTGGAACCAGACATCAAATTGACAACATCCTCTGGATCATCAAAAAAGCAAGAGAGTTCCAGAGAAACATCTATTTCTGCTTTATTGACTATACCAAAGCCTTTGACTGTGTGGATCACAATAAACTGTGGGAAATTCTGAAACAGATGGGAATACCAGACCACCTGACCTGCCTCTTGAGAAACCTGTATGCAGGTCAGGAAGCAACAGTTAGAACTGGACATGGAACAAAAGACTGGTTCCAAATAGGAAAAGGAGTATGTCATGGCTGTATATTGTCACCCTGCTTATTTAACTTATATGCAGAGTACATCATGAGAAACACTGGGCTGGATGAGGCACAAGGTGGAATCAAGATTGCTGGGAGAAATATCAATAACCTCAGATATGCCGATGACGCCATCCTTATGGCAAAAATAGAAGAAGAACTGAAGAGCCTCTTGATGAAAGTGAAAGAGGAGAGTGAATAAGTTAGCTTAAAGCTCAACATGCAGAAAACTAGGATCATGGCATCCAGTTCCATCACTTTATGGCAGATAAGATGGGGAGACGGTAGAAACAGTGGTTGACTATTTTTGGGGCTCCAAAATCACTGCAGATGGTGACTGCAGCCATGAAATTAAAAGACACTTACTCCTTGGAAGGAAAGTTATGACCAACCTAAAGAGCATATTAAAAAGCAAGAGACGTTACTTTGCCAACAAAGGTCCATTTAGTCAAGTCTATAGTTTTTCCAGTAGTCATGTATGGATGTGAGAGTTGAACTGTGAAGAAAGCTGAGTGCCAAAGAATTGATGCGTTTGAACTGTGGTGTTGGAGAAGACTCTTGAGAGTCCCTTGGACTGCAAGGAGATCCAACCAGTCCATCCTAAAGGAGATCAGTCCTGGGTGTTCACTAGAAGGACTGATGTTGAAGCTGAAACTCGAATACTTTGGCCACCTCATGCAGAGTTGACTCATTGGAAAAGACCCTGATGCTGGGAAAGATTGAAGGCAGGAGGAGAAGGGGACGACTGAGGATGAGATGGCTGGATGGCATCGCCGAATCGATGGCCATGGATTTGGGTGGACTCCGGGAGTTGTTGATGGACAGGAAGTCCTGGCGTGCTGTGGTTCATGGGGTCACAAAGAGTCGGATACGACTGAGTGACTGAACTGATCTGATGCTGTAGTTCAACGGTTTTCAAATGCAATTATAATACACTGTAAATCCATTCATTTCTTTGTGAGAAATTCAGAAGACCATCTGGTCTCATCTAAGAGTTGAGAAGTGCTTCCTAGAAGAACTGGGGTAGTTGATACTTGAACCGATGCCTAGGAGCTACAGAAGGAAGGGAGAGTGCTCCAGGCAGAGGTATAAAAAGCTGTAGGGCAACCTTAGCAACTTGAGTTTGTTAATGCTGATATAGACAGGGCAAGGTGCTGAGTGATCAGAAGTGAGGCTGGAGAAGGAAAGAGGGAACCTCTGCACCTTGAGAGGCCTTGATGGAAGGCAAGGGCCGACGGACTGCTTGAAGGACTCTGGGCTTCACAGGGACCTTATCTAGTTGCCTAAGGGACTTTCCTGTAGGTCAGTTGGTAAAGAATCTGCCTGCAGTGCAGAAGACCTGGGTTCCATCCCTGGGTCAGGAAGATCCCCTGGAGAAGGAAATTGCAACCCACTCCAGTATTCTCACCTGGAGAATTCCATGAAGAACTCAGCCTAACAGAGGAGCTGGTGGGCTACAGTCCATGTGGTCGCAAAGAGTCAGACATGACTAAGCATCTAACACACACAAGGGGAAACTGATTCTAGCTGCAGCACAGAAGACATGTCAGAGGGCCTTTGCCAGGGCTTTTCAGGAAGGCCTTTCCAGAAAGAGACAGCAGGACCTCGTCAGAGCAGTGGTAGGAAGGATGTAGGAGCAAAGGATGAACACTCAGGAGAAATTCAGGAGACAGACATGGCAAGATGTGGCAAGTGACTGAACATGGAGTGGAGAAAGACAGAGTCAAAGTTGGCTTCCAGATTCTGAGAGCTAGCGAGTTCATTCATGCCCTGTGCTCCCACACACAGGTCAGCCTGGATGAAGGTGTGACCCCACGTCTGCTCGGTGTCACAGTCACGACACTGCCCTTACAAGGTCTGTCTCAAAGGAGACTTCCTAGGTCTTCTCATTTAGATGGCGTCTTTTGTTGCTGTTTTTCTGTTGCTAAGCTGTGTCCGACTCTTTGCAGCACCATGGGCTGCAGCATGCCAGGCATCCTCGTCCTTCACTCTCTCCTGGAGTTTGCCTAAGTTTATGTCCATTGAATCAGTGATACGATCCAACTACCTAGTCCTCTGCTAGCCCCTTCTCCTTTTGCCTTCAGCCTCTTCCAGGATCAGGGTCTCTTCCAATGAGTCAGTTCTTTGCATGAGTTGGCCAAAGTATTGGAGCTTCAGCTTCAGCATCAGTCCTTCCAGTGAGTATTCAGGGTTGATTTCCTTTTGGATGGACTGGTTTGGTGGACTCTTTATCACACCCTTAAGCCTATCACCCTTATATGAACATTATTTCAATACTTGTCTTTTGTGTGTATATGTGATGAAAACTTTAAAAGTGTACGTTCTTAGCAACTTTCAAACATCCAATACAATATTGTGAACTAAAGTCACATGCTGTACCCTTACTTATTTTAAAACAAGGAGTGTTCTGAGACCCTTCACCCATTGCACCCCTGTATACTTGTTTAGTTCCTGGGCTATGTCTCCCTTTACTCCAGTGTTGTCAGGGCTGCACAGAGCCGATGGATGTCTTATATATTTCTTATATCACCTTCCACACACAAACACTTGGTTCTTTCATTGAGTGTATTTATGTAAAGATGTAAAAGTTTAAAATTCTTTGAGCTTCCTTAAAGACTTACACATTCACCTATGTGATGAATGCCTTGAAAGTACAATACCCATGTTTTTCTACTAGAAAAAAATCCATTTCTATGAACATGGTCATTACTCTCTTATGAATCTTAATGAATGCATCCTTCTAGTGTTGTTTGTAGTCCCACACAAGATGAATAAAAAGATGTCTGTACAGTAGCCAGTGGTACATAGTGGATTAAACACATTGGAGAGGGAAGTTCCCCAGAGTGGATTATCATCAATATTACATTTGTATCTATATTCTATTCTGAGTCAAGCTCATTGTTGCTACTGAAAATCCACCGTGCAGAGATTCATGCTCTGGATGTGTCTTAATGTATTCAATACTCCATTTGTAGTTAATATTGCATTCACTTCTAGAATAGGGCAAATTATAAGGGATGTGGAGTAACTTCTGCATAACACAAGTTTTTTCATGCCCTCATTCTTCCATTGGAATGAAAAACTCAAGATAAAAAAAAAAAGTGGATTAGGAACGTTCCTGGCGGTCTACTGGTTAAGACTCTGCACTTCTAATGCAGACTGAGGTTCGATCCCTATTACAGAACTAAGATCTTGTATGCCGCATAGCATAGTCAAAATAAAAAAAAAAAAAGGAGTAGATTATTTAAAACCAAAATGTACTTCACAGAAACAGACTAGAAGACATACAGAATAGACTTGTGGTTGCCAAGGGGAAGGGGGAGTAGATGGACTTGGAATTTGGAATTAGTAGAGAAAAACTATTATATATAGAACTGGTAAACAGCTAGATCTTACTGTATAGCACAGGGAACTATATTCAATATCCTGTGATAAACCATAATGGAAAAGAACATGAAAAAGAATATATATATATATATATATATACATATATATACACACACACACACACACATATATGTATGTATAACTGAATCACTTTGCTGTACAGCCAGAAATTAACCCAACATTGCAAATCATTTATAATTTAATAAAAAATAAATAATAAAATCTACTTCGAATGATGTGAAGTGCCAACTCATTGGAAAAGACCTTGATGCTACGGAAGATTGAGGGCAAAAGGAAAAGAGGGCTACAGGGGATGAGATGGTTAGATAGCATCACCGACTGAATGGACAGGGCCTGGGGTGCTGCAGTCCACGGGGTCGCAAAGAGTCGGACATGACTCAGTGACTGAGCACAACAACAACTTCAAATGACAGTGTCCTAATCACTGCTTATAAAGCACCACACAGAAATGGCATTTTCTAATTCTATGTTCTACCACACATCCAGTTTGGATCAAACAAAATGTTGACTATCAGATTTAACAAGAGTGATACTTAAAGCAGTCCATCCTTGCTCTTCACAGATTCAGTATTTGAGAATTTACTTAATCTTTAAACTGTGTTGGTAACTCCAGCATCATTACTTGTAGTGATTTTATTTGCCGAATTGTGAAGAAAGAGGTGAAAAAATGGTTTCCTGACACATGTGCTCATGTTAGTTTAACACACAGTTAAAATAAAGTAGAGATCGGGATTAAAAATCTTCCAAACAGACAAAATCATTTAAGCCATGGATGCAAAGCTAAACCTAGCTTAGTTCATGACTTTGAGTGAAGCATCACTTAGGTGATTTCTTGGAAATGTCTATGGTAGTCATAAAAGACACTTACATCATCTTCCTAAAAGTGCTATAAGATCATCACTTTTGACTAACCCCATGCCTCTGGGAGCACCTTCATGATAACTGAAGATTCTACAACATCCTCATGATTACTTCATAAGCCATCCTATCAGGGCAGGTATCCAAGTTTTTGGTCAGTTTTGAATGTGAAAGCTCCCAAATCATGAACAACGCTTACTTGCACAATGAACTTTTCCTAAGTAGAGTTTCACTGATTTGGTAGTTTTAATTTTACTATTTCTGGATTTTTGACAGTGCCTTATAGAGGAAAAAAACAAAACTATGTTAGGTTAGTTTGCTCAGGCCTGAGTTTCAGTGCTTCAGCCATGTGTTCAATATTAATGAATTAGTAGTAAATATTAAACGTGTATCTTCAAACACACATAAACTAAGATTTTGCATTGATTGGTTGATGACTATGTAGTCAATGTTTGAAGCCTAACTGTCTGTTGGAAGCAATGATTCACCATCTGCTAACTCAGAGTTTATAGTAACTTCATAGAATAACTATAACAAATAATAAGAATCAACTGTACTTCTGTATCCAGAGACAAAATAATGTTCTTGATGTAAATGGTGATAACTTCGCTTCTCTGTATAATTTATCGTCACCAAAGGACTTCTCTGGTGGTCCATTGGCTAAGACTGATCTCTCAATGCAGAGGGCCTGGGTTCGATCCCTGGTCAGGGAACTGGACCCCACAAGCCTCAACTAAGAGCCTGCATGCTGCAACTAAAAGATCCTGAACCTCGCAACTAAGACCCAGTGAAGCCAAATAAACATACATTAAAAAGAAATCAGTGTCACTGAAATTAAAATGCGTGCAAATATAGGTAAGGGAGAGTCCACTCTACAGTGTGCTCACAGACTAGTAGGAGATGAGCGGAAGCAACGAACCAGAGCACAGGGCGATATGTGTGATGATCAACCTATAAATAAGAAGTGGGAACACAGATGGCTGTTTTGGAAATGATTTTGTGGAGACTGGACAAGGTATATGGAATGTGTGATGCAAAGTATTTGAATTAGTTTCTCAGGTATTAACAGGGGTCCAGCGGACAGGCAGGGAGCAGACAGAGCGAATGCAGGAAAGCTCTAACAAAAATCATCCAAGCAGGACTCCATGAACAAAAATGTCAAATGCCAGGATGCTATTTTAACAATTGAAATGAATCTCTACCTAAGAAGAGCCCTCATGTATATCATTGTGAAATAATTTTTAAGTGAAATATTCCTTAGTTAAATCAATCACAGATTCTTCCTTCACACTGTGGATGTGAGCTTGATTAGCATGTGACATACCCAGTCCTGAGGAATGTTGTACATGGTGAATTACAATTATGTGTCCTGGGTAAATGACCAAATAAGTAAAAAAATGCCATTGGACCATACTTTAAAAAAGAAAGAAAATTTTACAGTTGCAGTAAAATGTTGGAACAATATTCCCATTCTATTTACTTCATCATTAAAAAGTCTACAGATAACAAATGTTGGCGTGTGGAGAAAAGGGAACCCTCCTACATTGTTGGTGGGAATGTAAATTGGTACAGCCACTACAGAGAACAGTATTGGTTTCCTCAAAAAACTAAAAATAGAGTTACCGTATGATTTAGCAATCCTACTGCTGGACATGCAGAAAAAACTCTACTTCAAAAAGATACATGCATCCCTTTGTTCAAAATAGTACTATTCACAGTAGCAGAGACATGGAAGCAATCTAAATGCCCATCAACAGATGAATGAATAAAGAGGATGTGGTACATATCTACACTGGGAATACTACTCAGCCATCAAAAAGAATGAAATAATGTCATTTGTGGCTACATGGGTGGATATAGAGATTACCATACTAAGTGCAATAATTCCAGCCGAGAAGCAGAGAACAACCATATGATGTGACCTATATGTGGAATCTAAAATACGACGAACATGAATATAGATATGAAAGAGAAAGACTCACAGACATAGAGAACAGACTTGTAGTTGCCAAGGTGGGGGGTGAATTCGGAGGGTGGCATTGGCTGATGCAAACTATTATATATAGGATGGATAAACAACTAGTGTGCAGAACAAGAAACTCTATTCAATATCCTATGATAAACCATAATGGAAGAAAACATTGAAAAGAATATATATATATATATATATATATATATATGAATAACTGAATCACTTTGCTGTATAGCAGAAATTAACACAACATTGTAAATCAACTATATTCAGTTAAAAAATAAAGAATTTGATAGATATACTATTAATAGTCATAAGCCTGGCTCCAGAAAGTCACCAAATATAATAAAAGACAAGTCTCACAGAAAGCATCCTGTGAGTACTTGTTCTGCTGGTGAGGCGGGAATCCCAGCAATTAAACACAATGGAGTCTTTGGTCCTCTGTGCCAACATTTTCAATAATTCCACCATTGTAGTACACTGCAACTTTCCTGGGAGAAATTACAGGCATCATCTGAAAGATGCTGAGAATTACCCGATGGCTCTGTGCAAACTGTCAGGCTTGATCCTGAACCATTCTGAATAGCTCTCTGAGTCCCAGGCGATCACTGTGGAGCGCACAGAGCTACAAACTGTAGGGTGGTGTTGGTTAGAGAAAAGTAGGAAGAGGATCTTTGCACACTCACCCCAACAAAAAAGAAGAGGGCTAAGTGCTTTTCACACATGCCATGCCCAGCTCCCCTCACTCAGTGTAAATTCATCAGCAGCTGCAGGGAAGTTACAGATGGTGGCAGACCCCAGGAGGGGAACACCCATGTGCAGACAAAGCCTCCTGAAAAGCTGTGCATCCTCCCTTCCAAATGCCGGGGATCAAACAAGCCTCAAGGTTCCAGAAGTTCTGGTAGAGAGAGGGAGTTCAAAAGCCCAAGGAAGCAATTTCTTTTTTCCCCACTTTGAAAACTCAGAGAACATTTAGTAAGACCCTGCTCACCCATGGCGAACATCATAGTACTCCCTGATCATGGCTGTATCCCCCAGGCCAATTTCTCTTCCCTCACCTCCTCCTGAAAATTTCCTCTTGACAAGTTTGCTCACCACATCCCTTAGACTTAGCAGCAAAAAAGAAACACACACACACACACACACACACACACAAAATAGATGCCATCAGGGCCAAAGGCAGACACCAGCAGGCTGTCACCTCCTTGCCTCTAGCTAGAGCAGGATGCCAGCCCCTCACAGGGACTTTGCCCTCCCCCAGATAGGCTCTGGTGAAAGCATGCTCTGACCATCTCCCCCGCCCCCAGGGCCAGCCCTGGCCACCCACTGCTCCCTCAGCTCTTGGTGGTCTAAAGCATCTTCTCCAGCTCAGGACCAAGCAACCTGCTGGAGACCTCCCTTCCCAGGGCAAGGCCTGCCCCAAGATGAGATGGGAACAGAGCCAGAAAACGCCTCCAGGGTTCAGCTGCTAACTGGGTTGGAGGGTCTGGCACCAGAGTCAAGGCCCCGGGCACACTGCTCAGATTCCCTGCAATAACCAGCTGCTTGTCTGGACGCTTGTTGCCAAATAGCAATCCTGGCATCCAGCCATGCCTGAGGCTGGCACCATGATGGAAATGCTGCAGTTCAACGATTTTTACCAGGCTGTGCCAACTCAGAGATACAGAGACCTGCCCTGTCTGCAAGCCAGCTCTGTGCTTATCTGTTTCCTGGGGAAGCTTTAAGTCTGAGTGGTTCCTGCCTAAGTGCAGTAAAAGCATTTCAGAGAAAATGGCTGAAACGTCAATGCTACCTTATAAAACGTCTCTTCCAAATGGATTGAAAGGGAAACATTTGAGATGAGCTAAATCCGGTGGCCTTGCAGCAGCTGCCACTGTCCCACGGCTTCTGCCTTAGCGAGCAAGAGAGGCAGGAGGAATTCAAAGAGCTTTCAGTGAGAACCGCATGAGTATGTAGATTTCCTCCCATTTATAAACATATTAATAGCAAGATTACATGTACAGGGTTGCTGTATATTCAAGAATCTATTAAACTGTCTAACAATTTTGAAAACATTTTCAGGCTATGTAAATTTCACCCAGAAAAATGTACACTCAAGCCTACTTTCAAAATTCTGCATGAATTTTAGTGACTTCTAAGAACTCAGCTTTATTTCATCTGTTTAATATAAAATGGTTGGTTTGAACTTCTTGAAAACAGGAATACCAATGTATGTTTCTCTCCTTTTCGTCACCTATTTACTACCTGTTTCTGTAAACCATAACCTAGATTCCCTAGAGAAAACTGAGCACAGGTCAAATAATTTGGTGGGACATCAATAATGACTTTGGCTCAATAGCTGGAACTCTTCCTTCTCTCCTAGGCTGGTTTTTGATTATTTGCACAGCACTTATAAGTTTACTCATCCATTGTGTTACTAGCACTGGCTCATGGGCATCCTAGTGTCAGAAAAACTTAACTTTTCTTCATGATGACACCCTGGAATCCTAGATCTCCTTTTTGGCAGTTGCTTCAAGAAATCTGAACTTTGATATCAATTTTAAGGAAATACCTGATTCTAGATCACAGAGTAAGCGCTATGGGGATGTCTATCATGGAGTCATGTCAAGGGTTTTCAAAACAGAAGGTAGCTAATTTGGTAGCTAAATTGAACTTATTTTGCCAACAAAGGTCCATCTAGTGAAGGCTATGGTTTTTCCAGCAGTCATGTATGGATGTGAGAGTTGGACTATAAAGAAAGCTGAGCACTGAAGAACTGATGCTTTTGAACTGTGGTGTTGGAGAAGACTCTTGAGAGTCCCGTGGACTGCAAGGAGATCCAACCAGTCCATCCTAAAGGAGATCAGTCCTGGGTGTTGACTGGAAGGACTGATATTGAAGCTGAAACTTCAATACTTTGGCCACCTGATGCGAAGAGCTGACTCATTTCCCTGATGCTGGGAAAGATTGAGGGCAGGAGGAGAAGGGGACGATAGAGGATGAGATGGTTGGATGGCATCACTGACTTAATGGACATGACTTTGGGTGGGCTCTGGGAGTTGGTGATGGACAAGGAGGCCTGGTGTGCTGCGGTCCATGGAGTCGCAAAGAATCAGTCATGACTGAGTGACTAAACTGAATATGGTAGCTAATAAGCCTCTGGCCTGTCACATCTGAGTTTGTTTCGATTGGTCCAGACTACAAAGTAGCAGATCTTTGCTTTGTTTAGGACTAATCAGGTGGCACCAGGGGTAAAGAACCTGCCTGACAATGCAGGAGACATAAGAGCTGTGAGTTCGATCCTTTAGATAGGAAGATCCTCTGGAGGAGGGTGTGGCAATCCACTTCAGTATTCCTGCCTGGAGAATCCCACAGACAGCGGATCCTGGTGGGCTACAGTCCACAGTGTTGCAGAAAGTCGGATATGACTGAAGTGACTTAGCACACACTCAACCCACACATCCCTGAGCAGTATACTATGTGAGCGATGCAACAGAGAGGGAAATAAGTTGAGACTCAGCTAAGAGGACACTTCCTCTTAGGGAGCTAAATATGATACACATGGCAGCTAAAGGCTACTAACTCCTTCCAGAGGAAAATCCCATGATGCTCTGAGGTCTCAACTGGGCACCCTGTAAACACTTCTGGATCCAGAAAACATCTCCTCTGAAACACTCATGGCCCAATTTCTCTGTTTGCTCAAAATATCCTTCACACTCATTATGCAATTATTTTTTCCTTTTACAGGGTAAACAAAGCAGGGGAGCACACAGTGCTCTTACACTTACGTGAGTTATGCCATGATTTGTTCACACTGTTCACACTTTCTGTGCACCAGCCTGACAGCAGTATGCGTGCAGGGTCTCAGGGAGCAACTTTCTTGAAAAATAGTTGTGTGTTTCCTGTCTCAGCTGGCTAGCAAAGAAAAGCCAGGTACCTGTCCATCAACCCACCACAAACGGGGCCGTAGGCGAGACGGAGCTGGCACATCACTAATCACGCTCCATCCAATGCGTGAGAGCATGAAGATGCCTGTGCCCTTCCTCTCACAGAATTTTTGGGCAAAACCTGCCATGTCTGCCTTCTCAAAAAGTGGGGAATCCTGATCTCCTTGACTATCTGGAGAAAATAAAACAAAACCACTCATAAGCTGAGGGCTGATATGGAATATTTTCTTGGTGTCCAATATGGAGAGAGACTATAAACAGCTGGTGGAGACGTCTTTTGATTATTTATTCTCTTCTGATGTCATGAAATGGTTGCCTTTACAGTCTTTTTATTTTACGAGCCCAGAGAGGGGAGCTGACACTGATTTCTGAAAGTTCCTAAGACAACATCCTGTAAGAATATTACTCAGCCATAAAAAAGAGCAAAATAATGCCATTTACAGCAACAAGGATGGACATACTAAAGTAAAGTCAGACAAAGACAAATATCATGTGCTATCACTTAATTGTGGACTCTAAAAAATGATACAAATAAGCTTACAAAACAGAAACAGACACATAGACATAGAAAATGAATTTATGTTACCAAAGGGGAAATATGGGGGGAGGTAATACATGAGGAGATTGGTATTAATATACACACACCACTGTATCTTGGAGAAGGAAATGGCAACCCACTTTAGTATTCTCGTCTGGGAAATCGCAAGGACAGAGGAGCCTGGCGGGCCACAGTCCATGCTGTTGCAGGGTCAGGAACAACTTAGCAACTGAGCACACAGTACCAAATATAAAGTAAATAATCAAAAAGGACTTACTGTATGACACAGGGAACTCTACTCAATATTCTGTAATAACCTCTATGGGAAAAAATCTGAAGAATGAATACATGTATAACTGAATCACTTTCCTGTATACCTAAAAATAATACAACATTGTATTAACAAATCAACTATACTCCAATCATTTTTTAAAAATAAATACTAAGAATTTCCTTCTTGTTTAACTGTCACCTGCACCCTTCCAACTACCTACTTAACATTTTGTAGTTATAAAAAGGTTGGCCCTATAGTTTTAATATGCACTGGGGTATTAACAAACATTAGTTATTCCATAAAGTCTGATTCTGGAGAAAACCATTTCTTCCCACTCTTCCATAAGGGGTAAACGTGATAAGAGCTTAAGAGGTAAGAAGCATTCAGAGAACCCCAACAGATAACAATCTTTCATGCCATACATTGTGACTAGGCCCTGGACATGTGATAGTCACTGAGCTAAATGTTGGAAATGGTGAAAAAGACACCTCTGTTGCTTTCAAGGAAACTATTTCCAAATATAGTAGTGTTCAGAAACCTATAGACACTGTGTGCATACATGTGTGATTGTGTGTGTGTGTGTGTGTGTGATGTGCTTATACATCCTAGCCATGCTATTAATACTTGCTTTGGAAAATCAGATGCAAGTGTCCAATTTGCCACACTATTTTGGGGCATATTTAGTGCATGCTTTCCTGCCTCACTTGACATTTGACTTGCTTGCTTGTTTTCTATTTAGCACTGTGGTCTGGGGCATGCACATTCCAAGCAGGTTGCAAAGTGACATCTGCGAACAAGGCACACAGAAGCTAAAGATGAGGAATACATCTGCAGTCGTATGTTTTAACTATTTCAAGGTTTTAACGATTAGCCTGAATGCCGAACTGTTCTACACACAACACGGGATTCTAAATTTAGGTAAAACCACTGTCACTAGAATCCAGATAAAACCAATGTCCTACTTGAAGAGACAAATCTTATAACTCCCTGAGACTGATTAACACTTTAGGAGGTACTGTGCATTATCAGAAGGCAGGGGTCTCAGAGTGCTGGAAATCAAAGAGTTGAGTGTTTTACAGCAGAAGGAGCCTGGAAGGTCACACAGCTGATAGAGGAGACATAGGCTTAGGTGATATAAAAGGACTTGCCAAGGCCCTGGAGCTCTTTGGTGGCAGAACTGAGAAGAATTAAGATCTTCTTCTGATCCCAGTCACCACGGTAGTGGACAAATGTCGGCCACACCTTCCCAGATCCTTTCACATCGATCCCCTTTCCCACATGCCTTTCGCATCCATCCCCTACGGTTCCTTCCTGGTGAGTTGGTGGGCGGTGGAGTGCACAGTAAGCCCCCTGAGCCTCCGAGATCTGCCCTAACCGGGGGTGTGCGGGGCAGATTCTGGTCTGCTGCAGCTTCCTCCATCCTTGGTGTGGGCATGGCAGCTGTGGTTCCTCAGCATCTCTGTGTTAGTTGGGTACCTAAGCTAACTCTGTTGGAATTAAAAACAAATTGGACTTACGAACACACTCCCAGAACTGAATTCATTCGTATGCAGGGAACCTGCTATATGTTGAGATAAACTTCCATATCTTACTCTAAGATGATGGCCCATTCTGTATTAAAATGAAATTGTGAACAGCAAATGGGCTAGGGACAGCTAACGCTACTAGATCTATGTGCCAGTGAGTCACCATATACTAGCAGTAGGTGCGTTATTCAGTATCATTATTTAACAAAGTTAAAGGTGATACCGTGCTGCCCATCTCCCATTTTCATTGTGTGATGACTTATCTAAATCTGAAAGTCTGTGAACTATAATTACTACTCTCCTCAGATAATTTAGCAGTTCACATGGGCAGAGAATAATAGAAGGAATAAAACTCTATCAGAAGGCCTTTATACCTCAAAAATACCCAGGAAATAGTAACTCCCATTTGAAACATGGTTTGATAATGTCAGATATCATAATTGGTCTAAGGAGTTCCTCATGTTTTTTTAAGACAAGGAAAAGGATCGGAACATAAACAGAACACACCTTGCTAAAGTGCTTTTTTGCCCCCAAATTAGACACTTAGCGCTATTCCTTAAGTAGTTATTACGCAAGGCGCTGCAGGACTGTGCAGGACAGGTGTGCTGGTTTGGCAGGATTGTACAAGTCATTAATCAATTTTCTATAGTGGCTCAGAAAGTTCTTCCTCCATGCCCACTGACAGGAATTTCTGAGATTAGAGTTTGTGATATGGTTTGGTGTCACCAAAAAATGGCAGAAAAATATAATTGTCCTCCTCCGCACTACCCACTCCAGTATTCTGCCCTGGAGAATTCCATGGACTGTATAATAATAGTTCACGGGATCACAAACAGTGGGACACGACTGAGCGACTTTCACTTTCACTTTCCTTATATCCATAGGAATTGAAGTACTCAAGTTCTAGGATGACTTTTGGTGAATAGGGTCTACTTCAACAACTTATGTGTTTATTCCAACCTAAACCCAACAAAAGAGTGAAAGACGGCTCTCCTATCTGGGTTTGAGGTCCCACTCAACCACTGTGAGTATGTGTCAATGACTTAACCTCTCTGGATCTCAGTTTCCTTAGTAGCAAAAGAGAAAACAGTAACTCACTGGTAATGGAAGAGGTTAGTAATTAAATGAAATTAATACTTGTAAGTAGAGTCTCAGTTTGCCTGGAATTGGAGTGTCCCCAGGATGTGGATATTTATGTTGAAACTGAGAAAGTCTTCACAAGCCAGAAGATGCTGATCATGCTACTCGCAAAGTGCTTGCAGCTGCACCTGGGGCAGGGCACTCACTGAGATATCATTGTCACCACCATCGTTGTTTATTTCGGGCTTCCCTGGTGGCTCAGTGGTGAAGAATCTTCCTGCAATCCAGGAGACGCGGTTCAATCCCTGGATCAGGAAGATCCCCTAGAGGAGGAAATGGCAACCCACTGCAGCATTCTTGCTGAGAAAACCCCATGGACAGAGGACCCTAGTGGGCCACAGCCCACAGAGTTGCAGAGTCTTACAGGGCTGAGCGACTGAGGATGCACACACACGCACTGTTCGTTTCACTGCAATTCAAAAACGCCATGAGTGCGAACACAGTCACGGTTCACAGAATTAGCATGAAGTTGCAGCTTCATAAATACTACCTTTTCAGTTTAGAATTAAAGCAGACAGAGCCACAATCAGAGCCAGAGAACCAGGAACTGTTTATGTAAAGGCCCACAGTAAATCACTTTCCGCCCAGACAAAATGATCCTGACGTCAAAGCGTGCCCTGGAAATAGGCCTTCTTCCCTCTCTCGGAGGTGTCATTCATTATTAACTCCAGATGTCTCCTCTTTAAAATTTTTAATCTGGGGGAGAGGGGACCTTCACAGTTCTCTGATAACTTCCTTTCTAGTTCTTACTTGAACTGCTTTCAGCCTTTTCCTGGTTTGTGGTTGTGACAGTATCCTAAGGACCCTTTATCCAATGAAGCAGGCAGGTAATCACAGCACCACGGAGTCCTCCGTGTGATCATGCTCTGGGTCCATGTTGAGACATGCGGATCACCCAGAGATTATGTCCCTGGCTTGCCCTGGGATGCTGAAGCATGAATCGGTGAACCAGGTCAGCTCTTTATCTTAAACTTGGTTGCTTTCCCAAGATTCCTGTGCAAGAATCAGCAACGCCGGGTTCTGCAGGCAACAAATCCGTGTGAGGCTCAGAGTGTGTGTACTCAGCTGCTCAGTCCTATCTAACTCTTTGAGGCCCCATGGACGGTAGCCTGCCAGGCTTCTCTGCCCATGGAAGTTTCCAAGCAAGAATACTGGAGCGGGGTGCCGTTTCCTTCTCCAGGGGATCTTCCAGACCCAGGGACCGAACCCGCATCTCTTGCATCTCCTGCATTGGCAGGCGGACTCTTTACCATTAGCACCACCTGTGAGGCTCAGAGCCTTGGCAGAACTGGGGTGGAAGGAAGCAGTTTCCAACAACCGTGGTCTGTGTCCTGAATAATAAAGGCAATTGAGTTCATACAGATCAAGGTTACAAGAACTCCAGAGCTGGTAAGGGCCTGGGGTAGAGGGTTGTCATACACAGTTTCAGTACAGAGTTAGAAATCATTTGAATAAAATGACCACTTTCTTCCCAAAGAATGTTTACATTGGGAGCAAACTAATTTCAGTTTATCCAGTTTAATAACCTATTTAGTTTATTAAGCTCTTGCAAACATAATATTCTCTTCTCCATGCTAGGTCCTATTTTAGTATATCCCATGTATTAACTCATTTAATTCTCTTAACAGCTCTGAAGTGAGGTATCATGGCTGTGTCTATTTTATAGAAAGAGAAACTGAGGAGCAGGGAGGTAAGCGTAACTTGTCCAAGGGCACACAGTTGATAAACTATGATTGAGATTTGAACCCAGAGTGGTCCTCAAAACAAAGTACAGAGAAAAAGGTGACCTGTCAGAGGTTCCGGATTTTCTGAGAAATAACATAAGTTAAGGCAAATTTGAAAGGAATCTGAATTTAAATAGTTACAATGAGTACTTCAATAATTGATACTACTTAAGATCGATCTCCTTGATTCCAAATTTAGTGAAACCTTTTTCTAGTAAACATAAAAGGGCTTTCTATAAAATTGTTTAATAGAAACAGAGAAAACAGTTTTTAAATATATACTTTGGAAGAAAATTTAGTTGGTAAAACCTGATTCAAGCTAAAACCAGCTTAAACTATTCATTCAGCAATAGACTCTAAGTGAGATCAGAGTAACATCAATATACACACACTGATTAAGATTACCAGATATGTTTTAAACCACTTAATTATATTGAAGAGATAAAATGCTTTGCATCAATTTCACTCATTTTATTTGTTAATGCATATCATTATGCCATATTTAAGCACTACAGTGCATTTAAATTTATTTAGCACTCTTTTAATCATTTAAATAGAGCTCAAATTGTATGTATTTGTCCAGATACTGTGACTATTTACACTATGACTATACCACTGCACAATGAATAGCAATGATAAAACAAAATACTACAAGATCATACAAGAATTTATGGTTACATAGAGACAAATAAGATACAAATACTATAAAACCAAAATATGTGCTTTTTTTGAATACAGAACCCTTAAAGTTGCAGGTGAGCTCCACTTAATTTCATCCCATTATATATAAATATGAATGACAAAAAGCATTTTCCCATTATATAAGTGACTAACAATATCTAGCGTTTATTACAGGTTTAACATGTGTGCCCGCTGCTAACATGCTCACATGGGCTACACGACTTTCTCAGATTTACATGGCCTCTGCTCGCATGGGCGCATGCCACCCCCCTGCTTTCTTAAGTAGCATGGCTTTAAACTGCAAACTTCTTAGCATACTGACTCTATTTTTAAGAAGCCTTAAGGGTGATGGAAATCATTTTTGTCTTGATTTCTGTGGTGCCTACACAGGTACATATACTTGTCAAAATTTAAAATGAGTATATTTCACTTTACTCCTTAATAACGCTGATTTAAAACTAGAACAATAAATCTATGTATAAAATCTGAGGGGCATATCTAAACCATAGAATGAGGTCCCCATTTATCAAAAGACAGCACATTGTTAGAGATATAATGAGTATGATAACAGATAAAAAGTAAAGCAATTTAAATTTTTTTTCTTTTAAAGAAGAAATTGCAATCCATCTCCAAATCAATCAACAAGTTACAACACACTGACAAAATAAAGGACAAAAATCACATGAACATCTCAACAGGCACAGAAAAAGCCTCTGGCAAAACTCAGCATCCATTCATGATGAAGATTCTAATCAAAGTTGGTAAAGAGGAAATATATCTTTATATAATGAAGGAAATTTTATGACAAACCCACTGTTAATATCATATTCAATGATGAAAAGCTGAAAGTTTTTCTTCTAAAATCAGGAAATAGACATGACTCAGTATCAAAAAAAAAAAAAATTAAAAAATGGGCAGAAGACCTGGACTGATTTACATTTTCTGAAGAAGACATACAAATGATAAGTAGGCACCTGAAAAGATGCGCAACTTCGATAGTCATCATGAAAATGTAAAGCAAAACCATAATGAGCTATCACCTTACACCTGTCAGAGCGGCTGCTGTCAAAAACATCACAGATAACAAGATTGCTGGAGAGGGTGCGGGGAAAAGGAAGTCCCAGTGCACTGCTGGTGGGAATATAAATGGTTATAGCCACTAGGGAGAATAGTGTGGATGTTCCTCAGAAAACTAAAAGTAGAGCTGCCAATTATCCAGCAATCCCACTCCTGGGTAGATATCAGAAGAAAATAAAAACAGTAATTTGAAAGGCTATATATGCCCCAATGTTTATAACAGCAAGAAGCAACTAAGTATCCATTAACAGATGAATGGATAAAGAAGATGTGATGAATATACAGTGGAATATTGCTCAGTCATTAAAAGGAATGAAATTTTGCCATTTTTTTTTTTACAACAGGGATGGACCTGGAGGATATCAGGTTTAGTAAGTAAACACAGAAAAAGACAAATATTCTTTTGGGGGATAAGGGATAAGACAGGGGCAAAGGTCTAAGAGGGACAAAATGTTATGCATAAATTAAATAAGCTAGAAGTATATATTATACACCATAGGGAATATAGCTAATATTTTATAAGAACTTTAAACTTAGTATAATATATAAAAATGTAGAATCATTTCATTGTATGCTTGAAGCTAATAATAAATTCAGTTCAGTCACTCAGTTTGGTCTGACTCTTTGTGACCCCACAAAATGAAGCACGCCAGGCCTCCCTGTCCATCGTCAACTCCCAGAGTCTACCCAAACCCATATCAATTGACTCAGTGATGTCATGCAGCCATCTCATCCTCTGCCATCCCCTTCTCATTCTGCCATCAATCTTTTCCAGCATCAGGGTCTTTTCCAGTGAGTCAGTTCTTAGCATCAGGTGACCAAAGTATTGGACTTTCAGCTTCAGCATCAGTCCTTCCAATGAACACTCAGGATTCATCTCCTTTAGGATGGACTGGTTGGATCTCCTTGCAGTCCAGGCTCTATACAGTCAGCAAAAACAAGACCGGGAACTGATTGTGGCTCAGATCATGAACTCCTTATTGCTAAATTCAGACTTAAATTAAGAAAGTAGGGAAAAACCACTAGACCATTCAGGTATGACCTAAATCAAGTCCCTTAAGATTATACAGTGGAAGTGAGAAATAGATTTAAGGGACTAGATCTGATAGCCTGACGAACTATGGATGGAGGTTCATAACATCGTACAGGAGACAGGGATCAAGACCATCTCCAAGAAAAAAAAAATGCAAAAAAGCAAAATGGTTGTGTGAGGAGGCCTTACAAATAGCTGTGAAAAGAAGAGAAGTGAAAAGCAAAGAAGAAAAGGAAAGATAATTCCCATTTGAATGCAGAGTTCCAAAGAAAAGCAAGGAGAGATAAGAAAGGCTTCCTCAGCCATTAGTGCAAAGAAATAGAGGAAAACAACAGAATGGGAAAAACTAGAGATCTCTTCAAGAAAATTATAGATACCAAGGGAATATTTCATGCAAAAATGGGCTCAATAAAGAACAGAAATGGTATGGACCAAACAGAAGCAAAAGATATTAAGAAGAGGTGGCAAGAATACACAGAGGAACTGTACAAAAAAAGATCTTCACAACCCAGATAATCACGATGGTGTGATCACTCACGTAGAGCCAGACAACCTGGAATGCAAAATCAAATGGGCCTTAGGAAGCATCACTACGAACAAAACTAGCGGAGGTGACAGAATTCCAGTTGAGCTATTTCAAATCCTAAAAGATGATGCTGTGAAAGTGCTGCACTCAATATGCCAGCAAATTTTGAAAACTGAGCAGTGGTCACAGAACTGGAAAAGGTCAGTTTTCATTCCAATCCCAAAGAAAGGCAATGCCAAAGAATGTTCAAACTACTGCACAATTGCACTCATCTCACACGCTAGTAAAGTAATGCTCAAAATTCCCCAAGCCAGATTTCAATATATAATAAATGAACTATAATAAAAAAAGAGAATGAATTGTCATTATAACTTATTCGTAATCATATCATTAAATAACGTACATCAATCACTCTCCTGCCAATTTTCAGATTAAAAGCTGTCTTTAATATGACAAATACACAGATATGCTTTGTGCCTTTTTTTTCATTAATAGTTTGTAATATTGTAGCCTCAGAAGTCACTAGTTGCAAACATCAATCTGTGGAAAAATTCCAGAGCCAAAAATTACCAGCAAACACCATTCTCTGAGCCCAAACTACTCTGCATTCGCTATGGAATCATCAGTCAGTTGGCACACTGTGATCTGTCTGACAGGAGAGATCTGCTGGCTCAGGCCAGAGTAAATAGTTATTTCCTGTCTCAGTAGCAATACTGAGTGAATAATCAAAGTATTGATCCTTAATTGGTTCTTTAAATACATGTGTCTCAGGTTGTCCTAAGGCTTCCTTCCAGAAATCTCCTTGGAATCCAAAGAGGGAAAAAAAACCTTCATACCCAGTTTTATTCATTCCAGTATTACAACTTTAAATGCAGTTTCTAAGATAAAATGGAGCTTCCCCTATCTCCTGCTGCAGGCACAAAGTCTACCCTAAAACAAGTTTCATGATGAAATCCAATAAAGTCATTTTTACATTCCTGATGAATTCAGGCTTTATTCAATCAATAAATATTGATCAGGTATGACTTAAATACTGGGAACTCTTACTATGTACTAGGAGTACAGAAATGAACAAGATTAATATACTGTCTTTCAAAGCTCTCAGTTGGAGAAAGTAGGAGAGGAAACTGAGAACGAGACAAAGGTAGCAATACAGATAGAGTTAAAAGAGAGAGAGAAAGGGGGAGAGAGGAGGGTGGGAGTGAGAGAGACAAAGAAAGAGAATAACTGGAAGATTGGTGGAAAAAATGACAGGCTGTAGTATGGGCATAAAGGAAAGACGGGCATTTCCATCTGAAAGGATTATCAAGCGATGACCCTGAAGAAAGGCCCACCAAATGGCTTTCAGCTTTTACTCCCTATAAACACCGTCCTGGTCAATCTTGCAAATGACCTTGATGATGCCAAAGTCAAACGTACCTCCTCTGCTTTTACATTCCCAGACTTTTCAACAGTATTCCCTATGTTTGGTCCTTCTGCCTTCTGGAGATGCTGTCTCCTCTCAGCTTCTATCTCATCACACACTAATGTTTCTCTGGCTTCCTCTGTCTCACTGGTTCCTTCATGAACTCCTTCTTAGCTTCTCTTCTCAGAATGTTGAGTTTATGACCACTTTTCTTTTCATGCTGCCGCTGCTGCTGCTAAGTCGCTTCAGTCTTGTCCGACTCTATGTGACCCCACAGACGGCAGCCCACCAGGCCCCCCCGTCCCTGGGATTCTCCAGGCAAGAACACTGGAGTGGGTTGCCATTTCCTTCTCCAATGCATGAAAGTGAAAAGTGAAAGGGAAGTCGCTTAGTCCTCTCTGACTCTTAGCGACCCCATGGACTGCACACCCTGTAATATGAATCAGAGTTAAGAGAGGAGATTCAAACCAGGCTCTTCTTTTATTTTTCCCCAATTATTTGTTTTTTCAGGCAGACCATGTGGCAGACATGTGGGATCTTAGTTTCCTGACTAGGGACAGAACCCATATCCCCTGCATTAGAATCACTGGACCTCCAAGGAAGTCCGCAGACTCCTTATTTTAAACTCTGGACTTAAATAAATAAATAAATCCTGGACTTGCAAATTATTACCTGTGTAAACTCAGGAAAGTCACTTAAGTTTTCTGTGTCATATTGTCTTTTCCCTATAAAGTGGGGGTTATCACAAAGTACGAGTGAATTAGCACAGGTAATATGAATTACTTACATGTGAAATACTTAGAGTAATTCTATCTAACATATTTAGGCACTATGCTGTTTTCAGGATAATGTGTTTAAATGCTATTTAAAATGCTTATGACTTATATTCTCTATCTTTTATTCTAATCTCTGCCTTGACACCTAGCCACATACTAAGCTATGAACTTGAACTTGTTATCTCATTTTAGTTTCCTTCTTTTTGGCGGGGGTTGGGGGCATACCTCAAGGCACGTGGGCGCTCCGCTCCTCGATTTGAGGGAACTGAGATGAATCTGTGCTTCTCGCGTTAGAGCATGGAGTCTTAACCACATACCATCAGGACAGTCCCTGTATCTCACTTGAGATGTCTCGTAACATTGCAAAAATAACAAGACTAAGAAGAACACTTGATTTCTCTCCACTCAAAACTATAACTTCCAAAATCCTCCCCATTTTATTAAGTGACTCTTTATCTGGATGCTAAAGTCAAAACCTAAGAATGATGCCTAACTTCTCTGTCCCTGAACTCTCCTGCCATATACAATTCATCAGTAACTTGTATCAAAACTCTCTCCAAAATACACTGTGAATCCATCCCACCTCACCTCCTCCACCATTATGACCCTAGCCCATGCAATCACTGCCTCCCTCATGGAATCCTGCAGTGGATCTTTGCTCACTGGATGAGTCTTCTCTCATTCTCCCTATTAACTACAAACTGGTGCTTGCCACCTAACTCTATGAGGATTAAATCATGTGCTGCTTCAGCTGCTGGCTTTCAAGACCTCCTGAAAGGAGTTCAGAGTAGAGAGTAGAGAGCACTCTGTGCTCAGGGAAAAATTGCCAAGACAGATTTTCATATATTCAGATATTTTTCAGGAGAAGATTTTATGAGCCCCATTTCTGCATCTTCTTGTATCTAGAAAAACACTAAAATGCTTCATGCTGATGACTAAGTCCTCATGACTAGCAATACCCTTCTGAAAAAAAAAAAAAGTATACACATATGTGTGTGTTTGACTGCATGCACTCTTCTTTCACCAAAACCACATATCTGCTGAGGGAACTCCTAACCTTCTGGAGAAGTCTCTCAGAGGTATTTGAAATGCTGTCTCCCAGGCTATAGTTCTCATTTGGCTCCAAATAAATCTTAACTCACAACTCCCATGTTATGCATTTTTTCAAAGTTTAAATGCCTAAAATTCATTCTTTACAGAGTTATCAACATATCTTTTCTAAGAGTAATAAATACATTTGGATAAAACTCAACCCTTTTACTCTGATTTATAAAACTCTATTGATTTGGCCCTTGGGTACTATTTTTAACTTCATCTTTTGCTACCCCCACCTCCTCTATTCACTATTCTGCAATCCCAACATTCTTTATGTTACTCAAAAACACAGAGCTCATTTTCACCTTTGGGGTTTTCTACCAGGTCTCATATTTATCTGTAGTGCTCTTATCCTGAATCTCATATGCCTGGTTCCTTCTTCAAACTGACATCTCAAAGAGATTCCTTAGTTCATAGTAACCTCCTTTTCATGGTATTTCAACCTCACTTTCATGCCATATTCTGCTGTTTTCTTCTGTATTCATTCATTCATTCATTCATTCATTCATGTATTAGCTCTCTCCTTTAGAATTCAAGTTCTGTGTAGAGACTGATCAGTTCTTTGGGTATCTGCAGTGCTTGGCATATAGATATGTACTGTGCTCAGTAGCTCAGTCACGTCTGACTCTTTGTGGCCCCATGGACTGTAGCCCACCAGGCCCCTCTCTCCATGGTATTCTCCAGGCAAGAATACAGGAGTGGGTTGCCATTTCTTACTCCTGGGGATCTTCCCAACCTAAAGAACTGGTGTATTTTGCATCTCTTGTATTGGCAAGCAGATTCTTTACCACTGAGCCACATGGGAAGCACTGGCATACAGATCACATTCCATAAATACTTTGGAATTAATGAGCAAATAAAGTATGGTGGTAGAGATGCTTCTGTCTCTCAGCTGCATCTCAGTCTTGCAACCTCATGGACTGTACCCCACCAGGCTCCTCTGTCCACGGGATTCCCCAGGCAAGAATACAGGAGTAGGTTGCCGTTTTTCTTCTCCATGGCATCGTCCCAACCCAGGGATTGAAATTGCCTCTCTTGTGTCTCCTGCATTGCAGGTGGATTCTCTACCACCTGAGCCACCAGGGAAGCCACAAAATAAACTATGGCAATAGTGAAACAAAAGAGACCAGCAGTTGAAACCTATTTATATTGGAAACAATTTCTAGATTGGGAAAAGGACTGATCCCAAGATTATTATTTTCATGAACAGATGGATGATGGTGTCATTCACAGAGAAAGAGAACATTGAAGGAAAAAGTATAGAAATAACTCTTTTTGGACAATGACTTTGATATCTCTAGGGATATGAAATTGAAATTGTACAAAGAATAATGAGAAGCATATCTCTATATTCTGGAGATATAAACTTCATAATCATCAGTCAGTTCAGTCACTCAGGTGTGTCTGATTCTTTGTGACCCCATGGACTGCAGTACACCAGGCCTCCTGTCCATCACCAACTCCCAGAGTTTACCTAAACTCATGTCCATTGAGTCAGTGATGCCATCCAACCATCTCATCCTCTGCCATCCCCTTCTTCTCTTGCCTTCAATATTTACCAGCATCAGGGTCTTTTCAAATGAGTCAGCTCTTTGCATCAGGTGGCCAAAGTACTGGAGTTTCAGCTTCAACATCAGTCCTTCCAATGAACACTCAGGATTGATCTCCTTTAGGATGGACTGGTTGGATCTTCTCGCAGTCCAAGGGACTTTCAGGAGTTTTCTCCAACACCACAGTTTAAAAGCATCAGTTTTTTGGCGCTTACCTTTCTTTGTAGTCCAACTCTCACTTCCATTCATGACTACTGGGAAAACCATAGCCTTGACTAGATGGACCTTTGTTGGCCAAGTAATGTCTCTGCTTTTTAATATGCTGTCTACGTTGGTCATAATTTTCCTGCCAAGGAGTAATCATCTTTTAATTTCATGGTTGCAGTCATCATCTACAGGGATTTTGGAGCCCACAAAAATAAAGTCTGTCACTGGTTTCCCATCTATTTGTCATGAAGTGATGGGACCAGATGCCATGATCTTAGTTTTCTGAATATTGAGCTTTAGGCCAACTTTTCACTCTCCTCTTTCACTTTCATCAAGAGGCTCTTTAATTCTTCTTTACTTTCTGCTATAAGGGTGGTGTCATCTGCATATCTGAGGTCATTGATATTTCTCCCAGCAATCTTGATTCCAGCTTGTGCTTCATCCAGAACAGCATTTCTCATGATGTACTCTGCATATGAGTTAAATAAGCAGGGTGACAATATACAGCCTTACAATACCCCTTCTCCTATTTGGAACCAGTCTGTTGTTCCATGTCCAGTTCTAACTGTTGCTTCCTGACCTGCATACAGGTTTCTCAGGAGGCAGTTATATCTCTGGTATTCCCATCTCTTTCAGAATACCAGAAGCTAAAATTATTTAAGTAGAGGAGACCAGAGAGTTTACCGATTGAGAAGAGTGGAGGTCTAAATTCTTAAAACACCAAAAGTATTCAAGAGGCAAATAGTGAAGCCAGAAGACAAAATTCCGGGAGGAGACCCAGGACTTAGGACATGCCAACCAAGGAGAAAATAAGTTTCTAGAAGAAAGGCAAACTCAACAGGATCAAGTAACAGAGAGATTGAATAAAGTAAGTTCTAAAAGGAGCCAGCTATATTTAGTAATTAGGAGATCATCGGGCAAAATGAAAACCAAGATGCCATCTAATCTTGCCAGAGTCCTGCCCTTGAATTCCAAGTTATCAAACTGTCAAGCACTTAGCAAAATATCTACCTGGGACTCCACTTCTCCCAGATCTCTAAAACTTGACTTGGCAAATCCAGCTTTTTTGTGCTCCTACCAACATAGTAACCCAAGTTACCTGGTGCTTTCAAGGTCTCATTTTTCCCTCTATCTGTGGATAAATGAGATAAAAAGTATCACTAGCTATCTGCAATTTAAATATAAGTAAATCATGGAACCATGAGTCAGTGGAACAATAATTTCCAGGATGTCCCCCAAATGTTAGAAGACGCTAGCATTTTGTGGGGGGAGGGGTCAGCAAGGAAAAAGTAGATGTGTAGAGAAGTTTAATAAGAGGAGTCAAAACAGGAAGAACTTCTTGCTTAATCATCAATTAAATGCAAAGGTTAAAAACTGAAATATTGAAGCAATGCTTGACTTACGAAAGTTATTATTCTCTAAAGAACTTTGAGGTCCCCCTTTAAGAATTTGATTTTCATGTGCCTAGTCTAAAAATCCCATTTTGTGATCAGAAAATCCAATCTATCCCCCATAACTATCTTAATAGAATTAAGTCTCTTGAATCATTGAAAGCAGACTGGTAAGTCTTACGAAAATTTGAGGCTCTGAAAGAGTTACAACAGAAGATTACCTTCTGCGCTCTGGTGACTGTGCCATTATTTCCTTCAGAGATACTCAAAGCATTGTTTTTTTCTCGTAACAGTATTTTTATTCTTACTGGGGGATAATTGTTTTACGATGTGTATCAGTGTCTGCTGTACTACAGTGTGAATCAGCCATAGGCATATGTCTGCTTCCTCCTCTTGAGCCGCGCTGCCATAGAGCGCTGCGTTGCGCTCCTGCGTGGCACAGCAGCTTCCCCCTAGCTAGCTGCCTTAATCAGGGAGGTGTGTGTAAGTCAGCGCTCCTCTCTTAGGTCATCCTACCGTCTCCTTCCCGCGCTGTGTCCACAGGGAGATTCTCAAACTCGGCTACATACAGAATTGCCTAAAAGGCTTTTGGCTTCCCACGTGGCTCAGTGGGTAAAGAATTCGCCTGTCAATGCAGGAAACATGCGCTGGATCCAATCCCTGGGTCAGGAAGATCCCCTGGAGAAGGCAATGGCAACTCACTCCAGTACTCTTGCCTGGAAATTCCATGGACGGAGGAGCCTGGTAGGCTATAGTCCATGGGGTTGCAAAGAGTCAGACACGACTTAGTGCCTAAACAACAAAAAGGCAGGCTTTTAAGAAATCTCAGTGTACAAGCTGACCCCAAACTAGCTAACGGGGAGGTTAAGATCAAGGCATCTGTATTCTTTAACGTTCTTCAAGGATTCTCCTGGGCAGCCATAGGTTTGAGAACTCAGGACTTAAGCTACCTTTCTCTTCTTTGAGTATGTGCTCCGTCACTTCAGTCGTGTCCAGCTCTTTGCAACTCCATGGACTATAGCCTGCCAGGCTCCTTCGTCCATGGTATTTTCCCTGCAAGAATACTGGAGTGGGTTGCCATTTCCTTCTCCAGGGATCTTCTTGACCCAGGGACCAAACTCGTGTGTCCTGCATCTCCTACACTGCAGGTAGACTCATCACTGCTGAGGCACCAGGGAAGCCCACCTTTGTTTTCATTAAATGAATGTTTTATTGCTTATGAGCAAGGGCTTTGACGTCAGAGCTGGGTTTGGAATCCTATTGGCTGTATAGACTAGGACAAGCCTCTTAATACGTCAGAGCCTCACTATACTCAACTATGATTCAGAAACTATCATTCCCACTCTATACAGGGTTGTTCTGCGTGTTAAATAAGGTAATTAAAAACTTCTTGTTTACTACATGGTATGTAATACACAATAAATGTTAATAATCTCTGTAAATATAACAATGTAATATTAATGATAATTATTTATTGATCACAAACCAAATACAAATTTGTGGTTTCTAATACATACTTGGCAGCTATAACTCTGCCTAAACCTGAATTATCATAGGTAACAGGGCATCAAATCTATGCTGACTCAGGGAATTCAAGCATTCAGTTTTCGATTTAGAAGCACTCTCTCATTTAAATTACACAAAGACAGGGTTCAAAGAGCCTCAAACCTACCTCCTCCTCACACCCGCCACCGCAAAGGTACATTACACCGCGAAAGCAGCTGTGCTATCTGAGCGTGACTTTCAGGAGAAAACTACTCATAAATTTCCTTAGGTTTTATTAGAAGGAACTTTTAAATCTTCATTGACATGGGAAGAAAGAACTAAAAAAAAAGTTCCAGTCACCTTTTTTCTTATTTATTCAGTCTCTCTGGAGTGTATGATGACTTGTTTTGCTTTAGCTGTATCTGAACAGTTTGACACATTCCTATGACAAGGTTACTTTTAAATTAATAAAAGGTTTGACTGTGTCAGTGCATTTGTCAAAACTGTCTGACACCACGTATAATGGACTCTGCACTCAGAGCCCCGACGGCACTCGAGGTTCCTCTTACTATTCCGTGCTCACAACTCAACCAGATATCCAACAGGGTTGGGTCAATATCAAGGAGATGAGCTCGGGCTCACAGACTCCTACCTCGTCCCCCTGGCTTTCCACTGCGGGCGTTTCTCCTCTCTTGTTAAATGTTAAAGTGGCATTTACAGCTTCCTTCCAAAGAGGGCAATGCTAGGATGTCAGAGCTTGAACAAGGGAAACATTTACCCAGGAAAATGAAGGGTAGGACAGCTGGCTTCCTGGTCCTCGGAGGTGGCTGGAAGTGCACGCACACCTACCTCAAGTTCCTCTGCCTTTCCTTCATTCTGTTTCATGTTGGAACAATTCACTGTACTGCCTGATGCTGGCCTTAATTTCAGATTGAACACTTGCAAGTGAGGACAATCTGCCTGGGGCTTTCTGACAGCACTGTGCTAATTAAAACGTACAAGTGAGGAGAGTGGTTAGATAAAAGGCAGATCCGCCATGCGTGCAGGCTCCAGAGACCACAGGCTCAGTAGCTGCAGCACAGGCTCAGTTGCGTCTGGTATGTGGAATGCTAGTTCCTGGACTGGGGACCGAACCCCCATCTCTCACACTGGAAGGTGTACTCTCAAATCACTGGACTACCAGGGAAGTCCCAAGAGTAATTTCAACGTGTTTCAAGAAGATGTTAAGAATCATGTTGTAGAAGTGATCAGTTTCTATGAGGTAGGAAATAGAGTTTGATATGTGAAAAATCATCACACCACCATTTTACTCAGTACAAAAAAGCTGTAATGTTCTCTTTTTATTAAGAAAAATTTATTTTCCTTCATTTCCATATCCCCTCTTTGAGCTATGCATAAATGGTACATAACCCAAGTATTCCACCTGGAGTATCCAACTGATAACCCATCCCATGAATATAACTGTAGAATCAATTGGATTTTCAGTTTCCACTATATTTGCTCTAAGTCCTTTAAATACTGCAGCCACTAAATATTTAACAGTATACTGATGACCCATTCACAAGAAGGTAAGAACAGAAATTAACTAAACATCAGCTACCCTGGGCCCTCTTCTGTGCTACTCTGTGGTTTCTTCTGGAGTTCACTTGATTAACTGTCTCTCAGGTCCTTGATTTTAATGGAACAATAAATGCACATAAAAAAGACTTCTTTGCCTACATACAACTGTTTTCCCACCACAAATATTTATTTTTACATCCTCTTCTCTAACTATAAGTTATTCTGTTTCCAGCTCACTCTTGAACTATTCTATTCTGTTCCTTGACCTCAGAGAGTCCTTTCTATTCTGCAGTCAGAATTATCTTTTGAATAACAAATCTGACTCTGTTATTACCTTCCTGTTTGTGACAATTCAACGATTTCTTTAATTGAAACAAAGTTTCTAACATGACATACAAAAGGACCACCTTAGCCCTCCACGCTTCCAGATCAGGTTGCCCCATTTTCCAACCCCTTCTGCTGAAACCACCACGTTTTCTCCAGCCATTGGTTCTGCAGAGCTGTTTCTGCCTGGTATGTTCGTTCCCACCTTCCTCATTTACTCATACCTATTCCTCCTCCTTCTGATCTTAGTTCAGAGACTCCTGTGCCCATTGCCCTAACAATGCCTCGTTCCATGTTACAAGTCCTCACTTCCACATTCCTTTCTCTTTTTTTTTTGCACTTGTAGTTTCAATTTTATATCAAATCATACAATCATTTCATTGATTTCCATTTTCCCCATTAGAATATAATCTCTGCTAAAGCAACACCTTTCTCTAAATGATGTACTCACCACTGAGCCCTCAATGCAACCTAGGTGCTCTGTGAATATTTCATGATTGAAAAGACAAAGTTCCTTGAGTTTTCTCAAGATAAAGACATTACAAGGTCTTTAACTCTAGTGTTTCCTACAAGACACACAAGCCATGTATTCATCCAAAATACTAGAACCTATTATACAGCATGAAGTAAGTCAGAAAGAGAAAGATAAATATATTCTAACACATATATACCAAATCTAGATATCATTAAAGAGATTTTTCCATACAGTAAAACCATTCTTCATGTCTGTGCTCTCTTTCCTTTGACTTTATTTGTGATCCAACCATAGCAGCTTTGATGATAAATGTGAAGGGAATCCCTTAATAGGAATTTGCTTTCAGATTATACATTGAGAAGTAATGCAATTTCTTTCCTGTAATATCATTTGCTTGCTGTTCATTAGTATTCATATGGATATTATATTCTAATGCCAGATAATTTGATATGTTTATGCCTTTTTAATATATCTGTTTTCTATTATTTTATTGCTCTGGATGTTAGCAAATATTGCATTTCCTCTAATATAAAGAAACAGTAACTCTGCAAGTTCTGGTAATTTCATAGAAATAACCATGAAAAATTGATCCTGATGACAAGATCATGGAAACCTATCAATATTATCTGTTTTGTAAGTGAAATTATTTTTAAGTATTAGATGAGTAGTATGAATGCAAAATATGGAAAATAATTTGAATCTTTAGAAGAAGTCTAATTTAAAATAGTGATGTACACTGCTAGAGATCACCACTGCAGGAGAGGAAACCAGGATTTTACAAATGCCCCACAAGGGTCTCTAGCAAAGGTATCCCCAGCCTTCAGGTCATACTCTGGCAGATGAGCCAGTTCAGGCCAACACTGCAAAAGGGGATTGGTGAAAGGCGGCCAGGGTGGGTTACTGTTGGCTAGTTTCTTTGCTAACTAATGAGAACCTCAAGGAACTATCAAACTTTTAAACTAAAAAAATAAAAGGCTATCATGTATACCATTAAAAAGAATGAAATAATGCCATTTGCAGCAACACTGATGGACTTAGAGACTGTCATACTGAGTAAGTCAGACGGAGAAGGAGAAATATCTCATGACATCCCTTATATGTGGAATCTAAAAAGAAATGATTCAAATGAACATACTTACAAAACAGAAACAGACTAGCAGACTTAGAGAAGGAAGTTACCAGGGGGAAGGATGAGGGAAAGGGATAGTCAGGGAGTTTGGGATGGACATGTACGCATTGCTGTATTTTAAATGGACAACCAACAAGGACCTGTAGAGGTATATACAGATATATAGCACAGGGAACTCTGTTCAATGTTACGTGGCAGCCTGGATGGGAGGGGAATTTAGGAGAGAATGGATACATGTATATTTATGGCTGAGTTCCTTTGCTGTGCACCTGAAACTATCACAACGTTGTTAACTGGCTATACTCAAATAGAAAATAAAAAGTTAAAAATAAATTTAAAAAGTATATCATGTACAAACTCATTATTTTATATATGTGCTGTGCTTTGTCGCTCAGTGGTGTCTGACTCTTCGCCACCCCATGGACTGCAGCTCTCCAGGCTCCTCTGTCCACGGGATTCTCCAGGCAAGAATACTGGAGTGTGTTGCCATGCCCTCCTCCAGGAGATCTTTCCTACCCAGGGATCAAACCTGGTCTTCCACATTTACCATCTGAGCCAGCAGGGAAGGGGATTCTGCCTGGCCATATTCTTAAAATCATCAGGACAGGGAACTCCTTTCTATATCTGTTCCATTTTCTTCCTTTTGGAATAGGAATGTCTGTAATTATTATCATACGCCTGCCCCACCACTGCATTTTGGAAGCAGGAGCCCTGTTGATGTCTTATTCCACTGATTCATAGATGCAAAGGGATTTTGCCCCAGGGTTTTGACCTGCTGCTGATTTAGATGATCTAGATGAGATTTGGGACTTCTGAACTGATGACGTTTGGATACAAGTTCAAACTTTAGGTTTGAGACTTTGGGAAATGTTAGGGTAGGGTGAATATATTTTGCACACAGGACCGACATAAATTTGGGCATCCAGAAGGGAGACTGTAGTGGGCTAAAGTTCACCTCCAAAAAGATATGTCCATATCTTAATCACCAGAACCTCTGATTGTTACCTTATTTGGAAAAAGGGTCTTACAGACATAATTAAGTATAGGCTCGTCACATGAAATTATCCTGGATTATTTCGGTGTGCTTGAAATTACAATAAAAATGTCCATATAGAGAGAGGCATGGGGGATTAAAGACACAGATCAGAAGGTAATGTGAAGACATAACAGACAGAGAGATAAGTGGCCAGAACCCAACGAATGCCAACAGCCACCCAAAGCTGGAAGAGGCAAGGGGGGAGATTTTCCTCTAGAGCCTCTGGAGGGAGCACGGCCCTCGACTTTGGACATCTGGCCACAACAACCAGGAGAGAATAAATTTCTGACACTTTAGGTCACCTAGTTTGTGGTGATTTATTAAGCAGCCAAAGGGAACTAATGCAACTAAAAACATTTTAAAGGGTTTCGCACTTTTAAAAACATGCTGAAGAAAATCTGCAAAAATATTGTGTGTTTGTGCTTCGTCGCTCAGTAGTGTCTGACTCTGTGCGACCCCATGGACTCTAGCCCTCATTTTATATATGAGGGAAGCCGAAGTTCAGGGGGAACAAGTCACTTGCCTAGGGCCACATACCAGCTGATGGCACAGCCAGAGTGAAGTGCCAAACTCTCAGCACACATCCAGTTCTCCTCGTTACCCGACCTGGTCACGTCCGTTCTCTAATATTCTCCAGGAAAGCAAATCTCAGCAACAATCTCCAGGTCCAGACCACTTCAGTAAACCAAAGAACCCACAAACATTTTCACAGCGACAATAGTATAGGCCAGATCTTGTTAGCCAGCAAAAAGTTAATATGAACAAGTAACCATCACCCTTGGGGCCCTTAGCATTCTTTATGTCTCTCAAATGCACAGAAGAAATATAAATATAAAAAAAAAAACAAACTTGTTTTTCCTCAAACATAATGTTCTTGTGCCACTGTGTCTCTTCCTGAGTTAACAATGCTAATGCAGACTTTTAAGTAACACTTCCCTTTTATACATTTCTAGCACTGTTCTTTGCAGAAATGGACATTGATACAGAAATCCATAGTAGAATGCTACATCATTATATGGCGTGTGTTCATAAACCAGCTCTCAGAAAACTATACATCTAGAATTCTAGAAGTCCTCACTTGCAGGCCTTGATGATTCCTGTGATATAAACACTCCCATCATGGCTGAGTTCATGATAATGAGACTGTAACCAATCATGTACAGAATCTGTGAATATTTAACCACTGGCTCCGGTGCCCTACTCAGAGGCAGCTGCAGCACACTACTGGTATGACAGGGAACCCAGAAATAAGCATGTTCAATGTGCTCTTTTATAAGAAGAGACAGAGGCTCAAAGACAAGTAAGTGATTTGCCACAAGATCACAAAGTGGCCAAGGAGGTTTTAATGCACAGGGTTCCACCTGAAATGCCTGCAAGTATTAACTATTCCTAAAGCAAGACTTCTTGCTTTAGGAATAGTCAGTGGTCTTTATATTATTGTAGAGAGATATGGATGAAAAATGTTGCCTGCCGTATCAGTAAATGTTTGGACGCCAGGCCATCAGCCACTGTAGCCGCCCTGACTGTGCACTGAAGGGATTCAGGAAGGAGAACAGCAGAATACTGACCCTGAGTTAAGAAGCCTATCCAAAGGGTGATTTCCATGAGCCCAGATTCTTGCATTTTTCCTGTACACAGAAAAACACTAAATTCATTAACTTGACATGTCTAGTCTTTTGATGTTCTGACTACTGGGTTTTTGCTGCAAAAGCGCTATGGATATAACTGGCTTCTCTCTTGTCTCTTTGGAGCAGTCCTTCAGAGGTACCTGAGACGCTGTCACTCACCCAGGCTTGAGTCCTCAGAAAGTTCATCAAATGGAACACAACTTTCAACTTTTAGGGTGTTTCCCCTGCTCCCCGCCCCCCCCCCCCAAGAAGTGATTCTCAGAAAACCAGCAGCCTCATGATAACACTCGGGAAGCTGCTGAAATTCACGCTCTTAGGCCTCACTCCAGAACTAGTGAATTGCAATCTCAGGGGCCCAGACATCTGTGCTTCCCCAAGCTTTCTGAGTGGTAGAGAGCAGTAGGAAAGAATCTTTCTTTAATACCGACCACTATCTTTATGAATGAGATTCACACATAGATACAACGGCCAGTCTACTTCTTCACATCAGTATCCCTTCCAGGAGATTCTTCATCTGAAGCTTCTAATGCTAAGTCCATCATGTTTCATATCTTCAATGGCCTTACTTTTCAAAATAGTCTAGTTTTTTCTAACAGTAGCAAGAAGTAAAAAAAATCGTCACGTGATTTACCAACCAATTCCAAACTTCAACATTTTATTGACCAACATCTAACATATATGTATGTCATAGCCCTGGCATCTTTCTTTTTTAAAAATCTGCTTTCAAATAAGTATTTTCCAATGATCTGTCTTAGCTCTTTCACAAATCAAGGCAGTTGACAGTAGCGGGGCGGGGTGGGGGATCCCCTAATCTACATACTCCCTGTCAACTGATTATGTATGATTATGTTATGTATTTGTCTTTTGTCTAATCTGCTATTTCCTGTTGTTTTGCATTTGTTCCCAATCTTCAAAACCAGGACAAAGGCAAATAAATACTATCTGCCTTGTTTTCCTCTTCCAATATTTTAGAGGTTGGAAAATTTACAAAATAAATATCCTCTCAACCTTCTTGTAAAAGCATTGCAAAAGAGCAAAAGAAAAACTGAGTAATAGTTTCCCTAATTTAAAACTACCCAGCTAAGGCACAATCAAATAACAAACAGCTGCACTGATATTACTTTGAAAATAATCAATCTAAAATTAAGGACTATGATTCTTAATTCATTATCCATTATTCATACTATCTGGAGGATAAACTTATATGTTTAATTGATTTGCACAGAAACAAGAGAGTTAATAACATAAGTGTTTGTAGGTAGTCGATGAATGAAAACATTTTGAAAGGGTATTTAATCGCTACCATATTTCTTGGGAAATATTAAACTACTTGGTGACTGCGGTTCTTGGCCTTGGTGAGAAATATATTTAGTGGACTTGGAAATAAGATGTTTTCAAGGATACGAAAGGATTAGCCTTCTAATCTTCCAATTACCTGGTCCCAGCTGAACTTATATTTACCAAACAAGAACTGGCCAGAAAAGCTTTGCAACTAGCAAGTGACCATCCTGAAATGTACAACTTCTGAGTTTTTGTGATTCCCATCACTAATACCTCTCTTAAAAAAAGAGAAAAAAAAAAAGCAGTTTCTTTCAGGAGAGTCATCAATGATTCCTCTAGCCACAGGGTGTGAGAACACACCAGCCACAACGTGTGAAATCCCACCAGCCGCAGGTGTGAGGTCCCACTCACCAAAAGGTGTGAGAACCCAAATCCATGATGGCGCCTCATCTTTCCAGTCAATATGTGCACATCAGCCAGCACCCCTATTTCCCTCTGCTCAAAACCCCTCTCTTTCAAAGCAAAAAGCAAACAAATTCCATTCTCCCAAAGAAGCTAGACTCAGATCTCAAATATAAGTCCCATTTGTGCAGCAGAGTCTTTCTCACAGGGTACATTGGGTACAAAGGCCAGCCCCATGTGGGTGAGCCCAGAGAGGCGGGCAAGGATGCGGTTGGACGTGGCGCAGAGAACGGGGGGGCACTTACGGTTGGCACAGCTTGATTAGGTCCTGGTCAGTGGTGCCTGGTGGGAGGCCTCGAATGTACAGGTTGGTTTTACTCAACTGTTCCCCGCTGCTGTTGCTGCTGCTGTGGTTGCTGCTGCTGTTTGTGCTGGGGCTGGGAGGAGCCATGGGGTGGGGAGCTGGCGCATAGGACTGCTGGAAACAGAAAAGGCTGTTACTGGAAAAACAGGGCCAGCAACCTAGTCCCAGGCCAGCAGAGCGACTCGAAAGCAATGCAAGCTTCTCGGCCTCTCCAATCCACACACGCACACTCTGCTCCGGGGCACTTCTGAGGACATCCTTTGCTCTTTCCCACCCTCTGGCTCTGACTGTGGATCAGCCCAGCATGGTTCCCTCCTGGGTGCACAAACCAGGGCTCCGCCCCTAGCTCACCTTTGACAGCCCGACATCTCTGCTTTTGCCTCTACTCTGCATTCCCTCCTTTTCTCCAAAGAAACTTCCTCATATTGCTTTCCTCACCATTACTCTCCGTTGTGATCACTCCATAAATAGAGATGCTATGAATGAACCAATGAATGAATGCCTCTATCTTATCTTGTTCTCCCATTCCCAAATCTGCTCCTTCGTGGTGAATGCTCTGTTTGCGGACTGAGCCGCCGTTTGCTTCTCTTGGAGTCACTGATCCAAAGTCTAAGCCTAGGCACTACTGACAACTGACAGGAGAATTCTTTCTCATGGGGGCCGTTCTGTTCAATGCAGGCAGGTGGCAGCATCCTTGGCCTGTAACCACCAGATTTTAGTAGCATCCATCCCCCAGCTGTGGGTCAAAAATGTGTCCACACACTGCCAAGTATCCTCCAGGGCGGAGAAATCTTTCTCAGGAAAGAACCATTGGTCTAACTTGTCGTGCTATTATGACAGAATGGAAATGATAAGATGACCCTCAGTAACTTGGGAAAATACAACGTGAGGATCTTTGCCTGAATTAGCAGACGTTACTATTCTTTATTTTCTTTTCAAACAGGCACATCTTCAAAAGTTCTGAAAATACATTGACAGACTGGGTTTGAGTCCCTGATGTGTCTATTATTGGCTGTGTGACCTTTGGATGGTACCTGAACCTCTCTGAGATACAACAGTCTCATGAACACAAGGAGGAAAAACTTAGCCGCCTCCTACATTGTAGGGTCTTTACAAAAACTCAGTGAGCTAATACTGCAAATAGACTGGTTCCTGGGCATCATTAATTGCACAGTAAGAGTTGGCAATATCAAAAATGCAAGAATAATAATGACAATCATGATATTTGTGAGTCCTATTTGTCTTTTGTGTGTGCACTCGGTCATGTCCAACTCTTTGCAGCCCCATAGACTGTAACCTGCCAGCCTCCTCTGTCCATGGAATTTTCCAGGCAAGAATACTGGAGTGGGTTATCATTTCCCCTCCAGGGGATCTTCCCAACCCACAGATCAAACCCGTGTCTCTTACATCTCCTGCATTGGCAGGCAGGTTCTTTACCACTAGCACCACTTGGGAAGTTCCAGTGATCTTAACCTTTAAATCTATCCTAGATTCTCTCAACTATCATCTAGAATGCTATATAAATAGACAGTGAATGCATCCGTCATGATTCCATTGGGAACTCGTTGGAGACTTCTAACCTGAATATTCATCAGCTATTCTATCAGGGGTAAGAGGTGAGTACTTATCCAACAGCCAGTGGGGGTTTCTTAAAAACTCAAGCTACACCCTGCACAATAAAAACTGAGTGGTCACAATGCTTGGCCCATAAAGACAGGAGGCACTCTCCGGTCTTGTCTTTTGCTATAATAATCCATTTTACACCCTTCAAGATTTCAGATGTGCCTTAGTCTCTATTCCCAGCTGGTGGTAGGTAAGCCAAGGCCTCTTGGATATGGAAGTAAGGATATAGCTGATTCCCTTGGGTCTTTGCTTTCCATTCCTTGCACAGAGACTCATTGCAAAGATGCATTGCCTTCTGCCTCCCTGTCATTCTTACAGTCTCCGTGCTGGAAGCCTTGGTGTTAGCTGCATTCAACCACTTCTTCAGTATGATTTAATCTATAAGCAACATACTTAGCATAGAATTTGAAAGTGAATGACATGGGAGAATGCTTTCTGTTCTCAATATTTGAATAAAATAACAACTATTCATTGTCTTTCGGAATGTCATATCTGCATAAAGCTGAATAAAGTTCCCTGGCTGACATTAAAAAAAAAATTCCTTCTTGACCTATGAATTCTACTTCGCGCCTCGAACACGCAGGGACACATGAGTTCTTCCCATTTACAAGCCCTGCACTTGGTAGGTGTCCAACAAGGCCTTGCTGAAGCTGTGTTCTGGTCAGTGTATCTCACAACCAGACAGACGGGATTTATTTTTGAGTTCCCTCCTGTGCACTAGTCTTTTAAATTTCCCAGCTTTTTTCAGGCTGTTTCTTACCACTTTCACCTCCCCTCTCTCCAAATTCTTTGAATTCCATTCTGTACTCAGGCTTCCTTTAAAATGAGGCTTTGTTTAAAGCACTTTTCCCGTTGCAGAACCTTTAAAACCACCAGGGAGCCAGAAAAATGTCTCCAGTTCTATGTATCACAGATCAGATGGACTGGTTCAGACCAAGTGAGTCCCAGACTGATCAAATAAGAAAGCAGCAACTACAGGGTGATCAATCTGTGTTGACTTAATTCTTTTTTCGCCCCAGGGGTCTTTGCGAGCATTTCCATAACTAGACACCATTTAGTAAATTGCATGGTGCTTAAAACCATAAATGTGCCCTCCAAAGGGCACACTGTATTCACTGGGAAAAATTAAAACAAAATAGTCAAAAATGAATCAAAGTGGGAATAACAAGAGAGAACTTGTATGCATGGAAATGAGATATATATAATTTAAAAATAGAAGTAGAAGCACCAGATTCTTGCAGAGAGAGAGATGTATTTCCAAAACCCTTTGAAAAATACATACAATGAAGAGTGGTTTTCTATGTCTTATTCTTGTTTGTAAGTTCTAGAAATTCTGCTGAAAGACGTAGGCTTTTTCAGTCTTATTGAATCAATAAAAGCACAGGTTTTTAAGACCCAGTGCCAACACTCTTGCTAATCCTTGATATATTTTCGTTTATCCGTTGATACACTGAACGATTCAGGTAGCAGCCTACATTATAAATCACTTTTGTTTAAAGAATTATAAATTCCTTCCTCTGTACTCATTTTCAAAATACATATCCTTTAACCAACAAAACATTGGTATAAGCTTCCCAGAATGTCTGACAAATGCACAGGCTTAAATGAATTAATTTGTGAAAAGCAAAAGTGATTTTGCACACTCTGGCTACCAAAGACAAATGACTGAACTACAGCATCTTTGAAAAAAGAAAAAAAGAAAAAGGAGTGTCGATAACCGTTAGGGAGGGGTCACTGGGTCAGAGCAGCCACTTTGTTGATTAAAAGTGGTTCTGATTCTATTCTCAATTCTTTGTTTTTAGATGGATTTGCAATTTTTATCATTGATTAACATTTAAATCATTTTGAGGCACTAAAGGAAGACAATTTAAAATGTTAGAAAAAAAATTATTTCCTTCAGATAAAATTGGCTTTGCCACCTCAAAGTCACACTTTATAAATCCTCTTTAGGAAGGGCGAGGACTTACAGTCTGGGGATACCAAACAGTGTCACGCTGAGCTGTACCAGGGCAAGGCACTGCTGAGAATCTGCAGTGTCAGCTTGTTAGAAGTCAGCACACTTTCAGAAGAGGGGCTTCAGATGGTACTCTGCTGAGGAGCGGGGTAGAGAGCTTGTCATGAAGCTGCATATGCTTGAGAAGCAAGCAGATTTTTCTTAGATGTTTTTTATTCATGGTGGCATTGCTGGGAGGGTCTGTGAGGGGTTCTGACATGAGGGCAAAAGCCCCCTTAGCCACAGGGCAGCACTGCTAGAATCAGCTGACCGGCACCAGTGTCCTCTTAAGGAAGTTAGGTAAGACGACTTAGCATCCATTTTGGAAGACACTATTCTTAATGATTCTAATACTTATAGGTAACATTTGCCATCTGCTTGCTGAGCATGTTATATGTTATCTTCAGAACAGTCCAAGGAGGCAAATCATTTTCTTCACAGTTTACCAATGAGAAAACTGAGGCACAGAATGGGCCAATGACCTTCTCAAGGTCGCACAGCTGGAATCCCAATTTGATCCTGGGGAGCCTGACTGCACAAGCCACACAGCCCCCCACCACGCTCCTACAGAACCTGGCCTCTTCATGGTAGAGGCACCAGGAGACACAGAGTCCCTCCTGCAGAGGTCTCTGCAGGACGGTGTCCTGCCGGGAGCTCTGGCCTGTTCAAGGACAAAGGGAAATGGAAAGACTGATGATGGGAAACAGTAAACAGTCTAAGGAAGGTCCACAAGCCCTTCTGCCCCCGTCAGAATTCAAATGAAGTTCACCTTAAATTTAATTCCAAAGGGGAAGTGACCATCAGAAGCAAGCATGGTCTGAGTTTTTCAAATAATGTCAAACAAGGGGGTTCATTTGTCAAGATTCATGCTTTGTTATTTAATAACAGGAAAATGAACTAGCTTGTAGATCATCCCAAGCAGCTAATTCATTTGGTGTGCTTTGTTAATATGCCTCATTTTTCAAGTTTGAAAAGTGAATCAACCAGGTCCTCCTACATTCTTGGAGAATGCGTGGCTTGGAGGGCGGCCCGTCTGTGGTTTCAACCCCTAGCTAGGTACTTTGGAGATAAATTGGGGAGGGATGTGAGTTGTGTTTTTGTTTGTTGGCTTGTTTTCCTGTTTGCTTGGACAGAAAGCACTTGGTACCTCAAATAAACATTCACGCACCAATAGAGTAAAGCCAATTGTTAAAAACCATCTTTTACATGAAGTCAAGTGATATTGGATGGATGCCTCGCTGAAGGTGGCACTGTAATGCACAGACCTTAACCAGGTCATTTTTAATCAGGGTCCCCACCCCGACCCTCCTGCCATTTTGGGCAGGACAGTTCTCTGCTGTGAGGGGCTGTCCTGTGCACTGCAGGATATTTAACAGCACCCCATCTTCCACCATGAGAGGCCAGCTGCGCTATCCTCCCCCCAAGTTGTGGCAACCAAAAATGTCCCCAGATACAGATATTGTTGAAAGTGTCCTGGAGCTATGACATCACCCCTGGCTGAGAACCCCTGCTTCACGCAGATCCATCCCCTCTCCTAGCAAGGCCAGTAAAGCCTCCAGTGTGGAATAATGACAAAAACTCAATGGACTAAAACTACTCACTGAACACCCCCTCATCTCACCAAAGTTCAGCTTCTTACCCTGAAGTGCATACACTGTTCACCTCCCCATGCCTCCACCCTTTGTTCCTTATAGTCTGCCGCATTTACGTTTCGGCAGACTTGGTCTGAAACTGAAACTTAACTTCTCCCTTTGATTGAAAACATAACTCTTTTACAAAGAGAATTTTAAATATTTTCTGCATGCAATTCCCCTTGGCTGGGAATCATGGGGTCTTGATGCCAAACTTCAGTCAATTCTCTTTGCAGCGTCTGGCTGCTGGCAGGATCCTGAAGCAGTTGTTCTGGTGGTTTGGGGTAGCCTTGGACTCCATCATGCGGCAGTCTGCTCTGCGGATGGTCTCCCCAATTTGTTTTCATTCATCTCCAGTGCAAGAGAATTTGTACTCTTTCATCCACTCAAGGGTAAAGCCCTGGATAAAGTCTCCTGTGGGACTGACATGCCAACTCTTTTACTCTCCAAAAATGAATACAGACCACATTCCAGTCTCAAATCATACATTATTTAGCCTGCACATCAGCATGCAATCCATTGCTCAGTGGCCGCTGCTGCTGAGGCAGGCTGCTGGAGTCCGCCCCCAGGCAGGGTAGTTTCCACGTAACCTCATTTCTACAGACCTGTCCCCCGGTGTCAACACCCCAGGAGCCAGTGGGCGTGACAGGAATCATGGCAAGTGCTACAGTGCCTATGAAAGCCTCAAATGAGGGTGAAGAAGAACGCTGTCCACGCAAACACTAAGAAACACAGCTAAATCAATATCCACGGCAAGCACGCGACGGTGGCCACAGTTCCATGAACCACCTATAGGATGGCTCTGCAATTTTCTGGGAGGCAACTGTCTCCATTGTGAAGACTATCACTGTAGAAAACAATCATTTCGACTATGCCTTTTATAACAGAGTTTGGAGAAACCCTGCCTCTCCTCTCTATTCCCAACCAGAGCTCAGCTACGGAAACGAGCACTAAAGGACAAAAGTCCCCACAAAAGGCATTCATTTGTACCTTCTGTCCGCTGGCCCAAGTAATGGCTGCTGTCAGCGACGGTAACGGGCTGCCTAAGAGCTCCAAACTGGCCACTGAGAACCCATGCCCCCACTGACTAGGCACTTAAGCCCCTGGTCACTAGCAAAAGACAGATTATGCTCATATTGCTGCACAGGACAGTTGTGAGGCTTTGAAGCCCTAATATATATCAGTTCAGTCGCTCAGTCGTGTCCGACTCTTTGAGACCCCATGAATTGCAGCACGCCAGGCTTCCCTGTCCATCACCAACTCCTGGAGTCCACCCAAACCCATGTCTATCGCCTAATATATATAAATTATATATAAAACATTTGGCCCAGTGCCTGGCACAGATTTAATACTAGATAATTTTTTTTGTTCTTATCATTTGCATTATCATCATGAGGCAGACCCTTAGAAAGAACAAGGATCTCTCAGTCCCAGATGAAGTTGCTGCTTAATCACTAAGTCGAATCTGACTCTTTTGCAACCCTAAAGACAGTAGCCCGCCAGCCTCCTCTGTCCATGGGATTTCCCAGGAAAGAGTACTGGAGTGGGCTGCCATTTCCTTCTCCAGGGGATCTTCCTGACCTAGAGATCAAACCCAAGTCTCCTGCATTGGCAGCAGCCTCTTTATCACTAAGCCACCAGGGAAGCCCCCAGGTTACAGTAACTTACCTTTAAGGGGGAGCTACAAGAGTTGATCTTTTTTTAAGCAAGGACGTCACTACTAGTGAGATGAAACTATGTCTTTAGAACTGGGGTTTGCCACTTTTTATCAAGAAACAAACAGCACTAGGCAGATGGAATAATTATTGTGGATAGGACAGATAATTAATTTCAAGGTATCTGCAAATCACTACTGGCTACCCACTCCGGTATTCTTCCCTGGAGAATTCCAAGGACAGAGGAGCCTGGCAGGCTACAGTTCAGGGGGTCACAAAGAGTCAGACATGACTGAGCAACTAACACTTTCACTTTTCACCGAGATTCAATTAAAATCCTGTTAGGATGAGATTCACCTTTGCTCTACATATTAGTAATATGTGAACACCCCCACTGATTGCGTTATAGAAGACTGCTCTGTTCTCTTTCTGAATTTTCAGACCATCTGAAGTCACTGAACTCCATTCAGAGGATTCAATATTAAATGACATTTTAGAATTCATGGTACTTGGAAACACAAGTAAAGTAGTAATTGTTCATTTCAAGCAGCTATAAATTAGTTTCATTAATAAATTTACAAACTAGAGATGAGTAACTACTATGAACAACGGAACAGCCATGTATAAATATTGCTCAATTCTCCAAATGCCAATGACATCTGGTCTCTGCCCCAATCGCTCTTTTAATGTGGCCAACTCTTGATCTTTTTAAGGAAAAAGAAACAAAATTGTGACACACTTCAAGTCTTCAATTTGAAAATAACCCAGAGAGCTCATGATTTCAATACTGATAATGGTTGGTTCCTCCTGCAAAAGTTGAGCCATGATTGGTTCCTCAGGTGGAGATTACAATGTCTGCTATATTTATCAGTAATTATTCAAATTCCCCAGAAATACTGAGAGTGACAAATCCCTGTACGGTACCTCTATACTCTCTGGGGAATACTTCAGAGATAAACTCAAACTTCTGCTTTCATGATGGGCTAGAATCAATGGGGAAAGAGTGAACATCTAAAACAGGTCCCCATCAGCTGCTGATGGAGACTTCTGCGAGTACCAACGGCCAGTTCCTCAATTCAGAATGCAATCAAGAGACGGAGAGGAGGGGAGGAACTTGCTCTTGTGCCTTTTAAGTTTACTTAAATTTTTAGTTTTTCCTCGATGATCTCTAATTTTGACTTTTTTCTTCATTTTTATAATACTTTATGTCTCACAACTTAATATACCCTGTTTCCCTAAAATCACATTTGGAGACATTGCCAAGAATTGATTTTCCAGCATTCTCATGCATGCTGTTCTAAATAAAATAGAGGCCAACAGACATAGCTTGAACACCTGCCATAAAATATGCTGACTGGTTCTTTACTGCAACTCAGTCAACACGTTCAAAGTTTTCTGTCATGAAAACAAAGTAAGCCATTTTTCCATGAAACCACTAACTTCCATATTAACCGATCATAATACTGACTGGGTGACTGGCAGCTAATCAGCAATAACAAGAAAGCATTTTGTTCAAATGGTGTCTAATACAAATTGTTGCCGATCACAGAAGGCCAATCAGAACATCAAAAGGCATAAGGCTTTTTTGACACATCAAAATGGTTTTGTCCAATTAAATCAGGGTTTAGTTTTTCTGAAAGTAGACCTGTGATGAATTGAGAGCAATGCAATAATCAGCAAATATCACATAAGTCCTATCTCCTTTCCTTGTCCAAGCTCCCATTCCACCTCCATAATGTCCCTGCAGCCCACTCCTGACCTGACTCTATTTCCTACTTTCAGGGACCAGGTATGTTACTCGTGTATCTCTGCCTTATTTTGTCTTCTTGCCTTCACCTGGAATAATTGGGCTGCATTCCCATATCTTATTCTGGGGTGTCTCTAAAATGTATCTTACAAACACCGTTGGGACACTTTAATTTTTCTTTTAATTAGAGACACTTTTGAGAACAAAAGAATGAGATCTTAGAATTAAACTAGGACACAATGTATAAATTGAAACCATCCAAAGCAAATTGGAATATACGGTCATCCTATAATTACCTTCTCTATATCTCACATATTCCTCCAGTAAAACCTAAAATTCCATCCCATGTCATGAATTTTTTTTTGGCTTATTGCTTTAGACCTATTTAATTTCTCTCTCTTTTTCATTTCCTACATTCTTAAAGCCTACAAAAGGTCATAAAATAAGAAACAAGGATAGCAAAGACTAATGTTCATTGACTGTGTATTATATGCCAGGCACAGCTTTATATTCAGTGTTTTACTGAACCATGTAAGGACGTTAAGGGGGTGCTTTCCCAGGTGGCTTAGTGGCAAATGAATCCACCTTTCAATGCAGGAGGTACAGGAGACATCGGTTCAAACCCTGGCCCGGAAGATCCCGTAGAGGAGGAAATGGCAACCTACTCCAATATGCTTGCCTGGAGAATCCCATGGACAGAGGAGCCTGGGAGTTACAGTCCCTGAGGTCACAAAGAATTGGACATGACTGAGTGACTGAGCATACAAGCACACAGATTTCTTAGAGGCAGATGCTGTTACTATGCTCATATTGGAGCTGGGGATCCTGAGGCTTGGGAGGTTACAGGGCTTTCCAAGGCTGTGCAGTTACTCTGCAGCAGGTGCAGGACCTGAAGTTGGGCAGTGTTCACCCAGCTCATTCCAGATTTAACTCTAGATATGCGTCGTCCAAGACAGCAGCCACTAGTCACATGTAGCTATTTAAGTGGAAAGTTAATTCAAATAAAGTGAAAGAAAAAATTCAGCTCCTCCATCACACTAACGACACATCCAAAGGTCAGAACCACTGGTCCTAAGTGTTGTGGCAAAAAGGCAGGCACGGAATGTCACTGTCAGGGTGGGAAGTCCTGCCGCGCATGCTGGTGGGGATTATCCCTGAAACTCCAAGGCTCTGACTCCCACACGCTCTGAGCAAAACAAAGGTCACAGAGTCTACGCTGCTCTTCATACTTTTAAAAGAGTCATCGATCTCTTTGCAGTATAGACCACATTTTGGTTTTTTCTCCATCATGATTGGGTCTAGATTTTGGCATATAAAACCTCTCTTTGAGCTAATCCCTCCCCTGACCTAAAATGGACATCATTAAAAGAAATTTCTAGGAAGTAAAATATTATCTGTGGGAAGGACAAGATGTATTTAATCTATTTTTAACTAATAAACAAAGTATCATCTGTATTGCAAAACTGTAAATACCAAGACAAGAGAGAAATTGAGGGAAACTGCTGGTATAGAATAAAGGTCTCTGCTTTTGGCAGACAAGCTCCATGTCTGCAAAGGAAATTTTGCATTTTCAATATGACATCATTTACTTTATCTGCAAATCACCCACAAAAAAGCACCTCTACCCCATGATGTCTGATATCCTACCAAGTTTATTTCTCTGTAAACTGGACCTAGGAGAAAAGTGAGAATGCTTTGGTACAGTGAACTACTGGGGCAATTCAGCAAATTCATAAACAAAAACGTATATTCCATGACATAAACTAATTGTGTTGTTTTATTAGCCAATTCATTCATGTTTTATTGATGAGGCAAAATTAAATGTGAACAGAACCTACACTTTGAAAGTCCTAAATCTAAGAAATTTAGACTATAAAACACAATACTTTCCTCAAGAAGACAAAGCTAGAGTACAAATCAGAAATGTGACAGCAATTAATACCTGCAAAGTAATTGCTACATTATAAAAATTGGAAGAAACACTTGCAGATAATTTGCTATGAATATAATTTCAATATTTATAGTATTTGGGGCCATGAGATGATAAGTATGAGAATAAATTAATGCTCAAGTTCAAGAAAAAAATGGCCTGATAATAAAAATGAATATTAGACATTTATATCATTATCCCATTTATTGTAATTTTTCAACCAGAAACCTATGAGATATTACACATTCAAACTTCTGTTTCTCATCATCATAAACCTCTATAAGGATTACTTTCCGCGGTGAATTTTCAGTCAATCCACCCTGTGCCTTAGAGAATTTCCAACACCAAATCCAATAGTCGATGCATCTTCTTTGTTGTGTGATTACTGGAGATTTTTTACGCAGAGATATTCTCCATGATCAAGAGAAAGAACTCTCCCAGATGATAACACAGTCCTGCTTTTCCTTCTCCAAATTACTCCAGCCCTTTAAAAATAAGTGATGAAAACTTTAGAGACTGGCAAGCAAAGGGCATTTGCCCTTGACCGGGAGACTCCCCCGAGACGAAGGAGGAGATGCCACTGTCACACACAGCCTACATCTTGAAGGCCCACCTCCCGGGTTTCAGTCCTGCGGCCCCCCTCACGGTCGTACGGCCTTGGGAAAGTCACCTAACTGCTTTTGCTTCAGTCTCTTCACCTGTAAGACTGGGGATAATAACTACCTTAGAAGACTGTTAAACATGTAAAATGAGTGATTATGTGAAAAGTACTAGGAATAAAACCCAGAACATAGTAAACCCTCTACAGGCGCTAGCTAGTATTCTTACATCAATCCTGCAGCACTTTGACAAAATGCACTGTTGCCCTGAGCAGTCATGATCTGTACTGGTCGTTCTCTTGAGTGGCCTAGTGAGCCTGGGTTTGCCTGATTTAAAACCTTCCAATGCAAAGTAAGAAGTCCACGGACGCTTGCCAAACTGAAATTCTCTCGATTCAAAACCAAGAAGTGTCATTCTTCCAAGAGACATTAAGTTCAGTTAGTACTATTTCAGCTACTGATTATAACTGCCTTCAGATAAACCGATGACACAACCCTCAAAGGAATTTTTTCAAGATAAACTTTCACAAGGGAAGTAGTTCTTAGAATATACAAATTGTGAGAAAATATCTACAAATTGTGAAAGTGCTCATTAAAATAAGGTCTATCTCATTGCCAGTGGGAAGAAAATATGTGGGTTTAAATAACACACTAACTACTAAATGTTCAGCATCTTACAAGGAATTTTATATACACAAAATAAACTATACCAATTTCATAGCATCTAACACTAAAAATAATTAGGGTTTTAAAAACTGTTGCCCTGCAAGAAGACTGTGTGGGTAAACAATTGCTTAAACTGCTTATTTCCATTTAATTATCTCCTTAATTTTGAACAACTATGATATGCGCCCTAGGGTAACTGGAGCAAATAGCTTATTGTATACAAATGGGGTCATCATACATTTGTACATTCCAAAGTACTTACTCATCTCCAATATTCCAGAGAATGATTTTGTTTTGCTTCAGTTTGGAGAACTCTGTGAGTAACCTGGCAGAGATAAAAGCCTTTTTCTAAAGGATCACTAAAGAGGTTTTGAAGAGTGACCACAGCTTCGCTTCACCAAAAGAGGCCACAATTCTTGGCCTATTCAGTAGTAGGCAGACTGGCTAGTAGGCAGACTGGCTGGAGAGGGGAATCAAAACGTAAACTGACTCAGATTTTGAACTATGCCGGTACTTCTGGTCTCTAAGGAAAAAACAATCTAAAAAGCCCCAATGTGTAGCTTTACTGATTTTGTTCATAAACGTAATTTTATTTGCCTTATTTTAACCTACTCACAGTTCAACAACTGGCTGACAAGATTTCTGAGAAGTTAGTTATCAGCTTTCACAAATAGTTCTAGCCAAAGCCAGCACCCCACTGCATCACAAGCAGATGTGACCACAGACTCAATGCCCAACATCCTAGAAGGCATAAACAAAGAAGAAGGTTTATATGCATGCAAACAACGAGCTGGGAATACCCTGGGAAGACAGAATAACAATTTCTCGGTGGTTTCGTCTCAGCACCTAGGACCAGAGGACACCCTAAGAGGGTGTGTGGGCAGATTGGGTGGACAGGGTTAGGGAATCTCCATGATTTAATGATGTAACGGTACAGAAACATAAGAATTCCTCAGAGAATGATGGACTCTAAGAGAAGCTGCCTTTCATTAGCCAACAGAGAATTTGAAAAGTAAGTATTTCTATGCCATCACTTCTTGATGAACACTCAGGACCCACTTTGGTTCTTTAAGGGCAGATTGCTAATTCCATAAATTTGACCACATTTTATGCAGCACCCAAAGAGAGACAACCACGTGTGAAAAAGTCAAACTAAGACAACATCCATCACCAAAGGGAAAAGCACAGCAGTACGGCAGTAGAGATAAAAATGTGCCTCACTGAAATCATAGCGTCTGTAATTTCTAAGTATTCCTTAATTCAGTAAATGGGTCTGATGATCAGTTTGTGGCATTAAGCATTTTAATAAGCCAGCTTTACATATTAACTTATATACATAACATAAAACACATGAACATCACAACACCACTTTTGCTTATAACCAACATCAGAGAGAACCCAAAACTTTGGCAGATAATGCATAAGCAATTTGTTCACATTTATAAAACAAAGAATTACAGCTCCTCATAGTTTTGCAAATAAGCCATTTCTTTGTATACAAACAATTCCTGAACTGACTAGCTTTAACATTTCTGTTCAGGATTTTGACTTGAAGAAGGGACCTATTTAGGGAAAACTTATATTACACCAAAGAAAGACCAAAGAGTTCTAATTCTTAAATGATCAGTACAGATTTAATCTGTGCTACATATGTAAAACAGAACAAGAGAATTCACCATGAAATGCAATAATAATATATAAAACTAAATATTATTAAGAGTAGATACTTTAAAAGATAAGATATAACTAGTGACAACCGCTCTTTAAGTGTTAAAAAGAAAAAAAAATAGAGAAATATTTCAGGCAGGTAAAGTTAATATAGAGTTCTGAGCACATATAATTGCAGGACAGAAAGTAAATAAAAGATAAGAAAGTTGCTATATACCAAAATGTGGTCTATATTTACATCTATCAAAGTATAAGAGAAAAGAGTGCCAATGCTAATTCTTATGAGAACATCTATTTCTTTTATTGTAAATTACACTTCTCATAATAAATAAATTTAAAAAAAGCTATTTTACTACTCAGGTGGTCATTTTAAGTACTGGACTGAATAGAACTATGAAATGGCCAATTTTATAACCAGAGTTCTTAAAAGCAATAAATGGAATTAATTTGATTACTTTTTCTAGTGGTTTATTAGAAATAAGAGAAAATTACTTTCGTAATAATAGAAGTAAAACAAAATGAGAGAAGTTACTTAATCCCATGGAGTTTTCTCTACCACTGTGGTGACTTTTAGCCAAATGACTTATGGCCACATTTAAGACAAATTTTGGCAAAAGGATATTTTTTAACCAGGGAAAGCCAACATACACGGGTGCTGGGTTTTGAATTCAACAGAGGAAAGTAAAGATGCCCAAGGTGTGGATTACATCACAGTGAAGAACCCTTGCGTAACGCTTAAAGACCCCCAGTTTAGGAGCACAGAAGCATGAGCCCAAACACATCCGCCACTGGCCAAGGAGCTGTTTGAGGCACGGCCTGCTTTCCACGGGCAAGGCTGCAGCACCCACAGATGTAGAGGTGGACTGTGTACCGCACCACTTCCACCCCATACAAGGAACTTTAGCATCTGTGGATTCTAGTGTCTGCATGGGGCCCTGGAACCCATCCTGGTGGGTACCAAGGGATGACCTACTACAGTATTCTACACTGCTGACAGTCACCTCACCCTGAGTGGCTGGCTGTGCTATGTACAAAAACAAGCTTCCTTTCATTTACTTGGATTCCATTAATCATTAATTTAGATCAGTACTAAGGTATCTGGCAAGGCCAGTCAGTGTCCTATGTTAGCAATTTGAGAAAGACAGACAGCCACGCCTCTGATCTTGCCACCAGTTCCCACTGCGCACGCACACATACTACCACCTTGTATGAGTAGAGAGGTAATGACAAGAAGATGCATGTTTTGCATTTGCTTCCTTGTGATTAGAAGACTGGAAATGGGGGTGACCCCATGTGCCCCATCCACTTTGCGCTGCTTATCATAAATACCCTGAGGTCAAATAAAGATAAGGCTTGTTTATGAATGGAATGAAAATGAAATTAGGCTTATAGCTGATACATTGTTTCTAGTGACCAGTCAATATCCTCATGCCTTATCCCTACCTAATCTTACAGATTCTTTTTCGTTGAAGACAGAGGAACTGGGAAAATTCAGAAAGATGATCACTGACATTTCAAATTTGTTCATTATATAAATTTTGATTTCAATAGGTGGCCTTCCTGTGAATTAGAACACATCTTATATATTGGGTTTCCCAGGTGGCTGAGGGATAAAGAATCCGCCTGCTAATGCAGGAGACCCAAGAGATGCAGGTCCTATCCCTAGGTTGGGAAAATCCCCTGGAAGAGGAAATGACAACCCACTCCAGTATTCTTGCCTGGAAAATTCTATGGACAGGGGAGACTGACAGGCTATAGTCTGAGGAGTCACAAAGAGTCAGACACAACTGAGTGACAGAGCATGCACAAACTTAAATATTGCCCTACAAAATGACTCCATTTGTATTTAACATTTGTTTTACTGGCAATGCAGTATTGATATGTGATAGATGATCCCTCTCCATCCAAGGTCATTTGTGAACTTTTCACAATACTTTACTGAATGAAACAGTTATAATTCCCAAAGCTCTCTACATGGAACAGTGTTAAATACAGGTCATTATCTCTCTGACTTTGGTTTATATTTTACTGCAGTTCTGATTTGAACCAGATATCTCAGATTTGAACCTGTTTTAACTTTCTGCTTGAATATATTTCTTAAATACTGTTATGAGGAAAACAGAACTTTAAGAAATTAGATTGGGATATAGAGTATTAGGAAATACTAGTGTATTCCACTAATATATAAACCACTAAGACATCCTTTAATTATAATAGTTAGAGGATGAGGATATTATAGACTAGAGCTAGATAGTGCTAAGTTGCTTCAGTCGTGTCCAACTGTGTGACCCCACAAAGGGTAGCCCACCAGGTTCCTCTGTCCCTGGGATTCTCGAGGCAAGAATACTGCAGAGCTAGATGGCAGAATGTAAAAGAGTGAACACAGAAACTGAAAGCAACAGACACTGTTAGTCCATTCCTATTGCTTTCACAAATTACCACAGACTGAGTGTCTTATAAACAACAGAATATATTTCTCACAGTTTTGAAAGGTGGAAGTTCAAGATCAGAGGATAGGACACTAGGGTGGAGACCCTCTCCCAATTTCCAGATTATCCTGTATCCTCACAGGGCAAAAGAGCAAAGGGTGTTTTGTGGGGTCTTTCAGTTCAGTTCAGTCACTCAGTCGTGTCCACCTCTTTGCGACCCCATGGACTGCAGCACGCCAGGCCTCCCTGTCCATCACCAACTCCTGGAGTTTACTTCAACTCATGTCCATTGAGTTGGTGAGGCCATCCAACCATCTCATCCTCTGTTGTCCCCTTCTCCCGCCTTCAATCTTTCCCAGCATCAGGGTCTTTTCAAATGGGATCTTTATCAGGGTTTTAAACCCATTTACACAGGCTCCACCATCACGATCTAAGCACCTCCCATCTTTTTCCAGTTGTTTTTGAAGGAAACTATTTCAGAAGTCTTTACTGAAGTTGTTACAACACTGTCTCTGTCTTGCTTTGGCCTTGGGCCACGAGGCATGAGGGATCTCAGCCCCTGACCATTGGCTGAATGCACACCCCCTGCACTGGAAGGCAAAGTCTTCAGTCTCACAACTCATTCACTGTAGTGGCTTATAAATGGTTCAGATGGAAAATTTGGGGACAACAATTTGGAAGAATTTGGTATAGATTTATCTTTTGGCTTCAGATTTTGCAAATAAGTCTTTTTTTTTCCCATTTCCATATACTTGCCTGTGTGGCCACAATGTCCAAGACATCACACAGTGGGTAATTTGAGGTTCTTGGAAACCATTCTTACCACAGGCCAGCTAGTGGTAACACAAACATGCATGCACCTCATTAAATCCAGACTAAATTCATCTCTACATTCTTCCCTCCAGCAGAAATCTAAAATACCCCCACCATTTGGGAGAAGTGAGGCTGGGGCAGCTGACATGGAAAAGGACAGAGTCTTAACTAGCTATTATTAAAATTTTGCAGGACTTCCTAGGCTCTCCAGTGGTTAAGATTTCACCCCCCAATGCAAGGAACATAGGTTCAACCCCTGGTTGGGGAGCTACGATCCCACATGCTTCTCAGCCAAAACACCAAGACATAATACAGAAGCAAAGTTATACCAAATTCAATAAAAACTTTAAAAATGGGATGGTAGATGGGGGGATTCAAGAAGAACAGGATATATGTATGTCTATGGTCGATTCATGTTGATGCATGACAGAAGCCAACACAATATTATAAAGCAATTATTCTCCCATTAAAAACTCTGTTGTTGTTCAGTCACTCAGTCATGTCCAGCTCTTTGCGACCCTGTGGACTGCAGCACGCCAGGCTTCCCTGTCCTTCAGTATTTCCTGGAGTTTGCTCAAACTCATGTCCTTTGAGTCAGTGATGCCATCCAGCCATTTCATCCTCTGTCGTCCCTTTCTCCTCTGCCCCCAATCTTTCCTAGCATCAGGGTCTTTTCCAATGAGTCAGCTCTTCGCATCAGGTGGCCAAAGTATTGGAGTTTCAGCTTCAACATCAGCCCTTCCAATGAATATTCAGGACTGATCTCCTCTAGGATGGACTGGTTGGATCTCCTTGCAGTCCAAGGGACTCTCAAGAGTCTTATCCAGCACCACAGTTCGAAAGCAGCAATTCTTTGGCACTCAGCCTTTTCATTGTCCAGCTCTCACATCCAAACATTACTACTGGAAAGACCATAGCTTTGACCTTGCCAGCAAAATAATGTCTCTGCCTTTTAATACACCTGCTAGGTTTGCCATTGCTTTTCTTCCAAGGAACAAGTGTCTTTTAATTTCATGGCTGCAGTCACCATCCACAGTGATTCTGGAGCCCAAGTAAATAAAGTCTGTCATTGTTTCCATTGTTTCCCCATCTAATTGCCATGAAGTGAAGGCAACATTATATATAATCTTACATATTTTTTGCAAATCTAGAATAAAACAAGGCTTTTTACTAAAAAAAAAAAAAGATTGCTTTTTCATGCATGTCTGAGTACCTATGACTCAATAAAGGATGCCATTTCCAAATTGCAGTTTCTAGAGTTTGCTGGTTTTCCAGCAACAAATCCAACATGACCGGGCATTTATGAGGGCTCCACTGGGTGACATCAGCTCAACGGGCAGGTATGACTCATATTTACAAAGATGCCAGTCCATCTTAAAGGAAATCAGTCCTGAATATTCATTGGAAAGACTGATGCTGAAGCTGAAACCTCAATACTTTGGCCACCTGATGTAAAGAACTGACTCATTTGAAAAGATCCTGATGCTGGGAAGGATTGAGGGCAGGAGGAGAAGGGAACGGCAGAGGATGAGATGGTTGGAATGCATCACTGACTCAATGGACATGAGTTTGAGTAAACTCCAGGAGTTGGTGATGGACAGGGAGGCCTGGCGTGCTGCAGTCCATGGGGTTGCAAAGAGTTGGACATGACTGAGCAACTGAACTAAACTGAACTGAGTCATACAGATTTTCTTTAAGCAGGGAGGCTGCTCTACTGTGACCGCTCACATCAAAATGATCTGGGATTGTCCTTGTTGGCATTCATAAGGCATATCTTCCTTTTATTCTATTAAGGGGCATGAGAGAGCAGTGCCCAGCTGATCGATGTGCTAGAGAGTCTTATGGCTGTATTTTAGCATGCCCTGTATTGCAGGAGTTAGGCAAACGTAAGAGGAATTTACTACTCACAGGGGGATGGTTCACTGTAGTTTAAGGATGTTGCGAACATGGCATGCTCTTGCCTTATTTATGCCCCCATGCTTGATTGAGAGTCTTTCTCCTATTTTGCCCTACGTTTGAAAGCATGGATTCTCTTGCCTTATTGATCTCTTTATACCCTTATCATTCTCCCCTGAGTTATCCGGCGTGATGGCAGTGCTGGATGCCAAGGCTGATTTAACATCATCCCCCAAGTATGCAGCCCTGAGCTCAGAGTCGAATATTTTAAGACTGAAACATGTAACACATCTGTCAGGCAATGATACAAATACAGTCCTCTGTCAGAACGAATGAGTGAGGTAATCTGGCGTATGGATAAATAGCAGGGAGACGGAAGATGCTGGAAACTGTGTTTTGCCAAAAAGCATTTCTGAGTAATTAAGCTATTTGAGGGAGAATGATGTTTTGTTTTGAGTTCAAACTCACTTTTTTTAACTGAAAGACTGGTGGTAATTTCTAAAGAACGAAAGTGGGACTTCACTGGCAGTTCAGTGGTTAAGACTCTGCACTTTCACTGCAGAGAGCGGAGGTTCAACCCCTGGCTGGGGAACTAGTTCCCCAGTGCTGCATGTGTGTGGACCCCTTCAAAAAACCAACAAATAATAAGAATAAAAGAAATAATGAAAGTGAAGTGAGAAGCAGATCCAGCTGTATACACATAATGGAAAAACTGTGTCATTCTTGTCTAATCTATCTCATGGGAAGGATATATTTCTTCTCTAATATTTTGTAAAATTTTCTTAACCAGACAATTCCTGTGTACGTAACAGCCCCATCTTTTTGTGTATGTAAATAAGTACTACAAAAGCCAGACACAAGGATAAACCCAGAAACTACAAAAATGATTCAACAATGATAGGAATAAACACTGGTACCTAACCAAAAGCAACCCTGAATATTAACTGGAAGGACTGATGCTGAAGCTCAAGCTCCAATACTTTTGGCCACCTGATGAGAAGAGCCAGCTCACTGGAAAAGACCCTGATAGTGGGTAAGACTGAAGGCAGGAGGAGAAGGGGGTGACAGAGGATGAGATGGCTGGATGGCATGGTTGACTGAATGGACATGAATTTGAGCAAACTCTAGGAGATAGTGAAGGACAGAGAAGCCTCGCGTGCTGCAGTCCATGGGGTCATGAAGAGTTGGACACGAATGAGCTATTGAATAACAACCTTATCAAAATACCTGAAAAAAAATTCTCAACAAAGAGAAAATAATATCCCCACGTTGATAGTTTATACTGAATGTATATAAGCTCATTCCCACAGAGGCAGGGTGTGGAAGAATAGATATGTCAGGTATGTGATTAGAAATGAGAGGACAGGTAAATCAGGCAGAAAGAAGCAAATACCATATGATATCACTTTTATGTGGAATATAAAATAAGGTACAAATGAACAGAAGTACAGTCACAGATGTAGGAAACAAACTTAGGATTAATTACCAAGAGGGGAAAGGAAAGGAGGGATAAATAGGGAGATTAGGATTAACATATACACTATGTTAATCTATATATAAAATACTATTTTATACTATATATAAAATAGATAACTAATAAGTACCTACTATATAACCCAGGGAACTCTGCTCAGTACTCCATAATGACCACTACGGGAAAAGAATCTCAAAAAAGGGAGGAGATAAATATATATATATCACTTTGCTGTGCAGCAGAAACGATCATAGTATTGTAAAGTAATTATATTCCAATAAAAATGAATTTAAGAAGAAGAAATGAAAGGACAGAAGAGCAGCCTATGGGGGAAGGCGAAGAGAAAGGCAGTATGTCCATGTCCTGGGGAAGGAAGGTCCCAAATTTGCAGACGATTGGCTCAGCTCTTTATGACTTGAGGTGCAACATTAGAAGCAGCAAATCAGTTCTGTGAATGGTCCATGTACACGCAGTGCCTTTCATCTGGAAACAGAGGTGAGAATCTCACCCTGAAGCCCTCAGAGAACAAGGACCTGGCAGTTTCACATGGGCAGAAGTCATCACTGATCTTAGCGGGGCCTACATGAGCCTAGAACCCTAGTGGACTGCTACCATATTCAAGAAGATCTCAATGTGACTCCTACATACAATTAGATTTATAAGTGTATGAGTTACCAGCTCATTATTAGAATAGGGTTTTATATCATAGTCTGGGGTCTTCTGAAAACTACACCAGATTGCTCCTTGGTTTTCAGCTGCAGCCTTAAAGAGGAGAGAAATAATGTCAGTGTTCAAAACAGGCCTCTTATCTTTTTCTTGTACTGTCTCATCTAAACTTGGTGTTTGAGAAAGTGGAATCTCTCATTCTATGAGGGATGCCCTCCTTCTGGCTCCCACTGGTAGGAGCAAACCTGTATGTGCGTGTGTGTTCAGTCCTGGCCAACTCATTGTGACTCCATGAACTGTAGCCTGCCAGGCTCCTCTGTCCATGGGATTTCCCAGGCAAGAATACTGGAGTGGGTAGCCATTTCCTACTCCAAACCTGTAGACCCTGACTCAAATTCTACCTCCTCTGAGAAACCTGTATCATAGGCCAATTCACCTCCCAGCTGCTCACAGCTCTGTGGGACCTCTTCCTCATATTCTACTCAAATTTGTGCTTTGGTAGCTATCCCTGACCTTGGCTCATGGAAAGCAGAGGATAGGGTGTGGGATGAGGGTACACCCTTACCCTCAACACTTACGGATTTACTCAGGATGAGTCTTTCAGTTGGTACTTGATCACTGGTTGGATGTTGAATTTTACCACAAAAATTCTGTCAACAGTGATTATTTTTGGTAGATCCATGGACACTCCAGAAGCCAAACCCCTAATTATCTTCTTAGGTTTATGAGATAAATATATGTTGTATTATGTGGTTGTGAAAACATGGCATCTTGAAGAGAGATTGTGCCTGCCTTTCTACTGTTGAATAGAAAAAAGAACAGAAAAACAGGAACCATAGAAAATAGACAATCCTCCTTTCTTCTCCTTCTGCAACTCTCTTCCAAACACCCACTATTCCAGTGCTTATAGAGTTATAGCAGCTGGGGTACCCCAAGAGAAGAGAACATAGTGGGTTATGGAAATATATTTACTCATCACTGGCCAAGATGAATACACTCATTTTTTCAAACTGTCACAGTTTTGACAGGACTGTCACACAGTTCTTTTAGAACTGTGAGGGAAGTGAACTCCATATTCTAGGTCTCATTATGTATCAAGTAAATTCTGATTTACAAAAATACATAGAAGTTGTAAGATTTTTATAAATTTTATAAAAGTCTTTATTATACACTGAACTTATGGTTATCTGAATAACCTCATTTGCCTATCAACACTGAGACTTATTTTTTTTTTAATTTTGACTTTAATAAGAATATTGAAATAATTGTTACAGTGTAGCTTCCCAACTAGTTTGGTGAATAATTTCTTTCTTACCATCGCATCCTTTGATGTATATGGAATATACACATATATCTTTCTACTTCATATCAGATTTGCATGTATGCTTAAAATAATAAAAACTCAATTCAGTTGCTATTTGTGAGTGATGATGGAAAAGAGCCATTCTTTGCTGGAAAAGAAACTATATTTGTCACAAATAGCCACCAACTTCAGTGGAGAAAATTATTTGCACACTGAACAGGGAAACTGCCAAAGTGAAGAACAGAGCATCTGCTATGGACAAGGGTATAATTATCTTGTTCATCCAAACACCGTTGGGCATGAAAGTTTTACTCTCTTTCTCTGGCAAGAGGCTCTGCTCAGACTTTTAACACAAGATCATTAGCAGATAATAACTAGTTTGAGAGTCTTGTCAATAACAACAGTCCATCTTTTGGACCATTTCCTGAAACATGGAAAGCGGGACCCAAATCTGATGAAATTAACCATTTAGGTGGCAAAATGGTCAAAAGTGTCAGTCCTGTCCTGCATATATCGCCTGACATAGAACTGAGAAGTTTGCAAAAAGAAGAAACTTTTTATCTTTCTGATTCTAGATTATAATTTATTATACATTTCTATGAACTATTTTCTTTCTCAGTATGGTGGGCAATTATTACTTTTATGCCAATCTACCTCCATTTAGAAAGAAATAGGAATGGACCATTCTGGTAGGCCAGATGGATAAATGAAGTCTGGTTATAATGAACAGATATCGGTGATCAAAGTTATGGCTGCTTTACCGAATCTGCTGTTGCCACTTCAATCTTTTTCCTTGGGATTTAACTTGAGATGGGAAAGAGACTTGAGTCTGCTCATAAAACCATCAAAACAAGGAAGTGGGCCAAACAACTTAACAGACATTTCTCCAAAGAAGACATAAAAATGGCTAACAAACACATGAAAAGATGCTCAACATCACTCATTATCAGAGAAATGCAAATTGAAACCACAATGAGGTACCACTTTACACCAGTCAGAATGGCTGCCATCCAAAAGTCTACAAGCAATAAATGCTGGAGAGGATGTGGAGAAAAGGGAACCCTCTTACACTATTGGTGGGAATGCAAACTAGTACAGCCACTATGGAGAACAGTGTGGAGATTCCTTAAAAAACTGCAAATAGGTGCCATATGACCCAGCAATCCCACTCCTGGGCATACACACTGAGGAAACCAGAATTGAAAGAGACACGTGTACCCCAATGTTCATCGCTGCATTGTTTACAATAGCCAGGACATGGAAGCAACCTAGATGCCCATCAACTGACGAATGGATAAGAAAGCTGTGGTACATATACACAATGGAATATTACTCAGCATTAAAAAAAAGTTCATTTGAATCAGTTCTACTCAGGTGGACGGAACTGGAGCCTATTATCCAGAGTGAAGTAAGCCAGAAGGAAAAACAAAAATACAGTAAACTAACACATATATATGGAATTTAGAAAGATGGTAACGAGAACCCTGCATGCAAGACAGCAAAAGAAACGCAGATGTATAGAACAGTCTCGTGGACTCTGTGGGAGAGGGCAGGGTGGGATGATATGGGAGAATGGCATTGAAACATGTTAATTATCATATGTGAAATCAATCGCCAGCCCAGGACTGATGCTCGTGGCTGGTGCACCGAGATGTCCCAGGGGGAGGGAATCGGGAGGGAGGAGGGAGGGGGGTTCTGGAGGGGGAGCATATGTAAACCCATGGCGGATTCATGTCACTGTATGGCAAAACCAACACAATAAAGAAAATTTAAAAACAACAACAACAACAAACAAGGAAGTGGATCTTCTTTTCTAAGTGCTTACATGTAACTGTTGTACTTGGGGATAGAAATCCTGAAGCTAATAGGTAGGTCTCCTGAAATAATGGCATGGTACTGTCTTTTCCCAAAACTTCCAAATGCTAACAGCAACAATTGACAAGTTTCAGCTAATTAGAAATTGTGTGTTCTCTTCTCCGAGCATCAGGCCACACACTGATGTGCACCTGAAACAATCCAGTGATGATTCCCCAGACAGAGGGCTCAGCATGTCCCTTCTTCTATGCGTGAAAATATAGTGCGTTCCTTTTATTTAGAATAGAAAACTTTCACATCCATTACAGTTTTAGTTGTAAAATTTTATGCTTCAGGAGAAGAAGGAAGATGAGATAAAATACTAAAGCCCATTTAAAAAAGCAGAAGTGACAACTTTCTCCAGGGTTGGTGATTCCAGACACTAGCACAACTTGATCCATCTGGGTGACTCAAGGACATATTCCCACATGAGGATACAAGAGGGAAAGTGTCACAGAGCTGACAGATGGGCTTCCCTTGCATGGATCAGCCTAACAGAGCTTTTATTTGCAAACTAGCTGTCAGTGACACAGGTGTGTGTCAAGGACTTGAGAGCAGCCGAGAGAAGCCTCATGGAAGACATGGCTTCGTGACTGATGTATGTGCGTGCTGATGGGCAAAATTTGTTAGCAGGGCAGCAGTTTGATGGCAGCACTTTTTTCCTCTTCTGAGTTACTGGCTGTAGCAGTTCACTATAGGGTCAAGGCCAGACAAGAAAAATAAACAAAAGGTATCCAAATAAAATTATCTGTGGGCTTGTTCCTTTGGTGGGGAAGATCCCCTGGAGAAAGAAATGGCAACCCACTCCAGTATTCTTGCCCAGAGAATCCCGTGGACAGAGGAGCCTGGAGGGCTACAGCCCATGGCACTGGAGAGTAGGACACTACTAAGCAACTAAACAACAGCAACATCCAAATTAAAAGGGAAGAAGTACAACTGTCACTATTTAGAGATGACATGATGCATTATATAGAAAACCCCACAGTCTCCACCAAAAAAAACAAAACTGTTAGAATCAAAAAATGAATTTAGCAAAATTGAAGGATAAAATATGAAGTATATTTTTCTTTTGATACTCAATACACTAAAAATGAATTATCAATCCCATTTAAAATTACATCAAAAGAATAAAATACTTGAGAATGAATTTAACTAAGGAAATTAAAGACCTATATTTTGAAAACTATAATACACTGATGAAGGAAACTGAATATGACACAAAGAAATGGAGAGATGCCCCATGGTCTGAGCCTTGAAGAATTCATATTGATAAAATGCCCATGCTATGCAAACCAATCTATGAATTTAATGCAATTTCTATATCAAAATACTCTTGAATTTTCCCACAAAACTGGGGAAAAAATTCTAAAATTCAAATATAACCACAGAAATCCTTGAATTGCTGAGAAATCTTGAGAAAAAAGAACAAAGTTGCAGGTATCACCCTCCCACACTTCAGACTATACTACAAAGCTACTACAAAGTAATCAAAATGTTATGATGCTGACACAAAGCAGACACATATCACATATTTTCAATGGAACAGAAAAGACAGCCCATAAGTAAACCCACACACCTACAGTCAATTAATTTATAACAAAGGAGGCAAGAATATACAATAGGGAAAATACCTTCTCTTCAATAGTCAATGTGGGAAAACTAGACAACTACATATAAAACAATGAGATAAGAATACTTTCTCATATTATATATAAAGATTAATTCAAAATGGATTAAAAATCTAAATGTAAGGCTTGAAATCATAAAACTCCCAGAAAAAAAATAGAGGCAGAACATTCTTTGCCATAAATTGCAGCAATATTTACTTGAATCATTCTCCTATGGCAAAAGAAATTAAAAGAAAAACAAGCAAATAGGGCCTAACTTAATTAAAAACTTTTTCACAGCTAGAAAGGCTTTCCATTCTGGCTCAGACAGCAAAGAATCTACCTGCAGTGCAGCAGATTCAGGTTCAATCCCTGGGTCAAGAAGATCCCTAGAGAAGGGAATGGCTATGTACTCACATACTCACATATTCATGCCTGGAGCATTTCATGGACAAAGGAGCCTGACAGACTACAGTCCACGGGCTCACAAAAATCTGGACATGACTGAGCACCTAAAATTTTCACAGGTGACACACACACAAAAAATTCCATCAACAAAACAAAACACAAACTACCGAATGGGAAAAAACAATTGCAAATGATATGACCTTCATTCGAAACGCTGGGCTGGATGAAGCACAAGCTGGAATCAAGATTTCCGGGAGAAGTATCAGTAACTTCAGATATGCAGATGACATCACGCTTATCACAGAAAGTGAAAAGGAACTAAAGAGCCTCTTGATAAAGGTTAAAGAGAAGAGTGAAAAAGCTGGCTTAAAACTCAACATTCGAAAAATGAAGATCATGGCATCCAGTCCCATCACTTCATAGCAAACAGATGGGGAAACAATGGAAACAGTGAAAGAGTTTATTTTCTTGGGCTCCAAAATCACTGCAGATTGTGACTGCAGCAATGAAATTAAAAGACGTTTGCCCCTTGGAGGAAAAGCTATGACAAACCTAGACAGCATATTAAAAAGCAGAGACATTACTTTGCCAACAAAAGGTCCAATATAGTCAAAGCTAGTTTTTCCAGTAGTCAAGTATGGATGTGAGAGTTGGACCATTAAGAAGACTGAGTGCAGAAGAATTGATGTTTTTGAATTGTGGTGCTGGAGAAGACTCTTGAGAGTCCCTTCAAGTGCAAGGAGATAAAACCAGTCAATCCTAAGGGAAATCAATCCTAAATATTCACTGGAGGGACTGATGCTAAGGCTGAAGCTCCAATCCTTTGACCATCTGATGCAAAGAGCTAAGTCACTGGGAAAAACCCTGATACTGGGGTCCTGGGAAAGACTGAGAGCTGGAAGAGAAGGGGAAGACAGAAGATGAGATGGTTGGATGGCATCACCGACTCAATGGACATGAGTTTGAGCAAGTTCTGGGAGATGTTGAAGGACAGAAAAGCCTGGCATGCTGCAGTCCATAGGGTTGAAAAGAGTTGGACATGACTGAGCAACTGAACAGCCATGATCAATGAGGGGCTAATATCCAAAATATATATACAGCTCACAGAACTTAATTTAATATCAAATAAAGTGAACAATCCAGTCATAAACGGGCAGAAGAAAGACATTTGGTAAAAGACCTGAAAAGACATACAGATGGCTAACAGCCATGTGAAAAGATGCACAACACTGCTAATTATTTAAAGAAATGAAAATCAAAACCATGATAAAAATCAACTCACATCTGTCAAAACAGCCATCATCAAAATGTCTACAAATAACAAATGTTGTTGAGGATGTGGAGAAAACGGAGTCCTCATATGCTATTAGTGGAAACGTAAATTGGTGCAACCACTATGGGAAACAGTATGGAGGCTGCTCAAAAAACTGAAAAACAGAATTACCATATGATTCAGCAATTCCATTCCTGGCTATGTATCTGGAAGAAAACAAAAACACTAATTTGAAAAGATATATGCACCCCAATATTCATAGCATTAGTCACAATAGCTAAGATTTGGAAGCAACCCGCATACTCATCAACAGTGAATAGGTAAAGGAGATGTGGTTGACATATTCAATGGAATATTACTCAGCCACAAAAACTTATGAAATTCTGCCATTTGCAGCAATCCAAATGGACCTAGAGAATATTATGCTCAGTGAAATAAGTCAGAGAGAGAAAGACAAATACTGTGTATACTATCATTTATATGTGTAATTTAAAAAAATAAAACAATCAGATGTATAGAGCAAAACAGAAACAGACTGACAGTTATAGAAAACAAACTCATTGTTACCAAGGGAGTCAGAGAAAGGAAGAAGGGCCAGACGCTAGTATGGGATTAAGAATTACAAACTACTAAGCATAGAAAAGATAGGCAGTAGAGTATATTGTGTAACACAGGGAAATACAGCCATTATCTGGTGACAGCTTTTAACATAGTATAATCTGCAGAAATAACCACTATGCCAAACACCGGAAACTAGTAATGCAAATCAACTATATCTCAATAAAAAAAGAAAAATCACTGACTGTCAAAGCCAGTGTGAATATTCCTGTGGCTCATCATATTCTGGAAGGTTTCACCCTAATCCTACAGTCTACTGTAGCAATGTTCCAGTATTCACTGACTGTGCACTGAACACTGAACCAGTGCAAGAAATCCCCTAACGTAGCATTGATTCTGTGTTCAGTATACTGTGTTCTCACGATTTGTTCTTTTGACCTTGAACACATAAATTATCTGCTACTTTGGTTGGTAGGCTCATGGGTAGTTCTAAATGAACCATATCTTCCATAATTTACACTCTATAATGCTCTCCCACATTATCTCTGGTCTGGACCATTATACTTTTCTTTGGCCATTGGCTATCCACTGTTTTGATAGCCACTTCCATATTGGGATTTATGCTTCTGAGATGATCTGATTTGTATCACAGCCACCATACTGTAGGGAAATTATTCCATCAGCATTTCTTGGAGTCGGCTTTAAAGACAATAATGTGTTCTCATTGAAAGAAAGACTGTGCTATGAGTTAGGGCTGAAGGGATTTCCCTGGCGTTATAGTGGTTAAGAAACCACCTTCCAATGTAGGAGACATGGTTCAATCCCTGATTGAAGAACTAAGATCACACATGCCATGGGGCAACTAGAGAGCTTACATGCCTCAAACACTGAGCCAGCATGTTCTAGAGCTTGTGCTCCACATCTAGAGAAGCCCCGTGCACCACAACTAGAGAAAGCCCATGTGTCAACAAAGACCCAGCCCAGCCAGGAGGAAAAAAAAAAAAAAAGACTTAGGGCTGAAGGGACATCCCTGATGGCCCAGTGGCTAAGACTGCAAGCTCCCAATCAGGGGTCCCGGGTTCAGTTCCTAATCAGGGAACTAGAATTTACACGCCACAACTAAGACTTGGCATAGTCAAATAAATAAATATTAAGAAATAAAATAAAAAGAAAAAATTTAAAAAACAAGTGCCATTTTAGTCACGGAACATTCTGCAAAAACAAGAGGGCCCATGGAGATTCAGTGGAGGCCAAGACAGCACGTGGAGAAAGAGGCCCTGGAAAGGAGAACAGAGGCGCCCCAACTGAGGAGGCCCCACAGAGCTCTCTGTGTAAATGGATCTGTGTGACTAAGCCTCACAGGCAGGCACTGCGTGGAGAGGAAGCCTGCCAGGTCAGTGCAGAGAGTTATGACCTTACTCAACAAATCAACAACTCAATAAGCAGTACGTCACACTCACTTTTAGCCACTTGGTTGTCTCTTGCCGATTGTTCTTCAGGGATAGATACCCAAAACAGCCACTGAAAAATGCAACTTTTTCCTGGTATCCTGATGGACAGCTAACTAACTTGTTATGCGACATTTAATCTGTCAGAGGCTGTCTTCTCATCTCTAATATGAGCAAGTTGGACTGGGTGACCTCAAGGTCCCTTCCAGCTCTAAGAGTCTACTTCATTCTATATTGGGATTAAAATAAAGGTTGGGAGCCATCAGATGGCAATAGCAAACTAATTATGCACCACTGCAACCATCAAGGGAAGGGACTTCAGTTGACAGCTTTGGTCTAATATAATTCCACCAGGTAACAAAGCATCCTTTGTGAAAGGGCTTCTATCTCAGTCTCATTACAGCTGAGCATTTTTGATATAGAGTCTTCAACTCTATTATATATATATTGTGAAGAAAACAATAACTGCCTTGTGTTAGTGATTACACAATATAACGAGATGTGCACTTTTCAGAAGAGCTAGGATCTGCTGATGTAAGTTCATTCAACTACTTAGAAAGAAAAGAAATAAAAATATAATGTATATGATGACATCGGGGAGTCAGAAATTCATATCTATTTACACATCAGTTCCCTAAAGTTACAGGGTAATTAAAATACAATTAACAAATGTTTGCATGTGTGCTTAGTCATGTCCAACTCTTTGCAACCCCATGGACTGTAGCCCACCAGGCTCTTCTATCCATGGGATTTTACAGGCGAGAATACTGGTTTTGTGCAGTCACTCAGTCATGTCTGGCTCTTTGTGACCCCATGGACTACAGCAAGCCAGGCTTCCCTATCCTTCACTATCTCCTGGAGCTTACTCAAACTCATGTCCACTGAGTTGGTGATGCCATCCAACCATTTCATCCTGTTGTCCTCTTCTCCCCCTGCCTTCAGTCTTTCCCAGCATCAGGGTTTTTCTAATGAGTCGGCCTTTTACATTAAGTGGCTAAAGTACTGGAGCTTCATCTTCAGCATCAGTCCTTCCAACGAATATTCAGGACTGATTTCCTTTAGGACTGACCAATTTGAACTCCTTAAAGTTCAAGGGATTCTCAAGAGTCTTCTTCAACACCATAGTTCAAAAGCATCAATTCTTTGGGTGTTCAGTCTTCTTTATGGTCCAACTTTCATATCCATACATGACTACTGGAAAAATCATAGCTTTGATTATACAGACCTTTGTTAGCAAAGAAATGTTTCTTTATTAGAATACTGGATTGGGTTGTCATTTCCTACTCTGGGGGATCTTCCCGACCCAAGGATAGAACGTGGGTCTCCTGCAACTCCTGCACTGGCAGGAGGTTTCTTTACTACTGCACCACCTGGGAAGCCCTATCAAATATTTATTTTATACCAATTTAGTACCAACAATGAGATTATGATTGCTTCTTAAGCCTGAGGGTTTTTTCCTTAACCATCATTTTTATAGTGTTTGTGCTGTGGCATGCAACATTCTAAACATTTTACAGATGAGGAAATGGAAGCATATAAAGATTAAGTGCATAGTTGACGTGCTGGAGTTGGTCTTATACCCCAGGCAGTCTGGCCGCAGATTCTATATCCTTACACTTAAATGCACTGTTTTCACCCGTATGAAAAGTAAACCCAGGATCACCTTGTTATGTGAACCAAATTCTGACTAAGTGAGCTAATTAACATGACAGTCATATTTAAAATGTTTAAGAAGTATGTTAGAACTGTTTAGGGTTATAAAAGTATTACTAACTTAAGCCAAAACAAATCTGCAACTCAGATGAACACTAAATCAAAATATTTAATTATTTTATATTTTCTATATAAATATTTTTATTTCAAAGGAAAACAAAATGTTTATAATCTAATTAGATTTTAGTCACAATTTAACAAAAGGTAAGTTTGAGTTAATTTTAATGAAAATCGTAGTTTTTTTTTAACTTTTATTTTGTATTATCATATAGCCGATAAACAATGTTGTGATAGTTTCAGTTAAACAGTGAAAGGATTCAACCAGACATACACATGTATCCATTTATTCAATTTTCAAAAGGGCATCTATTAGAACTGCTTTCTCTATGTTCTGCAATGTCTCTTAAAGACGTTAATATTTGTTCACCAATTTAATTCCATTAATGCGAATTATCCTATTATTACCCACGTTAGAATATTTATACACAATACCAGAAAATCCAAACGACCTGATTTCATGATATTGATTTATCCAGATTAACTTTGAGGACATTAATGTGTACCCAGTGTAAAGAGGAGCGAGCTAAGAGCCATTTCAGCCACAGAAGCAAGTCCAATGCCCAGTTCTAACTCAGTTATATCTTACGAGGAAGAAGGAAGAGGCTGAAGAAATGCTTAGGTGCTGGTTAAATAGGGACCCTGGAAGCATCTTGCTAGACTGAGATCTTTGACTCCATGTAACTTAATCACACTCAGATATCACATGGGCCTACATAACAATTTTTAATTCTGCATATGTTGAGTTCAATTGTAACTAGTATGCTGTATCTGTCTGTACTAAGACCATTTGAGGATGCATACTTCCTCTGAGGACTGCTGGGTTGCTTCAGTGAAAGGAGCAGATGCAAACGACTTAGACGGGTCTCTGGGACAGAGCCAGAGGATGTAACTGCTATTGACCCTTTGTATTGCTCTTGACCGTAAATGTATTTTTGAACTGCTCTAGTATCTGCATCGGCTTTACAGAGTGACAGAGTGTACCAGACAGCTCTCCACATGAAAGCTTCCACTCAAGATGCTGTCTGTGAAATCAGCATGTGTCTGATTTTCATAAATATGATTTTTAAATAGTAAGCACACTTATAACATCAAGGTCATCTCTTCCTTGGCAATAGAAACCTGCATATGGGTAACTCTAACACAGCAGCAAATCTGAACTTTACATTTAAATATTCTGCTGATTTTAGCTACAGCTCCACAACTTAAATAAATGAAGTGAAATTTCAAAAGACTAGAATGACATTTTGCTAGTCCTGTCAACAAAAGGTTGAAATTTACTTTTTTAAAACAAAATGAGTAAACCATAAGTGTGTGTATGTGTGTGAATACACACAGATGTGACTTTTTTTTACTTTTTTAAAATTTTGGACTGCAGTTGATTTACAATCATGTCTTAGTTTCAGGTGTACAGCAAAGTGATGCAGTTTTACATATACTATCCTTTGTATCTATTCTTTATCAGATTCATTTCCATTATACGTTATTGAAGACTACAGAGTACAGTTTCCTGTGCTACACAATATGTCCTTGCTGATTATTTTTATTGATAGTAGTGTGTATATAATAATCCCAACCTCCTAGTTTATCCCTTCCCCTGCCTTTCCCCTTTGGTAATCGTAAGTTTTAAGCACAGTTAGAGCCCCAGTTAAGGGTTACCAGCAACAGTTTAGAATGTGAAGCCAGGTTTTCATTTCTGATGCACGCACTATCAATATTTGCTAAAATATTGGATGACAAGGCAAAGGGGTTGAATTCAACAAATCAAGCGTAAGAAATGTTTGGCTTGATTATCCAGGGGGAGTCGTGATGTGGTTTAATGAGCCAGACCACCTTTCATTAGGACACAGAAAGGGGCTTAGCATGCCACTGAGGGAGCATAGCTATCTGAAAAGAATGCATTGCTCTGTGTCAGCTTTAAAGATTACAATCACAGCTTTTAGCACAGATTTCATTTTTAATAATCTCCTTAAAAATCACTAAAAATATCACCCCACTATGTAATTTGTTTCCTTCACACTGATGGCAGTCCTACTGCTTAAAACTAATTGCTTTTTTACATTATCTTAAGGTCAAACTCAACAGAGTGAATTTAAAGACAGCATAACTGTGAGCCTCAACTGTTTAACAGATTACAACGCTGATTGAATGACTCCTTCAGAAATACGCTAAAGATATTTACTTTAATTTGCCTCTAGGCAAACATCACAATGACTGACAGTGTAACCTGAAGGTTTGCTAAACATTGTCTGGTGTTTATTTGCCTCTCACTGGAAGACAGTCTAGAAATTACATTCTTTTTTAAAATTCAACAACTGGGATATGTAGCAGGAAAAATTTATGTCTTTGTTCCCTTGGAATTTTTGTAGGGATGTTCAAGTACTGATTTAATCAATCTAATCTAACACATCTCTTTCAAAATGGCATATAATTTCCAGAGTTGTCTTCAACTCTTCTGAAAACTGGAAACTCGGAAAATCCAAACCACAAAGTAGACAGTCCAAATCAATCAGTTGCTGAGCAGGTACACTTTGAGTGGCTGCAAATATAGCTGAAAGGGCTATATTTCCCCCACTAATGTTGGTGACAAGTGAAGCAGACAGTTGAACAATATCCATACAATTTGCCAATTGAATTAAGAAGATGTGTTTAAGCAAATCTGTGTGTGTGTGTGTGTGTGTGTGTGTGTGTGTTCATGCGTGACTCATTCATCTAATTAGTACCCAGTCCCTATGTTCCCACCTTACTCAAAATATGTGATGAACATGTGGCCAAGAGTGCGTGTGTGCTTAGTCACACTTACAATATATAAAAAAAATCAATGAGGCTCAGTATAAAAATTGCATACCCTGATTTGCCACAAAACCAATAAAACAAGGATGAGAAGACTTATGGAGTAAGAAGCATTGGTGATTTTTTTTTCTTTTCTTAGAGATGCTTAAAAAGAAGAATTTTATAAAACAAGACTTGGCAAGTAGATTTTCTGTGATATTTTTTAACGTGAGTGCAAGACCATGCACAAAGTCTGGAAGTCAGTGACGAAGCACCAACAGTGATTTGTCTGTCTGCAGTGTATGTTTTCTCAAAAAAAGTTTTGACCATCTTGAATTGTAGAGACAGCATGGGGGCTTTCAAATAACTTATTCATGAAGAATACCCAACTTTCCCATTAAGACCAAGTTTTCATTTTATTTAAAATCCACAAAAACTTAAGATTTCAGTCCTAGAGCTTAAAACACATTCTAAAAACATAAACTCTAGGCAAAAAATGAAGAAGTACAATCATTCACCCATGACTATTGTGACTTTTAAGTCTAGACAAATGTTTTCTTCCCTTCCTACTTTCATTATCATTCATTACCATTCATAGTACAGGGATAGCCTAGCATTATAATCATTCCACAGTTGAATGTTTATCCAAGACCACACAGTTAACAGCTTTTATAGTGGTGGTTTTGTTGCCACCTTTGGGTGTGTATTTTTCACTACAGGTTTTGGGAAAGAAGAGGCAGTCAGCAACCTCAGGTTGTAGGATGCTTTGCCATCTTCAGAGCTGACCTACTTGTAACTCAGTACTCTCACTTCTGTCAGTGGAGCCAACTGAAGTCCATCACTCAGCACTGGCCTGCCAACACCATCTTTATGCCATTTGGAGCCCTCAGGAGACATCAAGGAGCAAATGGGGGGGGGGGGGGGTGTGACACTAGGAAGTCCACAGCAACTCAGGCGGTCATGTCCTTATTCAAAGTAGCCACTACCCTGCAGATGGTGTCACAATTAAGACAATTCTGCAAAAATAGAGTTTGTCAACCCTCAGCTAAAACATGTTCTATGCTCATTTGTTTACATGGAGTCTAACAGAGACCATTTAGATAACAGGCTAGATAGCTGACAACTAGTCAAAAGAAAATTAAAAAGGACAGAATCATAGGAATTGAAATAAAACACTTTGAAATAAATAGGAAAAAGGATTTTGGAGAGGGAGAGTAACCATCCCCAAAACAAACCACAGAGCACTAGAAATGAGTGTGGGTCCAACTGTGGCCTGTGGGCGGGTGCCAGTCTACGAGCCAAGTCCAGTATGCCACAAGTTAAGTTACAGAAAGCGAGACCAAATGTTTACAAATGTGAGTACAAGCCTGATAAGTTCACAAAATCAAATGTCTGGTTTTATGCTTTATGACAGCATTGGGCTGCAATGGATTGAAAATTAATAAAAACCCCAAGTTCAGCGTGAGTCCTCACAGATGCACAGCTGGGAATCAGCATCTCGATTTGGGGATGTCAAATCCCAGGATGTCAGTGTCTCCAACACATCTTCTTGGCCTCCACTGAAATCCAGGCTATGACAATACTGCATAATCCAGTCAGAAGAATGTTGGTTTCAGGTACAACTTTATGTCAGTAGGAAGAGAACATGAACATAAAACTAAAGCAAATGTCTATTATCCAGATGTTTCTAGTGGGAGAAAAGAGAAATCACTGAGAAGTTTGGGAACTACCTCACTCTGTATTTGAGGTCAGATTTGTATACGTTGTAAAATGTGTTTGATTAGTTTCCTTAAGGTTAGAAGTAAGGAACTTATTTCTTTACCAATATATATCTTTCATCTCATACCTGCAATCACATTTTATCAATGAGAGAAAAGGAAAAAAAGTGAAAAACAATTTTCCTCAGCTTCAGTTGGATTTCATTGTTTCATCCACCTTCCAGCAATCATTATATTGCCCAGGGGAAAAAAAAAGTATTAGTAGCCCTGGAATGTCCTTCTAGAAATCCCAGTGCCTCTCCAAGTCTAGGCTTTCCTGTGACCCTCACGAGGGATTGGGCCTCGAGTTGGAGGTACTATTCTTATAAGTCCTAGATCAGTTTTCTCCCAGCTCGGGTAACCAGGTGACGGGATGGGTAAGGTTAGGCCCTGGAGCAGTTCTACTACTTCTACCTAGAGCAGAGCTGGCCGAATACACACAGTATTTACTTCCTTCAGCCACACCTCAACCTAAACTGACAGAAATGCTTCAGGTGTATCACTCTAAGCGAGTACCTTAAATAAAGGAGACCAGTAGCTTTTGGGGAAAAGGAATGAACCCATTCATGTCATGTGACTCGTTTCCTGAACCTCTCCTCCCAAACTGCAGCTTGGGCACAGCTGGGCACTTCGCTGTCAGGATATATTCAAAAATAGCTGCAATTCTGAACAAACTACAGGAAAGCAGGAGATGAGATGTGTTTGTCTTTTGCTTTTCACGTTGGAGTATAATAGCTTTACAACGTTGTCTTCGTTTATGCTCTACAGCAAAGGCAATCAGCTGTTTTTACACGTGTAACCCGCTCCCTCTTGAGCCTCTTCCCCACCCCCACCCCACGCCTCTAGGTCCGCACAGAGCACCAAGCGGCGCTCCCTGCGCTGCACAACAGCCTTCCATGGCCGTCTATCTCACACACGGGGGCGTGTGTGTCGGTGCTGCTCCCCCACTTCACCCCTCCTTCCTCCACTGTGTCTGCAAGGCTGCTCTCTATGGCTGCGTCGCGATCCCCGCTCTGCGAACAGGCTAATCAGTATCATCTTTCAGATTACATATATCTATATGTACTGATATATGATATTTTTTTTTCTCTTTCTGACTGACTGTACTATGTATGACAGACTCTGGGTCCATCCACATCAGTACAAACGACCTAATGCTGTTTTTTTTTTTTTTTTAATTGGCTGAGCAATATTCCATTATATATGTATATATGTGTGTGCTATATATATATATGGTACGCCACATCTTCTTTACCCACTCATCTGTCAATTGCACCTAGGTTGCTTCCTAATAGTCTTGACTATTATAAATAGTGTTTCTATGAACATTGGGACTATTTGTTTGAATTTCAAACTTCATAATCTTTTACTTTACTTGAGTAAAGAAAAGCTCAATTGATTTATGATTCCTGCTCCCTCTTATTCTCCTAGTTTGAAACATTAAAAGACGCTCTTAGACTTTCCTTTACCGTTTTGGGGCACTGCACACATTAAATGCCCAGTAAATAAAGTGTAAACAGCTATTGTATGAGACTGCTGCTGCTGCTCAGTCGCTTCAGTCGTGTCCGGCTCTGTGCGACCCCATAGACGGCAGCCCACCAGGCTCCTCCGTCCCTGGGATTCTCTAGGCAAGAACACTGGAGTGGGTTGCCATTTCCTTTTTCACTGCATGAAAGTGAAAAGGGAAAGTGAAGTCGCTCAGTGGTGTCTGACTCTTTGCGACCCTATGGAGTGCAGCCTACCAGGCTCCTCCATCCATGGGATTTTCCAGGCAAGAGCACTGGAGTGGGGTGCCATTGCCTTCTCCTTGTATGAGATTATAGGGGCTTTTACTCCCTCTGGATCTGTAGAGTTCCTTTGTGCAGCAAACCCATCTTCATAGCCCTCCATCTGAATTTTTAGACCTAGCTTGACGATTCTCTGCCATAAAGTTCTGTGCCACAGGCTGCAAACTCTGTGTAGAGCACTGTGCCCCAATGTATTTATAAAATTTAATCTCAGTTCCAAATCCATAATGATGCTGCATTTTGAAGTCAGTACAGGTTATACATGAGGGACTTCCAAAATCTTCTGATCTCTAATTAGTTATACTTTTCTTCAGGACTACTTTGCCATCAAACCGATTTACCTAACTCACACCTGTCACAATGATAAAACAAAAAAGATCGTCAAAGCACGTCTGGCAACTACTATATTATATTACTCATAATTTTGGTTTCCGATGTTACAAAAACATACATCAATGCTTAACCTGTTCACTCGAGGAATATTTATCGAACAAAACTGTCTGCATGGAATACAAAAATAAGTAAGAAGAAATTCCTTGAACTATTTTGCGTGATTTCAAAGATGGGTAAATTGACTCGCTTGTGTATTTGGCTTAATACATGATTCTGCTGGAATCTGCAGTCCTAACTTGAATTCTTGCTTATAAATATGCCAGAGAAGTTCTTGCTTCTTTAGAGTTAGTTTTCTTGCCCCCCTGTTTTTCATGATTGCAGGGCTGCAGCACTCACTTTGAGTTTTCGGCTATACACCCAAAGTCTAGCTTGGTGTACTATTAAGGGCTCTCTTCCCCAGTGCCAGTGTAGCCGTCGCTGTGGCAGACAGCGGGGCACACTCGAGGCGGCTGCTGTGCAGCAGCTGACGCGCCAGCCTGCTGTCTGGGCTGCTCTCGAGATTGCAGCGCAGCAGCTCCACTAACGCGCTTGATGTTTAAAATGCTTCACTCTGCAACTACCTGTTCAAAGTTGTCTTTCTTTAATTTGACCCAGTTGCCCCTCTTCCAGTTAAAAAAAAATCAACCGTCATAACCATAACCAGGAGAGAGAAAGGAGTCATATAAGCTGTCTGAACACAAAGAAGAATAAAACTTTAGCACTGAAGTTTTTCTGTAAAAGGAGCTTCTCTGTTCAACAAAGCTTAAAGAAGGTTAAATTCAAGTTCAGTCTTACTTCAGAACCATTTATGGAAGAAGGAAAGATCTCTATCCCTCAGTTTCATTTAGAACTTCCCATGATGTCATTATACCCATCTATGCTCCTTTTCCAATAGTTTTTCCAGCAGTCAAGTACAGATGTGAGAGTTGGACCATAAAGGCTGAGCACTGAAGAACTGGTGGTTTTGAACTGTGATGCTAGAGAAGACTCTTGAAGAGTCCCTTGGACTGCAAGGAGATCCAATCAGTCCATCCTAAAGGAAATAAACCCTAAATATTCATTGCAAGGACTGACCCTGAAGCTGAAGCTCCAATACTTTGGCCATCTGATTCAAACAGCTGACTCATTAGAAAAGACCCTGATGCTGGTAAAGACTGAAGGCAATAGGGGAGGTGGGTAACAGAGGATGAGGTGGTTGGATGGCATCACTGACTCAATGGACATGAGTTTGAGCAGACTCTGGGAGACAGTGAAGGACAAGGAAGCCTGGCATGCTACAGTTCACGGGATCCCAGATAGTCAGACATGACTTAGCAACCGAACAACAACAATGATGCTCCTTTATGGCATGAAAGTGGTTATCACTGTTCAAATTAAAAGTCAGCCTAGTCTGGTTACATCTTCTCTTTTTAAACTCTGCCCAGGGTTTTAAATAAACAGAAGTAAACATAAGTAATTTAACTCCTTCCTGTGACTCTGCATCCATGAGGGCATCAGATACCTTCTAATGATGAAAAGATACTTTGTTCTGAAACCCTCCTCCTGGCCTGACAAATATTAGTCTGAAAATGCACATACTGTAAAGGCAAAGGCACTAGTCAGACTTCCTGTCTCTTTCATATAAGTACACATACTAGTTTATAACTTATCAGTAACTTGATGGAATCATGCTGAAATATATGTTGAAACAGTGTTAAATGCAGAAGATAATGGTTTTAGCAATTTGTAATGAATTTGGGCTATTTTTGACAGTGAGTGATAAATGTTTCAGGAAAATTTATTTTACTTATTCATATCTAGTACAGTGTATTATTTATAATTGAATTTATCTTTAGAGAATTTTAGGTTCACAGCAAAACTGAGCAGGAAGTTCAGGATCCCACATACCACCTGGCCTATACATGCATACCTTCCCCCATTACCAACTTCCTGCACCACAGTGAAAGATTTGTCACAATCAATACACCTGCATGGACAGGTCACCGTCACCCAAAGCCCATAGTTTATATCTGGGTTCATTCTTGGTGTTCCACAGTCCACGGGTTTTGACAAATATTTAATGACGTGTATTCACCATTGTAATATCACACAGAGTAGTTTCACTGTCCCCCAAATTCTCTGTCAATTCCTGTCCACTCTCTGTCCACCAGTCCATCCCTCCTTCCTCTCAACCCCTGGTAACCACTGTTCTTCTTGCTATTTTCATGGTTTGTTTTTTAAGATATCATATAGTTGGAATCATATAGTATAACTGACTTTTCAGATTGGCTTCTTTCATTTAGTAATATGCATTTTCTGTTCCTCTATGTCTTTTCCTGTCTTGGTAGTTCAGTTCTTTTTAGTACCAAATAATATTCTATTATCTAGATGTATCAGATAATAAAAGTTTACCGATTATAAGCTCCTTCACAGAAGGCATTTAGCTTTAGTTTTGTTTTTCCCCCCACTGTTCTGGCTTATTATTTTATGGTAACATATATGTAACATGAAATTTACCATTTTAACAATTTTAAGTGTATATTCACACTGTTGAGCAACCACTAGAATCATTCATCTGCAAAACTTTTTTATCATCCCAAATTGAAGCCCTGTATCAATTATATAATACCTCTTCATCCTCCTTCCTGCTAGCTCCTGGTAACCAGTATTCTACTTTTTATCTCTATAAATGTGATTACACAAGGAATCTTATATCATGGAATCACAGGATATTTGTGCTTTTACTTAGCATAATGTCTTCAAAGTTCATCTGTATTGTAGAATGTGTCAGAATTCCTGTGGCATTAGCACAGTGTTTTATATTTAGTAAAATGGATAGTAAATAAATATTCCTTGAATTCACTATTTGTTTCAGAATTAACTACAGACAACATATCATTGACTTAGTAGGTTTATCAAGCTTTTCTCCCTACAAGAGATGGAGACTAGACATTTTTTAAAAGTTAATCATTGCTAGAGCTGAATGTTCTGCTTGTATTGGGTTGCCCAAGAAGTTGGTTTGGGCTTTTCTGTAACATCTTAAGGGAAAACCTAAATGAAATTTTTGGCCAGCCCAATACAACTTTTCTGCTTCTGAGTGGGCAAAAATTTTCGTATTTTTGCTTTATTTCTTTGAAACCTGAATATAATAACCTGGTGCATGTATAGGAACCCTCACAAATTCTTTTCCCCTTTATAATCCATACACCCAATCATTCTCAAATATATATATATATATATATATATATATATATACGTTCTTATACTAACATATGGGCTTCCCTCATAGCTTAGTTGGTAAAGAATCTGCCTGCAGTGTGGGAGACCTGGGTTTGATCCCTGAGTTGGGGAGATTCCCTGGAGAAGGAAAAGGCTACCCACTGTAGTATTCTATCCTTGAAAATTTCATGGACTGTATAGTCCATGGGGTCACAAAGAGTCGGACACAACTGAGCAACTTTCACTTTCACACTAACATAAAAGGGTGTGTGTATATATGTATATATATTCAATTACTAGATTCGGAAGATTCCCTAGAGTGAGAAATGGCAACCCACTCCTGTATTCTTGCCTGGAGAATCCCATGGACAGTGGAAGTTGGTAGGTTTTAGTCCACATGGTTGCAAAGAGTCGGACATGACTGAAGCGACTGAATACACACACAAACACACATACATATATTTCTTCACTCTTCTCTTGGGACATGTGGCAAACACAGTCGGTTCCCTGATGAGGTCCCCACCCTTCATTCCATCTTTTTCCCTGAGTAGCAGCCTTCCAGCTGGGATTGGTCTCAGGACAGTTCTGGCCAAGGTATAACTGGAAGTCAGGGGAGGAAGTAAGTATTCAGGAAGAATCTTACTTTCCCAATCAAGGTAATAGACTCAGCTGGCACAAATTTCTGGCTTTTGTTCCTCTCCTCTTGGCTTAAGTGAGGCCTTGAACAAGGTCACTGCAAGATAACTCAGGTAATCAGGGTATGATGGCTGGAGTTCTGTAGCTGTTTTGAGGCTCTGAGGCTAAAGCCAGTTGTGGTATGGGTGTCTGAAGCTTTTAAGCATCTCCTCACTCCTCAGGTGTTTCTCTCAACCTCCTTTTATAAAAGACGGTCAAATCTCAATTTTTGAAGCTCCTGATATACATTCTTTTACTTACAACCAAGGGCATTTACTTCTTAAGCAGGAGACTCAGTTAAACTGCATCTAAGCCCACCTTCAAATACAAGTGCTTTACTACCAGATTATTACCGATTTGTGCCTGTGAGATGAGACCATATGTACAAATGTGTGTGTACATTTCTGTGTTGTTCAGTCACTAAGTTGTGTCTGATTCTTTGCGACCACCTGAACTGGAGCATGTCGGGCTTCCCTGTGTATGTGTGTGCACACACACACACACACGTACATACATACACACATACTTAATGCATCATATGTATATATGCATATGTATGCAAGGCCACAGCCATTTGAGATTTGGACCTTGCCTATATATTTGTTCCAGACAATTATGCCTTGTAATTTATGAAAGGAAGTTCAAATTTCCAGGGACAAGAAAAGCGGATGAGGCAGGCCTAGAAGGAGCAAAGAGGCTTGATGTGGGAAGAAGTGAACTTCCAAAGCTGGCATTCAGCCAGAAACACTGCCTTGTACCAGCAGCCTGGGAGCCAGGAAAACAGAAATGCCTGAGATTTACATGGCGATTCACACTTCCAACAAACAATTCCCAGATGTACAGCAGAAAACTGCCACAAAAACACCAAAGCCCTCCTCTTCAAAGCTGAGCTCCAACAGCCTAAATCATATTCTCTCCTATAAGTGTCCTCCTGCATGTTGACACATCATTAAAAAAACAGAACAAAATCAGCCCAGTGGGGATCCACAGTTCCTGGCTTTGTCCATGCTATGTACATGTTTCTCGGGTCACTGGACACTCGGGACCCAGGACAGTCTTGGAAGGTGGGGGTCTTTCAAGCACTAAGCACAGTCTTTTACTGCATACCCATCTTCACAGCATTTTCAGAATCTTAGTTATAAACTGTCATATGGGCAACGGCCATGTGTTCTCTCTGGAACTTTGCCAACACAGAAGAGCTAAGAAGGATCTTCTCATCTCTGATTCAGAAGAATTTTCAAATCACAAAAATCATTCTGGCCCTTGCCAACTGAGTATCTGGTTATTGTCAGCTGAAGGAAGATCGTGTTTACTCCCATAGCTGGCATATGGTTCTAGGAAGTGCAGCTGATGAGTTGGCCACTGAGATTTCACTGCCCTGGTCTTGAGGATCGGAGAGAGGGGAGCAGGGTGAGCCTCACTTGTCTGTGAGCTCCTTCGCTAACTCCAAGAAGCTATTAGGGCTGGAGAGTGAACTCTTCAATAATTAAATGGGTAACAGTGCAGAATAAAACAACAGCATGCCAGCCAAGGCAGGATTTGTGATACCTGTGTCACCTCATTTTATCTCCACCAGAACCCTCTGAAGGGTACTGTCAGGACCTCCCATTGATGGATAAGGAGTCTGGGTTCAGGGAAGTGGGCTTATGATGCTCACCCAGCTAACAGAGGTGCAGAAGATACAAATTCAGGTCCATCTGAGCCTGGGGTAGCAGTGTGTGCAATTCCCCAAAGGCCATGAGGAGATTTCAGAGCCTCTCCCACATCCTTCCTTTCTCACCACACTCTGAGAACTTGGTCATCATGGAGGCATTCCTTCTGCTTGTTCTGTCACTGATCCCAGCGCTAGACCCTGCGGTTAAGGGACTGCCTGCTCATAGCTCTCTTGTGGCTAAAATAAAGAAAAGCTTGGAAGAGAAGAGCTGTAAGTGGGGCACTCAGAGGGTATGAAGGAGTGAGGGAGAGAAGCAGCCGCTGAGGGAGAGGACTCTAGGGGTGCAGCTGCCTTCTCTCGAGGACTACAGGTAGGCTTCCAAACTAGCCCAGGGCAATGACTGCTTCACACATGCTGAGCAGGAATGGTCAAAGTTGCGGGCAGACATTCAACACAGGGCCACTGAAGACCCAGGTCAGCTTTTGTGAGAGCACTGCCGCAGACTGAGAACTGACTGACTCTGATTTACGGGTATGCAGCAAAGAACCCTGGGTTATTATGGAAGAATAGAATCAGTATTTGAAATAAATTTAAATGTGGATCACAGGAAACATGTTAGTAACTCATGCTATGGTATGAGCCTGGGTGTGGATATCTTAGACCCCATAGACAAAGGTTAATTACTGGGCACTCAGAGCAGGCAAACTTGGAAGTGCCAAGACAACCTGGCCATTGGGTGTGTAAATGGGCCTTTACAGAACATCCACTGGCTTACACTGTCAGCAGTGCCTCCCTTCTAAAGTGGTTTAAGTGCGATATTGCATTTGTGTTCCTAACACATATGGGGCACACACATTTGAAAAGGAACTTTGCACAATTTCATTATTAAACACTCAGCAGGCTTCAAAGACAACTGCATTTCATTAATAATAAATAATAAAAATGAAAATGCAGTAAAATATTAACATATCAAACACCTCTGTGGTGCTATTTTTGTGCATGCAACATCTTCCTTTCCCAAGAGATGAAGTCCCTGCCTGATTGCAAGTTAGGTATTTAGTAAAGAAAATAAACTCCTTCAGAGGAGCCTAGAAGTCTCCACTGTAGCCCTAGGTGGTGAGCGAGTATCTCATTATTTTTTAAATATTTTTTTTGGAAGTAATTTCAAATACAGAAAAGTTGTAAGGGTAGCACAAGAGTACAAGTAGTACACGAGGTATAAGAGACTGTCCAGGAGCCCTGCCTTTTCCTCATCCTCACCTGTCTCTTTCTACCCTGTTTGCTCTGCTCTCAACCTAGACCTCTCTGTTCATCCAGCCACCCCTCCTTCTTAAGCATGTGTTTCTGAGTCACTTAAGGGTAAATTGGTAAATTGTGGGCTTCGTGTAAGCTGGGATCGACAGAAGGTGCAGGAGTGGCAAGGGACAGACAGTGTGGGAGAGCTGTAGCAAAGCCACGTTTGGGGCTCAGCAAGGCAGCCCTGGGGGGTGAACAAGGAAAGCGCCAGGAGGTGTAGTCAGAGAGATGAGAGGTGGAGAGTGCTTCGAGAGGCTTAGACACCAATGTGAGGGCGTTAGGGACTCATTAAAGGGTTTGGGGCATCAAAGCCGGATGATCTGATGACTTCCATTTTAATAGGACAAGTAGGAGTCATAATTTCATTCTATATGATAAACCTAGTTTTGCTAAATCTGAAAATATTAAGTGGGTATTTGGGTAGATAACTGTTATCTCTCTTTATCCTGATGCTTTTGCTCTTCATAATTAAACTTAATTGCGTGTGTACATGCATAAAATCTTGGATATATATCAAATCTATCATCCCTACTTTAATTATTTTATTCTTCAACTTTGTCGTTTGCTCGCACACAATTATTTGAAAAGGTCCCTCTTTTTCCTTACTGTATTATACTCTGTATATGTATGCGTGTTGGCGTTGTATCAGGGATATCATTTATTTGAGGGTAGTTCCATGACTCTTTCGATTCTTAGAATACAATAGCTTCTGGGTCACAGGTGAGTCTCTTAACGCTGAGTGAAGGACTACACATAAATGAAAAGTGAAAGTTGTTCAGCCGTGTCCACCTCTTTGCGATCCCATGGACTATGTAGTCCATGGAATTCTCCAGGCCAGACTACTGGAGTGCGTAGCCTTTCCCTTCTCCAGGAGATCTTCCCAACCCAGGGATCAAACCCAGGTCTCCCAGGTTGCAGGCAGATTCTTTACCAGCTGAGCTTCAAGGGAAGCCCACAGACATAGGCTATATCTATACATATAATCCACATATTGTATTATAAGTTACCATGGAAAAGCTTCTGTTTTGCTAAATGTTAAATAAAACGCATCAGTATTAAAAATGATAAATTTTAGATCAACTTTCAGGTTTTATAAAAGGAAAGGATAACTCTGAAAAGGCTCACCTCTTGTGAGGCTGCATTAGGATGCAAAGTGACATATTCTTATATGAGTACTTACTGGAGGTTTACAATTCAGTTTAATGCAAAACAAACAAACAAACAAACAAAAATGGCTCCTATCCTTGGCATGCCAAGACGTCATTTCATGCTCACTGGAGATGTCGCTTCACCTGTGTGGTGTAATTTTCACATATAAACCACCAAAAGGTTATTCACTGTTAAGGCATCTGTGGAAATAGGGGCTCTTTCAAAAAAAGAAGAAAAATGTCATCAGCATTAGCTTCGGAAGAAAAGTTCTAACGGAGGAAAGAGAAGGTTCCTTTCTGCTTTCTCTGCATATGACAGCCACTGTGCACTGCTGATGCCTAGCATGACCTCTGTCCACCCGAGGGAAGGTCACGGCAGATCCTTTTCCGTTACCCTTGCCAGTGTACATGTGTGGTATTAACAGATCACATTAGGCCAGTTAATACACACATGTAACATTTCCCCCTCGGTGGTGGTCATGGCTTGAGGTCTAAGATATTTTATATATAATTGTCGTAAGTTCCCTAGAAGAATATTATCCACTAGACGAAGGTTTGCAAGCTTTAAAAGGGATATACTACCTAATTAGTCATAGTAAGTGTGATATATTAAATGACATCTGTTTGTTCATTCACTTTGCAAGTATTTTGTAAATATTTATTGAGGGACTCCTATAACCCAGGCACGAAGGTAAGAAAGCCAGGATGCAGTGATGAAAAAGACAGACTACTCTCATGAGTTTTACTTTCCAAATGGACGAAACAGAGATGGAATAAGTGAGCCAAAACTAAGCTAATTCCATATATGGAAATACACATTTCCATCTGTTATGAAACCGTATGTTCCATGGTTATGTCTCATGGTCCACCTAATCTTAATTTTTCTCTATATGGTCTCAATATAGTTGTGTTTGTCATAGGTGTGACTCATTTATTCTGCTCAACGTCAGTCTCATAGTTCTCCTTTGTATTAAGTTGCCAGCAATGCTATAATGCCTTTACTTTGTGTGCTTAGTCGCTCAGTTGTGTCTGATTCTTTGCGACCCCATGGATTGAAGTGTGGCCCTGCCAGGCTCCTCTGTCCATGGGGTCTCCAGGCAAGGATACTGCCATGCCCTCCTCCAAGGAATCTTAACATTCCTGTAAAGAGTTTTACGAACTCTAGAATGACAGGTATGGCGATATGACGCATGTAAGTCCCTGAGCACGCTGCACACCAAGGTCCGCAGTCACTTGGCTTCGTTCATCCCTCCACTCTTGACAGTTGAGGAAGCAGCAACTGCAGAGCTGAACATCTTTTACCAAGGATCTGAACCATATCTCTTCCTCCTACAAACATGCCCATGTAACATCCACAAATATAACTGGGTCACCAACTGGCATCAGATTTAAACAGCATTTCAAGAAACACCCTACCATCACGACTAAGACTACGTAAGTTGCAATGAGACCTTTAGTACCCATGTCTCTCCCATATACTCTCACCAATCACAAGCTCAGACAACCTTCTTTCTGCCCTTTTTCTAGCTGAACTCCTATTAGTAAAATCAAAGGTATATTTTTGCCAAAATTCAATAGCTTGTTCAAAATACCCCCCTTCATGTTTTTTCTATATGCTTAACAATTGTCCTACTGGACTTGTTACATGTATTTCCTTTCAAGGTAGTCGTTCTTCTATTTTTCTCACTATTTCTTCAAATTTTTCCATCTGTCTTTGCCATGCTTATATTGGATAATAAGCCATCAAATAATTTTTAACAAAATTATGAAGTTGGGTGATGCAATAGAAACTCAGATGGCTTAAAGAATTTCAGCAGAGAATTTTACAGTAGTAACTCTCAACTGTGACAAACTAATGTATTTTGTGACTCTCTATAAAGGTTGTGTACATTTATGCTTATATTAACTTGAAAACATACATTATTTTTTCCTACAGAAAAACCTTTGATATGGAAATTCTTCTATAATCAAGTCATTGTTTAATTGGCAGCATTTTTTTCTTCTTGGCAGACATTAAAAAGGGGTCTGGATTACAACTAACAGCATCTTAGATTTAATAAAACACATTAATAGGCAATGTCTTACAAGCTTATTTGACTATGAAATTTTATTACATCACAACATACCTCTTTGAATATGTGGCAATAGATCATATTTTGGGAAAAACCATGTAAAAGCTGAATTTCCTAAATCTATTTATTTTAGAGGAATGACATTTCATCCTGAATTTGGAAATCTCCAACTTATCTGAAAAGGCAGGAGAAATAGGGGCAGAAGGATTTTTGTAATTTTAAATTTTCAAGAGAATTCTAAAAAGCTCCACAGCTTTACTACTCATTCAGAATAGAATCTGGGGTATAGCTGGATAAATATAAATTAAAACTTAAGTTTTTAGCAGAGGTGGAAGTGAGGTGCCTTTTTATCAAAGTCCCTTAAAATCTTATAATCTCCATCACACTCTCACTACCCATCAAGAACCATCAAAGCAGGGCTTCCCTGGTGGTCCAGTGGCTAAGACTCTGTGCTCCCGATGCAGGGGTCCTGGGTTTGATCCCTAGTTAGGGAGCTAGATCCCACAAGCTACAGCCAAGACTCTGCATGTCACAACTACAGATCCCCATGCTTCAGCTAAAAAGACTTTGTGTGATGCAACTAAGACCCAACATAGCCAAATAAAAAGATTTTTAAAATAGTTATTAAAAAAAAAACACCACCACCAAAACCATGAGAAAGTAAACAAAGAGGGTGTGCCAACCAATTTCCACAGCAACCCTCCACTCCTTTCACCAGACGGAGCCCCGCATTCCTAGCCCCACCCCCAGGGAGCAATTCTGAAGCCTGTAACGGAGTATGGATCAACTTCCCATGGTGAAGGCCCCCAAAGCAAGAAACAAAACTGTCCCACTTCTCCAGAACTCGGAGGGTGGTGTCTCTTATTTCATTTGGGACCTTCTTAGTCCTACCCAGGATCTGTCACTACAGAGAACTTCAGAAGCAAGAAACTCTCACTAAATACATTTGTCACCATCCAACTCCATATGAAATTCATTGACTTGACCAGAGATGCTGAATCAAGACAGGGAGTGGGGCCTGCAGCCTGGTAATCTGACCTATGTCGGTCCACGGCTCAATTACATCTGAGGACATTCGGAGGGCTGTATACCCCTCAACAGTTCTGCCTTGGTGATGAAACACTCGTCCCGGTACGTCAACACCAGAGCACAGGCAGAGCCAACACAGAGCCAAGGAGCTCTGCAGTGGCTTGAGTGACATCCCCCACACACACTTTTTTTCTTATTAAATCTGTGAACTTGTCTTATCAGAGATTTAAATCATTGTTCCAGCAAACTCAGAAGTACGCTGCTGTTACAGAAAATGAAAAGCCATGCTGAGGGCAAATAGGGGAAATACGAAGCCATGCTGGGGGCATCTCTGGGCACTTGGGCAGAACAAAAGCAGAGAGCTGATCTTTTTGCACATCTAAAATTTTGTTCTCATCAAGCGGGAGAGTCAAACTGATTCTGTTGTGATCATATAACTACTTTCCCCGAGGCAGAATAATTCTCCAAAGGGAGTCAATTAAACAACATTTTCAAATGTTAAAAAAAAAAATTGAGAGAGGATTTAAATTTTAGGTTCATGCTACGTCACCTTAATGCAATTCCTCTCAAATGTTCAGCCCAGGAAATTGTCTAATGACGTGTCCACATTAAAAGAAAGGGAGGGCCTTCCCTGGTGGTCCAGTGGTTAGGAATATGCCTTGCAATGCAGGGGACGCAGGTTTGATTCCTGGTCATGGAACCAAGACCCCACATGCCTCAGAACAGCTAAGCCAGCGCCGCAAATCCTGAGCCCTTACGCTGCAACCGTGAGTCCATGTGTTATATCAAAGATCTCACATGACACAGGCGGTAAGCATCGAACACCCGACACAGCCACAGAAATAAAGAGTTCAAAAGAAACAAAAAAGAAAGAAAGAGGCATTCAGTCTGCAGGCTCTTTTCGTAGGGGGGGCAGGGTGGAAATGGTGTCTTGTTGCAGCAGAAAAATTTCACCAGTTTGCAGATTAGGAAGGAGACACAAAACAGTGTTCACTCAAACTGGTATTTCTTTAACTAGCCTTCCGGGGGAAAAAAAAAATAGTGGTTAAATATTGAAGGGATGAAAAATGCAAAAAAAAAAAAAAATTAGGGACTTCCCTGGTGGTCCAGAGGCTAAGACTCTTTGGTCTCAATTCAGGGGGCCTGGGTTCCAGCCCTGGTCAGGGAACTATCAACAGATCCCTGCAACTAAAAGTTCCCCCGTGCCACCACTAAGACCCAGCATGGTTACATAAAGAAATACTAAGAAAACAAGGAAAAAAAAAAAAAACGAAGCCTCATTGGAAAAAGAAGAAAAGGACAAAAGTCAAAGCTATGCACAAATATTTGTCAGTCATTCAATACATATTCATCGTGCACCGGCTGCATGCCGCACACCCTTCTGGGCACCAGAAATCCAGCAAGGAACAAAGCATACATGTGGATTGTATACAGCTCGGTTGGGGAAGATCTCTCTGCAGGGCGACATTTTGCTAGAAACCTGAACAAATCAACAGAACTGGAGGTGGGAGTGGGGTTGAGGCCCCTTAGCATGAGGGATAGGTTAAAAAGCCAGTGTAGTTAAGACGCACTGATTAGAAGAGAAGGGGAAGGCAAGGCAGAAAAGTAACAGAGCCTCATGGGTGTTCATAAAACAATGTCTGCTGTTATGCTGAATGAGATGAGAAACTTTGGAAGGTTCAGTGCAGAAAAATGACATGAACTGATACGTGTTTTAAAAGGTTTACTCTGAAAATGATATATGCACTCCAGTATTCATCACAGAACTATTTACAATAACCAGGACATGGAGACAGCCTAAATGTCCATCAACAGAGGAATGGATAAAGAAGATGTGGCACAAATACACAATGGAATATTACTAAGCCATAAAAAGGAACACAATTGTGACATTTACAGAACTGTGGATGGACCTAGAGACTGCCATACATATGGAAGTAAGTCTGAAAGAGAAAAATACATACCACATATTAATATACATATATATATGTGAAACCTAGCAAAATGTTACTGATGAACCTATCTGCAAAGCAGAAACTAGAGACACGGTTATAGAGAACAAACATATGGACACCAAGGACGCAGAGCGGAGTGGGATGAGTTGGGAGGTTGGGACTGACGTCTATACACCACTACATATAAAATAAGGAATTAATGAGAACCTGCTGTACAGCACAGGGCGCGCGACTCTGTGCTCGGTGAAGACCTAAATGGAAAAGGAATCCCAAAGAAAGAAGATATGTGTAGATGTGTGACTGGTGCACTGTGCCGTGCAGTCGGGACTAACACAACTCTGTAAAGTGACTATATACCAATAAAAATTAAACATTTGGAAAAGTCTTACTTTGGCCGACAAGTGAAGAACAGCTCTTAAAGAAGCGGAAACAGAAACAGGGTCATTGGTTTAAAAGTTATTGTAATAATAAAGGCAAAGGATTATGCTGATCTGGACTGGGTTTGTAGCAATGAAAATGGTGAAAAGTGATCAGAAACAGCCATCGATATTTACTGATTGTGTCCATGCGCCACGTGAGACAGAAGAGAAACCAAGGCTGTACCTGCATCGAGGGGAAGCACAGGGCTGCCCTTTATGAAGGCTGCAAGGCCTAAAGATGAAGCAAGCTTGAGAGGCAAAGAGTGACTTGTTTCGAACAGGTTAACTGTGGACTTCCTACTGAACATCCAAAATGGAGATGCTGGTTTCCAGGTTTCTACAAATTCTTTTGTTTAGTTGCAAACCCAGGCTTAGGATGATACATGTGGGAATCATCAATATATAGATGATGTTTAAAGATGGAAATTTTGGTAAGTTCACTAAGGACATAATCAAGGCATCCAGAGATTCCAGGACTTCACTCTGGAGTCTTCCAGTATGGAAATAGGAGACACTCAGCCAGGAAGACAGAGAAGAAGCAGGTAGGGAGCTAGTGAGGGCAAAAAGGAGAATAGTATCAAATAATCCTCCTTTTAAGACGGAAGAGTCGGTCAAGTGTGTCAAATGTTGCCCAATGTTAGAATACAATGAGATGGAAACGGCCCATGATGGGGCGTCAAGACAGGCATAGTGACCCTGACACAGTGGGGCGATGAGCACGTGATGAGGGTGCCTTCAAGAGTGCAGGAGGCTGGCGAGTGGATGCAGGGAAGAGATCTGACGCTTGGGGGTTTTGCTTTAAAAACGGGCAGAGAGAGACTTCTCTAGTGGTTCAGTGGTTAAGACTTCACCTTCTAATGCAGGGGGTGCAGGTTTGATCCTTGGTCAGGGAGCTAAGACCCTACATGCCTTGAGGCCAAACATAAAACAGAAGCAATCTTGTAAGATTCAATAAAGACTTTAAAAATGCTCCACAAAAATAAGCAGATAAAAAAATCAAAATTGGGCAGAGAAAACCATCTAGTTAAAAAATTAATAATACTTTGAAAATTAAGTAAATAAAAATTTTAAATAATGAATAAAACTGGGCAGAGAGATTAGGCAGTCATTGAAAACAAAATGGACTTAAGACGAGAAACCCTACAGCATGTCTGTGCATTGAAAGGAATAACTGTTGGAAGATATGATAGTGGGAACGTTTTTAAATTTTTCTTTTGCTTGTTTATTTCCGTGCTTGCATAAAGTGAAAGTGAAAGTCTCTCAGTCATGCCTAACTCTTTGCGACCCCACGGACTGTAACCTGCCAGGCTCCTCTGTCCATTCTCCAGGGGTCAGAATACTGGAGTAGGTAGCTGTTTTCTTTTTCTGGAGATCTTCTCATCCCAGAGATTGAACCCAGGTCTCCTGCATTGCAGGTGGATTCTTTACCATCCCTGGAGAAGTCCATAGGCAGAGGAGCCTGGCAGGCTACAGTCCACGGAGTTGCATAAGAGTCCGACATAACTGAGTGGCTTTCACTTCTATGTTTTCAGTGAAACAGTAAGCAAGGAAAACATAGAATTCACCCTCTAGTTATCCAGGAGAGGGGGAACGTTGACTAGAACCGAGAAATCCTATATTGCGTAGCTGCACTAAAAGGATGGCTTGGTGAGGTGGTGGCTTGACTTTCAAATAAGACCAGGTAACAGGTAGGGTGTTTTCCTCCAGCCAGGTCACCAGAGTTAAAAGAGAGACAGAAGGGACTTCCCTACTGGTCCAGGCATTAAATATTCACCTGCCAATGCAGGGGACATGGGTTCAATCTCTGGTCCAGGAAGATCTCACATGCCTCAGAGCAACTAAGCCCATGAGCGGCAACTACTGAGCCTGTGATCCACAACGAGATGTCCGTGTGCTGCAACTAGAGAAATGCTGCATGCCACCACAAAGAACTCACACAGCAAAAATGAAAAGAGAGGGAGAGATGGAAAGAGAGAGAGCTGGGTATAGCCAGGATTAGAATTTCACCAGAGTTATTCAAAGGAAGAAGTGTGGAACAAGGAAGTTTGTATCCTTATATACACGAGTTATAATGATTTTGAAACCTAAGCAGAGGATGGAGGGATGAGGGGGAATGAGGAAAATGAGCAAGAAAGAAAACACTACTGAAGCAGTGGTTCGTGATTCTTAATGAGATCTTGTTTTAAGTGCTGGAATCAGAATCCCCAGATTATGAGCTAGAAAAATAGACAGAAATGACCCAAGAGGAGGACCACTGGAATTGGGATTATGGAGGGATCTCAGGAATTGGTAATGACTAAAGGTCCAGGATATGGCCATCGGATGAATGGTTAAGGAAGAACAGAGACGAAACTCCCTGGAGCAGGAACCACTGAGGTCAAGGAACAGAGAGGCCTGTATCACACGGAACATGGCGGGACTCATGTGGGGTGTGTGAGTGACCGGGAAGGGAAGGCGAAAGGCTGAAGGGTGGATGGGAGGTGGGTGATATGGTTTGAAGACTCATGAGACTCGAAAATGGGGGTGTTTGCAGAAGAGGGAGAGAGAATGGTCTGACAGTAGCACCAAGGAAGGCGCTCTGGTGCTAGCGGGCTGAGGGCCCCAGTGTGAGGCGGTCTGAAGGGAAGCAGTCTTCTGAAATACCTGGGTTTGAGTGAAAATGGCAAAGAAAGACCAAGAAGAGTTTGATTAGAGATGTTGTCTCTGACTGGAGTTCTGGAGAACAACAAAAAGGAGTTGGATCTGGGTCAGAAAGAGGAGTGCACCAAGCTCTGAGGGATGAGGCTGTAAGTGTGAAGCAGACAGCCCAGGGTGGTGGGGACAACCGCGCTATCCCTGAGGGTCTGGGCATCACTGCAGGCGCTGTAACACACGCTCAGGGACAGACACCAAGCACCCAGCCCACTTTTCTCCTTGAGGGGCCTGTCTTCTGAACCCATCCTTCTGAATGGCAGAGCTCTGTGCTCACAGCTGGAGTGGGTTAGGCGGAGCACTCACTGAAAACCATCTGCTATTAGGACCTACTCCCTTGACCTGCGTGTCCCACACAGAAGTTAGAAAGCTCTGTGTCAGAGATGGGGAGAAAGCTCTGTGACAGTTTTAAAATATTTATTTATTTATTTATTTATTTATATTTTTTTGAGGTAGAGTTGATTTACAGTGTCATGCTAATTTCTGCTCTACAGTAAAGTGACTCATTTATACATATATATTCATACATTTTTGCATTCTTTTCCATTAAGGCTTACCACAGGATATTGAATATAGTTTCCTGTGCTACACAGTAGGATCTCATTGTTTATCCATTCTGTTATAATAGTTTGCATCTGCTAGCCCCGACCTCCCAGTCAATCCCTCCTGCACCCCCCCACCCTTGGCAAACACATCAGTTCTTTTTCTTCTTTTTTTTCAACCTCAGAAGTCACCAGATCATATATCTCTGCTCCACAAGCATTGCCTTCGACGGCTGGGATTGTGGTGACAAGGAATGGACGCTCATACCTTTTCATTTAACCAGAACAAGGTAATCCGAGCCAGTGAGAAAGCATGTCCCTCCTCCAGGCTCTCGAGACTGAGGGATGCTCAAAGTCCTTTGCAGCCAGATGGTGATACTGAGCCTCCAGGGATGGAGATCCCCCACTGGCCTCCCAGTGCTAACCTCTGAAATGCCCCTCTCCTTCCAAACTTCCCCACTTAGACTTTAGACACAGGCACAGAATCACACTTGTATGTTAACATGGCTAAGGCATCAAGAGATTGTCCTTGATAGCACAAGTTCCTTCTGTGTTTCATGGCCTGGGAGGTTTAACAAATGTTACAGAGCAGAAAGCAGTTGCTATGGGCCTCTGTATCACTCATGACCCTCCTTCAGATCCTAACAGGGGTTACTGAATAATCTGGAGTCTTTCTGGCTTACGTGCTTTTACTTTTCAAGCAAAGTGAGAATTCCATCTCACATTTAGATATATTGCCATTGTAATTTCATAGTAACCAACCACCTCGGGGTAAGAGCTTACCTCAAAGTTCAGTGAGTATAATGCATATTATATGGTTAAATTAACATGCATTGGGCTAATACCCTATTTGCATTATCCTATTTGATTCTAGGAGGTAAGTAATAATATTGATCACACTTTACAGTTAAGACACTAAAAATATTGATCCCAGGATTCTCTAGCAAGCAGCAGAGCCTGAATCTGAACTTGAGTAGTTGATTCCTGATAATACAAATTCTTCCCTACTACTGCACACCACCAGATACTGAGTTAGGCACTGGGTAGGGAAGTTCATTAAGTCAACGGACATGAAGGTGCTCACAGTCCAGTATGGAATCAGTATTTTATGCTAACAATATCATGCTACCATTTGACTCCTAGGCACATACCCACACACAACATTTTGAGCCACGATAAATGTAACTAGCCACGAACATTGATTTTTAAAGCATCTTTGTAGGCTGAGAGAAATCCTTCTTGGCAAATCAATTTAAGAGTGTCATAAAGAATCATTAGTGTTATTGAAATAACTTTCTGCAGCCTTTCCCCATCTTAAAGAAGTCAGTATCTTCAGCTAAGAGAGATAGCCAGAGTGGGTATCCAGAGTCGGGGAAGGATGGAGCAGGATGCCTTCCACAGGGAACCACGAGCTGTGAGAGGACCACGTGCTATTCCTAAGACAGGATTGTTTCCACTTAATGGCTTCACTTCTCACTGAAACACACAAAACTAAAATGCAGCCTTGATTCATTTGTGAGACCAGAATGTCACAGCGGTGGTGGCAGAGGTCAACATCCCTTTATGAGCAGCCTCTTTTACAAGGAGCATCCCCAAATTTAAGGCGTTGCTAATTTGACAGAATATATCATCTATGCCATGGCAGCTTAGAGACCTGAAGAGAGGTGAAGGTTAGCTTCACTAAGCCACTCTCTTTTGCATTCTGTACATTAACTTTTCTGTTTTGTTTTTTCATCATAAGGATCATCTAATAATGAATGTGTGGGTGACTTTTTCTTTTATTGATTAACCCTAGATTTTGTTTGAGGCTTCCCTGGTGACTCAGACGGTAAAGAATCTGCCTGCAATGCAGAAGACCTGGGTTCTATCCCTGAGCCGGGAAGGTCCTCTGGAGAAGAAATTGACTACCTACTCCAGTATCCTTGCCTAGGAAATCCCATGGACAAAGGAACCTGGTGGGCTATAGTCCATGGGGCTGCAAAGAGTTGGACATGACTGAGTGACTATCACTTTCACATTTTTTTGTTTATTTGCTTAAAGGGGGTTAGTAAAAGAAATAAGAGAATAATAATAAAATTCAGAATATCTATCTAAACTCTATATTAAAATTGTAAAGTTTATATTAGTTTTTTTTTAAACAGTGATAGAATAGAAAGGGGACATAATCAAAAAAGAAAAACAACCTGAATCACCACACATCTAGAATTTATATTAAAATCGGAAAGGTATTTTAGTGGATCACAGTGTACTTTAGGTGTTGCCTGCTCATGTCAAAACAACGTGTAGTTTCCAAGACGCCAGTGAACACAGCAGTCATCTGATGAAAGTTGTTTGATTTTTAGTGCTCCCCAGGGTTCATTGAAGGGTTTTTAATATTTCAGAGGACATCTTTTCATATGCCCTTTCCCCTCCCCCATACAAAGAGGGCAAATATCTCAAGTGAGGCAATTTAGATAAAGCAGCAGCTAACTTGCAATCTTGAAGATACAAGAGTAACATGCATTGAGGAAAAAATCAGTAAAGTACAAGTGTATGATTTTCCACATACACTATTATATGTATGAGACCATCCATGTCACCACATACCACACAGCCCCTGTTTCCATTTACTATCCACGAAGCAGGCCACTCCAGGCAAATGTCTGTTCTATGGGCATAAGCAGCTGGTTTACTTGAAAAGAAATTTGCATCGTTGTCTTTCTAAGATAACATGATAATTAAATGTCTTCTAAAAATTTCAATTTCTTTCTGTGTGTGACTTGTTGGTGGAAGCATCTGGACTTTGTGAGTATTGTGAGTCTTCAGAACTTCAGGCCCAGAACTTTCTTGGGCCTGTGATTTTATTCCAAACTGCAAAGAAATGCTTGTGTAATGGCAATGCTCACTTGTGATTTTTTTTAGTCACAAGTTTTCCTAATTCCACAGTTGAAAAACAGAGAGACAGAGAAAGGAGAAAAGGTAGGAAGGAAGGAGGGAAGGAAGTTAGGAAGGAAAGACAGACAAGACTTTCCCTACATAGGCTGTGGGTGGTGTTTTGTTTCCTTTCAGGAAACAGAAAGGAATCTGATTCCACAGCCAACACAGAATACCAAACACATAACACAACTTTAATCACAACAACTAAGACCAAAATGAACACGTCCCTTCCACCCAGGTACCACGTGTCTGATACCCAGCCTAGAGAGTCATTAGCTCAGGGGAGAGGTATGATTTAAGGGTTATCATACTGGATTAAAAGATAAAGATTTTGGGGCACTGATATGCTGTATAATGTTAAGAACATCACTATTTCAGTTCCTTTTTTATTATTTTCACAATAACATGTTCCTCTGCCCCCCACCCCATGGAGCTGACATTTCAGGAATCCATCCAAACTCATACCCAATCCCTCTTAACCAGTGTCGTAGCTTGTGCCTGCTTCCAGCTATTGCCTTAGTAGAGAAAACAGTCAGCACAGACCCCTAGACCGCGTGACCAGAGCTAGCCGTGATGAGAATCCAGCACTTAGGCCACCCGGTGCCTCTCAGAGTTGCCCCGCTCCTAGAGGGGCTGCGGAAAGGCGGTAGGACGGTGACGGTCACTCTCCAGAGCCTGGAGTGCCCTGTTCCACGTCGGTGAAGAGCAGAGGAAGAACATGACCTCTTCCCCTTCTGCACTTCTCTCTTACTTCCTCAGAGGCCCAAGGGACAGGAAGGAAGTAGGATGCGCTTCCACTAGGCAGATGACAAACGACACTTTTGCACGTGATGTACCATGTGGGTTATTAAGAGACAAAAGACAGGAGATTATCACCGTATTTCATCTAGGGCAGGAAGCGCACGCTTCAGATTTGTGTTTCTGGGACCGCCTGAAGGGCTGTTTTCTTCCCAGTCTGTCACAGAGGCATAATGTGGACTGTACTAGGTCACGTGCAAGACCACACAACTTCCACAACCCTTTGTCCAGGGCGACGAGACCACCGATCACACAGGTGCTTGCTGCAGACCTAGGACAAGCAGTTCTCAGACACACAGCGCTGTGTTCAGTAGGAGATTTGGAGCCTCGCTGCCTGCCTTTGACCTTGGCTCTGTGGCTGACCTACCCATGTGTGTGAGGCGGACAGTTTACTTAACCCTCTATGCCTCCATCTCCTCATCTGTGCAAAGGGGCCAAAAACCTCCTAGGTTTGTGGGGAGGACTGCAATGAGCTGACATAAGCAAAGCCACCAGATTAACTACGACAGTACCAAGTACACAGGAGCCCCAGTGTGAGACTTCATTTTTCTAGTGCGCTTTCATTCAGAGTGTGGCTGGCTGGGACACCTGTAAGCCTTATCGGGTGCAGAGCCTCAAATTAGATGGTAGAAAATAAGTAGCCCTTGCCACTAGTCAGAACAAGCCATATTTATGAGATAATAGGCTTCTTAAAGCACAAGATAATTTCTATGTCTGTGTCTCTATTTCTCTTTTGCAAACAAGGTCATCTATACAATTTTTCTAGATTCCACATATATGCATTAATATATGATATTTGTTTTTTTCTTTGTGACTGACTTCACTCTATATGACGGTCCCTAGGTTCATCCACGTCCCTACAAATGACCCAATTTCATTCTGTTTTATGACTGAGTAATATTCCATGGTATATACACCATGGGGGAAAGAGGTAGGGGGCAGGAATTGGGAGATTGGGATTGACACATATACACGATTGATACTATGCATAAAACAGACAACTGATGAAAATATACTGTATGTAATAGGGCACTATTCAATGCTCTGCGGTGAGCTAAATGGGAGAGAAAACCAAAAGGGCGGGGGTATATGCATATGGATGGCTGATTCATTTTGCTATGCAGTAGACGCTAACACATCGTGAAGCAAGTATATTGTAATACGAATTGGTTTAAAAAAATACAAGATATTGTTAAAAATCAACTACAAGCCCACACAGTGTCGGTGCCTTTCCTCATCTGAAAGCCCAGTTCATCCGCAATGCCTGTCCTCTGCAGACTGCCTGAGAGGTCCCGTGAGGCAGGATGCCCACATCGGGCTGGGGGCCTCGTGCTCCCCCATCCCCTCTTCTTTCTGGCCCCCTTCTCTCTTACTCCTTCTCATCAGAAATGCTCCCTTCCGGGTTCCTGTAAAACTTACTCCTATTTACTCAGGTCTCAGATGAAAGGCCGTCTCCTCCACGTCCTTCCTTGATCACTCTGAATTAAGTCCCCTATGCTGAAATGATTTATCACGTGTTTATCCACCTCAGTGTGGATCACATAGGATCGGTGGTCGTCACTGCTAACCCTCATCTGCACCTTGATATCTGACGTGTAGTGAAAATTCAGTAAAGTCCTGTTGATCAATGAGGTACGTGTCTATGAATCTGAAATAAAATGCAGACATTTCCTTTTGATCTTTTTTTTCTTGTAACTCTAACGTTTCTCCACCTTTATAAAATGTATCTTCTGATTCAATCAGTCATTCAGTACTTACTAGGCTATGGGTACACATCAGCACCTTAGGGGCAAGCGGATGGAAAAACGCATGGGGCACTGCTTTCAAGTATTAGGGGAAACGACGAACAAATAAACCACATAAAAACTGGCATGTGCTCTATATGTGAGCCTGTGTGTGTGAGAGAGGGACAGACTCATAGAAAACCCAGCGAAAAACACAGAGACTGGCACAAGGAATTTTATCACTGTGACTCAAGAAAAGGCTACAGATTTGAGGTTGACCTTGAGAGAAGTAGGGTTTCCTGGTAACTTAGAAGGTAAAGAATCTGCCTGCAATGCGGGAGACCAGGTTCGATCCCAGGGCTGGGAAGATCCCCTGGAGAAGGGAATGGCAGCCCACTCCAGTATTCTTGCCTGGAGAATTCCATGGACAGAGGAGTCTGGCAGGCTACAGTCCATGAGGTCGCCAAGAGTTGGACACAACTGAATGGCTAACACTCTGAGAGAAAGTATCTAGGCACGTAGGACAAAGAAGATACTCTCAAGGTGAGAAACGGGTGTTAAAGGTGTTAAACCGGCAAACCCACTTCAAAGAAATTCTAAAATAAATGAGTGATCTGATTCCAAATCCCAAATAAAGTTATTTGGAAAATACATTCTGTCTATTCCTATATGCCTGCATTTTGATTTCCTGTTAATACACTTGTGGTTCAATTTTGATGACATACTTACCAGTTAAGGATGATAAAATTAGAAAAAAAAAATCATTCTAGGAGTTTCAAAAAAATTCTGACTGAAATCTGAAACCAAATCAGACCTGCACTTGAAAGAATATGCATCAGGAGAAAACTTATCTGTGTCACAAACAATCATCTGAACACGTGCGTCTGCATGTTTACTATCGTTACTTGTAACAGCTAATACCACTTGGCTAGGCAGTATATGAATAATGCGTTTACAGCTGTAGGTTCAGATGCTTTTCAAAATTATCTCATCAACATGATCTCATTTAATCCCCCTAATACCCCTGTGAGATAAATAGACAGGTATTTTAATCTCTGTTTCACAGACAAGTCAGCTGATAGAGAACTGTTTAGGGACTCATTCAAGGCTGCAAAGTGAGTGAGAGACAGATCAGAGATGAGATCTTAGGAGTTTTTCCACTATAACTTTGACTTTCCCTGGCCACTAATGCTCAGTAAGAAGAATCAAGATGTCTTTGTGTTACAGTTATAATATTTGAAATGATATGAATCTATTAATATCAATAATTATTAATGAAATATATATGCAAGGTCAATATATGCAAGAAGAATCACTTTCATTCTAGTAAGATCCCCACGGAAGACTAGCCTTGAACTGATAACGATTTTAGGACTACCACCACATTTTTGGTGATTATTAGAGTGAAGTATTTAGAGACTTCCCTGGTGATCCTGTGGTTGAGAACCCGCCTGCCAATGCAGGGGATGCAGGTCTGTTCCCTAATCTGAAAGGATCCCACGGGCCTCAGAGTAGTTGAGCGAGCGAACCACAACTACTGAAGTCCGCCTGCCTAGAGCCCATGCTCTGCAAGAAGAGAAACCACCACAATGAGAAGCTTGCTTACTGCAACAAACAGCAGCCTCCGCTCATCACAACTGGAGAAAGCCCGCTCACAGCAATGAAGACCCAACACAGCCAAAACTAAACAAATAAATATATATCTGTTTAAATGTTAAAGGCTTTAACATTTATATATACTTTATATATAAATAAAAATATATTTAAATATATATATTTTAAATGTTAAATGTTTAAATGTTAAAGCCTTTAACACACGATTCCAACAAGGACCACCCCAAGCCAGTGGCGCAGATGGGCACCTGTCTTGGTGGGGTTGGTCCGGGTACAGGACTGTCACAGGGCAGGGGGATGACTGTCCAGTGATCGGCTGTGAGGTGGATGGCACGGGCTCCAGGCCATAGCCATTCAAGTCCTCCCCTGGGGCTTGTAATGGAACTTTCGGGAAAGACACATTCTCTGGCTTGGTGATGAGCCTCTCTGGGGCTTGTGCAATCCTGAGATCATGCCATCGACTCAGAGGGGAGGGAAGAATGACTAGGAAAGTGAACACAAGTGACACAGGAAGGCAGCAGGGTAACCAGGGGAAGCAGGTACCCAAGGAGAGCTGCTGCGGCTGCTAAGGCGCGTCAGTCGTGTCCGACTCTGTGCGACCCCACAGACGGCAGCCCACCGGGCTCCCCCGTCCCTGGGATTCTCCAGGCAAGAACACTGGAGTGGGTTGCCATTTCCTTCTCCAGTGCGTGAAAGTGAAAAGGGAAAGTGAAGTCACTCAGTCGTGTCCAACTCTTTGCGACCCCATGGACTGCAGCCCACCAGGCTCCTCCGTCCGTGGGATTCTCCAGGCAAGAGTGCTGGAGCAGGGTGCCATTGCCTTCACCAACCCAAAGAAAGGAGAAGAGCAAAAATAAATGGTAGTTTTCCCTGGACTAGTTAGTGGTTTTCAACCTTGCCTTCATATGAGCCCCACCTGGGAGTCTTACAACTCCCACTGGCCAAACCTCACTCCAGACTATGAAACCAGAACTTCGGTTCTGCCCATGTCCATGGGCCTGTCTAAGTTCAGTACCTCTGAACACTGTGGGGCCCAGGGTCTTCTGGCAGAGGTTTTGCGTGGTAACAGAAGTTGGTCCTTAAACATGAAGAAATGGAGCCACTAAGAGACAAGCCAGTGGAGGGCTGATCAAGAGGCAAATGTTAGCAGAGAGCATTACATTCTTTAAAGTTGAAGTGTAGTTGATCCACAGTGTTGTATTACTAACCATCTGCTGGACAGCAAAGTGACCCAACTATACACATATGCATTCTTTTCCGTATTATTTTCCATTATGGTTTATCCCAGGACATTAACTATGGTTCCCTGTGCGATACAGTAGGACCTTGTGGTCCATCTTTTCTATACGTAATAGTTTGCATCTACTAACCCAAATTCCCAGCCCATCCTTCCCCACGCCCTCTTTGGCAACCACAAGTCTGTTCTCTCTGTGAGCCTGTCACCATGATTTGACAAGAAAAAGGAAAATAAAAAAACAACAACCCACCCAATCAAAAAATGGGCAGAAGACGTAAAGAGCATTGCCTTACACACACTTTGTCTTTTCAACCGCTTTTGTGAAGCCTTTAGAATAACTTCCCGGCTGCTGCTTTCCCATGGGTGGGAGTAAGGCCTTTGAAGTGGTGAGCAGAAAGCCAATTTCAAGCTACCAACATCACATCGCAAAATGCAGAGTCAGGAGAAGTGAGCCGTTGTACCCTATTTTATGATATTTTAACCATATGGATATAATAAATGCTAAGAACCTCAAGAGCCCAGATAATAGCAAAATCTGGTAAAATCATTACAATTGGTGAATTTTGAGTGTTGCCTTTCTTAAATATAATTTATTTAATTACAAGTTTCTATAGTATGGTAAAGACTCCATCTGCAATGTGGGAGACCTGGGTTCGATCCCTGGGTTGGGAAGGTCCCCTAGAGGAGGGCATGGTAACCCACTCCAGCATTCTTCCCTGGAGAATCTCCATAGACAGAGGAGCCTGTCGGGCTACAGTCCGTGGGGTCAGAGTCGGACATGACTGAACAATTAAGTACACATGCACATAGTAGAAGAATGACTGAGTTTAAAAACCATCTTGCAAAATTCCTAGAAAATTCAAAACAGGAGGTGATCTCTGTAGGACATCACGGATGTCTTTTCCAACTTCATGGATGCATTCTCATTATAAAGCAACTCACTAGATGAAAATGGTCATATATAGGATGGATAAACGAGAAGGTCCTACTGAATAGCACAGGGAACTATATTCACTCTCCTGTGATAAGCCATAATGGAAAAGAATATGAAAAATAACATTATATATATATATATATAGGTATAACTGAATCACTTTGCTGTACAGCAGAAGTTGACAACACTGTAGATTAAAATATCTCATGGGAAAAATAAAATAATGAAAGCAACTCATATTGACTGAAGGGCTCTTGATTCAGGTTGTAAAAGACCCACCTTCACAAATCTGGGGTCTTGTTCTTGCTGACCTCTACCATTTTGGAAGGGCTGTAACCCTGGGATGGAGCCATTCAAAAGGGCTCTAGTCCAGGGTCACACACCCCGCCCCAGTACTAAACCACCTTTCCCAACAATCTGCATAGCACCAGGTTTCCTTGCCTCCCTGCACTGAGTCAGATGCTCTGATGCTGACCACCCACTTCCAAGCAAAACTTTTAAAGCTTCCAGGGTCACCTGGGAGAATACTATTACAACATTTGATTTGCATCATTGTGTCTCCAGCTCCAAACATTCCTCAGTCATTTTTAATGCTAAAAAGGCTTTGATTACTTCTGAGTACACTACCCACTCCTCTCCTCCCCTTTTCAAACATGGAGATCTAGCATTTCATTTCCTGCACACAGGCGCTCAGAAACCAGCTAGATGAAAATCAAAAGTGCATTCCCCTAAATGACAGGCACTCTCCAAAGGATCCCTCAAGGCTCAATTATTTGCCACTTCTTTGCTTGGTTTCATATGTTAGCATTCTTTCTCAGTCTCTAGCGAAAACCATAAGGCCCTTAACCACTGATAACAGTCTGCAAACAGAGAAAGTGGTCATTACCATTACTTTAACCAGCACCGAGGGTTTCCTGCCCACCAGGTCCAGGGGCTAAGTCTGAGTCTCCTTTCTCTTTTACATCTTTTAGTTAATTGCTTCAATTTGTCCCATTCCCATTCTTTTTTTTTTTTTTTTTGCTAAATAACAATTTTTCGTCACATATGTGCAGCCAGGAGGTTAGGGAGAACCCCCAGCTGGTTTTATGGGGAAGCCAGAATGTCTTTTAGGGAAAAGAGCATTCTTGGTATGGCCCAGCATTATCTTTTTTTTTTTTTTTTTGCCTAATTTCAGAAGCTGCTTATACCCAGAGTAGCAGTGCTGTGAATTCATTGGGTTAAACAGAACAGACTCAATATTAACTCACAAAGGGCCATGGCATCAACCACTGCAGACATATGGCCTCCAGACAGAAACTCCAACACAAGAAACCCAGACACTAATCCAGAAAATAAGTCCAAGAGGCCTGCCTTATGGAATTACACATTCAGAGGAAGTGAGGCGAGAAACAGCGAGCATGCGTGCTAATCGCTTCAGTCTTATCCGACTTCGCAACCCCGTGGACTGTAGCCCAGCAGGCTCCTCTGCCCTTGGGATTCTCCAGGCAAGAACACTGCAGTGGGTTGCCATACCCTCCTCCAGGGGACCTTTCCAACCCAGGGATCGGATCTGCGTCTCCGGAATCTTCTACATCCCAGGTGGATTCTTCACCGCTGAGCCACTGGGGAAGCCTGAGGAATGGAGTTCTTTTTGTCATATTAGAAAACAAGGATGTCCCAGCTATCAGCGATTTCAGCCAGTCCATTTGAGCTCCTGAGCCATAAGGGCCCTCAGGAAGGCGAATACCTGCCATCTAGCAGTCATCAGATTGCAGCCTCTCCCCATAGAGAGCCCAAGGGAGCACGGGATGGGAAAAAACCAGGAGACTGGCCCAGGACAGCTGAGATGCATATGAAAGGAATGAATCCGTGAGCCCAGACTCCTGCACCTTTCTATACACAGAAAAGTCCTAAATTCCTTAACTTGGGATACCTGGTTTTCTTTAATTAACAAGAATCATTTGAGGTTAAAAATCCCTGCCCTTTATTGTAAAACGTCTATACAACCTGGCTCCGCCCCTCGTCTCTCAAGGTCACTTGAGGTGCTGTCTCCTGGGCTTGAAGTTCTAAAAAATTTCACTGAATAAAACATAACCCAACTTTTAGGTTGTGAATAATTTTTTTAAGTTGACATAGGTGTGCCTATATCTTAAACTTTCATCTTCTTTTTTTTTTAATTTAGATTATATTTACTAATGTATAAACAGAAATAGCAGAAGGAACATACTTGAGCTCTTACTATATTCTTGGCACTGCTCTGTGGCTTTAAGTGCATTTTTTTTTCCTCACTGAAACATCACAGTAAGGCTGTGAGGTACATCCTACTATCATTCCCATTTTATAGATGGGTAAATTTGAAGATAAATCTCTTTTATTTTCGTGTGTTCACAATAGTAACTCTAGGCCAATTAATGGTTTCTCTTTTCCCATCAGAAAGACAGATATTTGTCACCTCCCAGAGATAATTATTACTAGAGGAACCATAGTAAAACTGAGAGTATGAAACAGAAATTCAATAGCTGAAAATCACTATAATTTTAAAAAGCAAGTAGAATTACTTTGCTGCTTATCAGTTCACGGAGACATTGGGAACTCTGGCTCCTAACAAAGGCAATTTTAATTTTGTTTCCTTTCAATAGCTTCCAACTTAAATTTCTGAAATATTCCTGTTTGATTACTCACTAGATATTTCCTTCTTTGTCAGAAAAGACAAATAAGAGCCTGTTAGCCAGTTATCCTTTTAAAAACATATACAATCAAGAATTAACAAAGTTTTTTAAACAACATATTTAATCTTTTCCCTCAAATCGAAAGTGACATTTTGCCTAACGTTCACACTTTAACTGTTTAATACACTTCTATGTACCAGTAGTGCTCATCGGCAGATAACTGTTTCGGCAGTGCCATCTCCTTACTGTATACTTTTGGGAAGTGTTTTTCATTTTGTAATTTTGTATGCTTATCTTTGAATCCCTCACACTTAAGAGAACATTGATACATGCACATCATATAAAATGCTTAAAGGATTAATGAATGGAAGAAGGAATCTTTTAAAGGTGATGAGGCTATGGGAGAATCATTCAAAAAGACCGTTTTGTACTTGGAACTGATTGAAATACTGCTTGATTCTCCTAACTCTAGATTAGTCCATTTTTCTGGGTTTTCTCTCCTTCAGAATATCATCTCCACCTTCATGCTAGGCCTTTCCAACTAAACCTAGATCAAATGCCCTCCCTGAACCCACCATGGCAAAATGATCTGTCGACAGCACCCCCTTCTGTATGATGCACGCACGTGCGCACGCACACATACACACACACACACACAGAGTTAATAATATCAGTCATATTTTAATGTGGCTTTTGTGTACATTGCCTCTCAGTTCCCTAACAGCAGTGACCAGATGCTTGCTCACTCAATGATGTGGGGGGCGGGGGGAGAGAGATATTTAAACCCGATCCTGGTGAATAAATTTGCCCAGCAAATGTTTTGGCTTTCTCAACAGCATAGATTTCACCAATCCACTGACGAAACCCATCAAATGTCTGTTGCCATCTCAAATACAGAAGTATTTCAAAGGATCACCTTGCGCCTGCCTTTCTCCCAGTCCATATCCCTGCACCATCTGAGTAAACCCTCCCAATCCCGAAACACTAATCCTGTTGAGATGACTCTTGGGGTGTCTGAGAGGAACATGGGTGTAGGTGAACCAGTATGTCAGACAAGACACTTCCTGCTCCACGTACAAAACACAAGTGTTTTGCTCAAGGAACCATGAGGACATGGCATCTTGGGAAGGCTGATTCAGCTCATTGCTGAAACTCTAAGCCAATAAAGGTAGCGTGAAGACCAAACACGAAAATGGTTTCAGTGATCGTGACATTTTTCTTTCTCTCTTTCAAATGCTAGATGGCTGGATCCAGCTACTGGAGGTAAGAAATGTTTCTGTTTGTGACTCCCTCCAGCCTCTGCCACGTAGAATGACTTCAAACAGCCACCAGCAAACTGCATTCTCATCACTCCAGCCCAGACTGAATTCTAATCAAGGTCTTTTAAATGCCACTGAACAAATCTATATAATATGGATTATTTTCTTGTATGCCTCTAGCCAAATGCTATTCATTGGGTCATTTATTATTTTTAGAAAACCAAAACAATCCACATTAATAGTATAAATCATAATGCATCTAGAAGCAGCACCCAGTCATCCCTGATAATTTACTAATAGAATTGAAAGAAGCTTTTAATTATTCCTCCTCTGGTGATTTATTACACAGTCTGAATCTAGGAACTGCATGAGTAGAAGATGCAGGTTTATATCACCAGTAACCAATAGAAAGGTTGTGGTCTGCAAATGTCCTGAAAATCAAGTACTAAAATCCAAGGAGCATGCAGAGTTGAGTTCGAAGAGAAAGAAAGTATGGACATTTTCAAAGTCCAACAGATTATCCAAAGCAGTATCTCTAGAAGAAGCCAGGAATCCTTAAATAGATTACCTAACATGAAAATGAATGTCCAACTTGAAGGGCACATTTGGTAAAATCTTTGTTTATGTAAATTTTAACTTAAGACACAGGATGCAGGATCAATTATGATTATACTCCAAATTAGCTCAATTGATGCCCAGGTGAAATCGACAAATGATGTCATAATTTGCTCACCCTCTCTTGAGAAAAGCCCATCAGAAAAGCAACAGAGGAAACAGCAGACCACTTAGCTGCTCAAGTTCTTTGCATCTGGAGACAAGTCAATTAAAAAGACTTCCCAGAACCACATGTCATAAGGCCTGTCTGTCCATCATCTCCAAAAGTATGAAAGGAAAACCACAAAGCCATTTCTCTGGGCTATTTGTTAGAGAGACGTTAATTGTAGGTTTCAAGAAAATGACATCTGAAAGACGAGATGGGCCTGCCTTGTATCCCCAGATTAATTAAACCAGAGCCCTGGAGGTTTGGCACTGAAGTTTCAGACAGAGCTGCGTTTTTGCTGAGCAAAGTTATCCCTGTAAATCAGGGCTGGATTAGGAGTGTGATAGGGATGGCTGCCTTTATAATCCTCACTGTCACCATTTGGGGACCTTATTATTGGACAGAAAGAGTCATTTCAGCTACATTCATTTCCAGCACCAATAGTCCATTCTACTCTAGATTCCCATATTCCTCTTTTTCCTGCCACTTAACTCTATCTAGGACACTTTTCTGGTTCTGAAAACCCCTCCTTCCTTGACCCCAAACATCACCAGGACAAGCGAAAAGGACTTTTTAACAGTTTCTTTAATTTATACAATGACATTTTCTTCATTGCTCCCTCTTTTGTCCCCATCTTTAAACTGTGTGTGTGTATGTTGAGGTCAGTGGCTTAAAAAGTTTCATTGGAATGAATCCAAAGATTTGTGAGATTGGGAAAAGCTAAAACAAACTGGGGGCACTGCTAATTCAATAAATTTAGAATAGTTCTTGCATTTTTGCTGTGTTCTATTTACATTTAAATGAAGCTTTCTTTTTTTTTTTTTTAACAGCTTCTACTAAATCCCCCGGCTTCCCAGGTAGCACTAGTGGTAAAGAATCTGACTGCCAATGCTGGAGACATAAGAGATGCAGGTTCAATCCCTGGGTTGGGAAGATCCCCTGGAGGAGGGCATGGCAACCCACTCCAGTATCCTTGCTTGCAGAATCCCATGGACAGAGGAGCCTGGCGGGCTACAATCCGTGGCATCACAAAGAGTCAGAGACAACTGAAGCGACAGCACGCAGGCACACGGTGGATCCCCATCTTTGGTACTGACTTAAAAGACAGCTCAGATTGAAGCTTTAGAATTCATGATTCTTTCAATGATATTTACTGAGCACTCACTAAACGCCAGGCAGTGTACAGGCATTGAGGGAAAACTGATGACAAATCTGTTCCCCTGGCATCCCTCCTGTGAACACAGGTCAACATGCTCTTCTGGCTTTCTACGTTTCAGTAAAGACATGCCCATCCTTCTGGGGGAATAAGCCAACAACAGAAGCTAAGCCAGCTTCACCCTATGCACCCTTCCATGGACCCTGGTGGTCTTTTTTTGCCAAATGATGCAATGTTAGAATTCTTTCTAACTTATGATGGGAAGCTAGTTCAGGCTGAAACTTTATTTTATACTCTATTGGAATAAAGTTAACTCAGCTGATGGCCACATTAGTATCGGAAATCTACATGCAAAGAGAGCACTTTGCAATTTTCTGAGGCGCACAGGGTCTGAAGAATTAGTCTCAATGAATTCCAAACTCAAAGCAGTCTCAGTGTCTAAAAGAAAGATGTGACGGTGATTCTCTAATTTCCATCCAAGTAGACATCTTGATCACTGGTTTATGGTTTCAACATATCATCCTCAATTTTTCTTTTCACTTATTGACTTAGAGCAGAGGAAGAAACATAATAACATAAAGTGCACTCTTATCCTTCCTGATTAGTTATAATCTAGTTGTAGAGAAAGTGCATTACTGTCCTTTATTTTTCTAGTTTCATCAAAATAATTGATTAAGAATGGGGAAATATTATTTGTCTCTTTTGTGAAAACAAAAAAAAAATTTTTTTCCTAAGAGCAATACATGTCCTTTATAGGAAAAAAAAAAACGGAAAAGAAAGAAAGAAACTGGTTATATTCCTATCAAGCAAATATAACCACAAGTTTTAAAAGCTATTTATCTTAAATTTTCCTATGTTTTACGGTGATTAAATAACATTTTTTGTGTTTTCCTGATTATAAAAGTAATACATGTCTATAACAGAAAACATGGAATATAGAGAATTCTGTAAAATATTAATTACATTGATTCTAGCAGTGTTACTATTTAGACACACTGCATTCCTGCATCTACTTGAATATTTGTCTCTGTCTTGTCTCCCCTCTGTCACTCATATCTCTGTCTCTCACACACATTGTACGCTGCTTTCCTAACATATCACAATTGTTTTTCAGGTTATTAATGGTTTTCTTGAAAATGAGTTTTGGTGGAGACTCACTACTTCATCATATAGATGTAAAGTAATGGAATGCTTACATATTAGGATTAAATTTTTTTTGTGGAATTTTTTTCATGGAATAAACTTCAACTTTGTGAATTATAACTTTATCCATAAACTGGAATACCAGATGAAATTATTAAGCATGAAGTCTCCATAAATATCATATATTCAACTCAGGAATAGTTTTTACACAGTTTTCACCAGAAAATATATGCAAGTATACATACATTCTTTTCCAGCTTTTCCATGGGTTTCCAAACATCATTTTATTTTTCACAAAACATTTCCCCCACTGTTGGACATCTGGGCTGCTAATTAACCTTTACAATTGCTTTTGATGACTTGATCAAGGATCAACATGATTTTCTAATAAAGACTGATTTCTATTTTCAGTTTTAAAGCCACAGAAACAACAAAGAAGTTATCAACAAGTGTCACAGCTCACCACACAAAGCATAAACACTGTAGGCTGATGAGCTTAATTTTATTTCTGTTGAATTCCTGGGTTTGCTCTGTGGAGTGTTTAGACAATTCCTGACCTGGAAAATACCAAATTCCTTCTAGCTGGACTCAGAAAAACAAATTTGGAGGCAACTTTCATAAGAACCCTAGGCTTTTAAAGACATGTATTTCTTTAAGATCTATGTGGTTAAGTAATATCTGCATGGCAGACATAACAGAAATGTCACCTGAGTAATTCTAATTTAATTTTTTTATTAAAAGACATAACCATGAATCCAGTTACATTTTTACAGTGAGCAATTTCTTTACCTATCCCAAATTTAGATGCATATGACAGTATGGCATGTGCTTAAAGCTGAAAGTTGGTTCAACTCTTATTTCATGTCCTATTTCCTAAAACTGTAATCTAGTAAGAAGCACCCACAGCTCACAAAATTTAAGGAAATAGTGTTTGAGAACTGGAGAAAAGTCTGTGAAAGTTAAGGCTTCAAGAAGTTTAGCAGTTAAAATACAGAGAAGTAGTCAGTGGGACAGTCAGCAGTTAACTTTTTTTGGTTCTTTCTCATGTGGGGGGTTTTCATACCCCCTCACATTCAGAAATAAGAGAAAATGCAGTAAATAGTCCACATATTAAAAGGCAGAAGTGGGGGGAAAAGTTTTGAAGGGAAGCCCATGACTGTAATATGGCATCCTGAGGTGAGATAAAGGAACTCACAGATGGGTCAGGCAAAGAGATGCCTTTTCTAAGTATAGGGGCTGGTAGAAAAGACCATATGAAGAGAGAAGTTCAACACAAAGAAATAATATGCCTTTTGCTTCATATTATTGTATTTAACCATAATATTATTTCTCCAATCTTACCCTAGCATTATTTTTTAAGATCCAAATGTTTATTACCACTTACACATGTTTTTATTTTTTTCCTTCTTTAATACAGAGAAGGGGTTTGATCTATCCTTGAATGGTAGGGAAATGCTATTATGCTACATTTCTTTACTGAATGATAATTACTTAAAATTATAAAAAGAATATATGCAATATAATATACCTTTCCTAAATCTTTTTGATAACCTCTGAAAAAGCAAACCTCAATGGTGAATTTACATAGTATTGCTTTCTGAAGCCTCCCTCACGAATACTGTTCCATTTATAGAAACTGCCATTTAGTATGGCAAGGCTTTTTCCAGAATCTCTCTGTTTGAAAACTGCAATTTAATGCAGTCATTTCCATCCATATTAATAGATACTATCTATTAATATGGATGGTATTAATGAAAGCTGAGGTCAGACTCTAATACAAAATATCAAAAAGCATTTTATGGCATCTTCCTTAACATCCGTTGTGAAGTCTATTTTCATTAATTAGATCTTATTTTTCACTGAGTTCTTCAGCATTGAGAATAAAGAGAACTGTGTAGGACAATGGCAATCTGAACTCCACAAATTATTTTCAGCATCAGTGACTCCGTGAACTCATGATGCTGGCAAAACTTTGGAGGAAGGGATAGGTCAGCAATCCCAGGACTTTAAGCCACAGGAAAATGGAAAAAGCATAAAACACATATGCACCTGAAGCTTAGAAAGCCAGCGCACAGAGAAGTGAAATTTATTATTCTAATGACTTTCCCAGCGTGAGACTCTCACCAGCAGACACACGTCTGTGCATCTAATAAGGCTGCAGAGATCCAGCGAGTCCTGCAGGACTCCCATGGCTGCTTCCAAAGCAGCCATTATACATGGGGGGAAAACTGAAGTTTCTACACTGCTCTGCTGCTAGCTACATTCACATATATATCTCCCAGAAATGAAGCCATTTGGGGCCAGCAAGCTCCAGTTAAACTATTCAAGCTATTTTAAATGCCTATTCATATTTTGCTCTTGAAGCATGACGAATCCTAGGTCAGATCTGCGGGAACGTCTTGCCTCCATGGCGTTTATAACTAGCTCTGAAACATCTAAGTCCCTCCAAGTTCATCCTTCTCCACTTTATCAGCTCTCCTATGCAATTATAATAAGTGTTTATGAACATATACCTATAAATATATTTTTGTATAATAATGTGATTATTCTATGTGCACTGCTTTGCTGGGTTAGTTAGTTTTTTTTTTTTCATTAAAAGACATAGCTGAGATTTTCAGTGTTCTATATGTATTTAATAGCTTATTACATTTAAACAAGCCCAGCCTCCACTTTGGACCTTTCCTAGGTTCCAACATGTCTAGACAGGCCATCCCTGTGCATATATCATTTTGTCCACATGCACATAGTTTCTTGAAGTAGAAATTCTGGACCCAAGAAATTCTGAACATTTCCAAGTGACCACACAAAGGAAATTTTCTGATTTTAAACTTAGTTGTCCATGAAAGTAAACATTCCTGGATGTCATCATCCACACTAAGCGATACAGGTCTTATAAATTTTTATCCATTTGATAACAAAAAGTGTTTTCTCACTGCTGTTTTAAACTGGAACTTAACCTCAGTCATTTTTTTTTTACATCTTGATGTTTCATAAAATCCTAGGTACATCTTCAGTACAGATGACTTTATGTCGTAATCGGGTCTTGCTAATGTGTTTGCGATTATTTGCAATGAAGATCCTGGTCCACAAAACAGGCAAATCTAAATAAGAAACAGTATGTTCCTAATTCTTTCCAGGCTCTTGTCTGCCCAACTGTATTCCAAATTCAACGTATCATGTCCCACTCCTTCTGAATTAAGTAGTAAGCTCCTTAGGGATTATAATGAGGCATTCCCAGATTTAGGCCAGGGCATGAGGACATAACAGGTTCAACCATAGCAGGTAAGAACATAAATCAGATGCTGACGGCTTCCTACGTGGCACTAATGATAAAGAATCCACCTGCCAATGCAAGAGACGCAAGAGATGGCAGATTCAATCCCTAGGTTGGGAAGATTCCTTGGAATAGGAAGTGTCAACCACTCCAGTATTCTTGCTTGGAAAATCCCATGGACAAAGGAGCCTGGTGGGCTACAGTCCATGGGGTCACACAGAGTTGGACAGGACTGAGTGACTGAACATAAGATCCTACTCTCTATAAGTCATTACCAGATGTTTAGAATAGACTTGTCTTCTGGGGCAGATGAGAGAGGCAGAGTTTCTACGTGGCTCAGGATGTAAAAGCACATAGTACTTATTGCTTTGCACATAGTAGGATTTCAAAAAGTATTGATGTTGGAATGATAAGCCCAACAGGACTCCACCCAAAGTACCAATGGACGGCAAATAGGATGGAATCGTTCCTTACGTGGGAGTAAGTTCGAAAGTCAGGGTTGGGGACTTTCCTGGTGGTCCAGTGGTTAGGAATCCACCTTCCAACTCTGGGGATGTGGAACTAAGTCTGTAATGCGAGAGCCTGTGCGCCACAACTAAGACCCGATGCAGCCAAAGAAGGAAAGAACCAAGTCTTCACAGTATTCAAGTCAGTATTAAGGCCCACGTACAGCTAAAACTACATGAAAAGTACCTGATGTGATTTGTATAGCACACTGCACATGGTGCCATGTGGAAAATAAGCTTTAGTTTAGTATTTGGGAAGTAACCATAGGATTAAAATTGTGACCAGTGACCATACACACTATTTTTCCCCTTTTGAAACTGGATATTTGTATGCAGTCACTCATGTATAAGATCTTATAAAGGCTGTACCCCATAGAAGATCAGCTCTCTTCGTACATTTCCAACAAAGTAATACTCAACTTCTCTTGAGTATGTCACCTCATTTGGTTCTCCAAGGAACTTGCTGCCTTAAGTGCTATCATTAATGCATTTTGGGGGAAAAATGGTTTCTTATCACATAGGAGGTATTAGGTGTAAGAATGCATATACACACTCACTGAAACATACATATATATTTCCCAGTAAATACTATTCACCATGTAAAATTCAGACTGATCACAGGAATGTGTACAAATTACTGTTTAAAGAGAAAGTCATGGAGAAAAATTGATACACTTAGCAATCACAGTGATTTGTAGATATTTTCATATGCATTAATGGCCAGAACAATCATGAATATTATTTAATAGAATGAGAGTCACTAAGATCACATTTTGGTTAGTTTTGCCAAGTGGATGAAGGTTTACCAAACTCTCTGAAACTAGGAGATACTATTATTTTTCCCGAGGGCTTTGTGGCCCGATAAATTGTCTTAAGGAAATATCCTCCTAAGTGACAATTATGATCTAACTGCTTGCCAGCTGAGCCCCACAAAGTGTGCCACTAGGGCAGTGACACCGAGTAAATAGCATTTTTCATCACTATTTTATTGAGAGAGCTGTGAAATCAAAAGGAGGTGAGAGAAACTGTTGATGTAAGGCCTGCTTCTTAAGAATGATCTCAACTAAAAAGACATGATATGAATGAGCTTATTTACAAAGCAGAAAAACACTCACAGAACAAACTTGCGGTTGCCAAGGGGAAGGATGGGGGAAAGGGATAGGGAGCTTGGCATCAATGTGTACACACTGCTGTCTTTAAAATGGGCAACCAACAAGGACCCACCCTATAGCACACGGGACTCTGCTCAACGCCATGTGGCAGCCTGGGTGGGAGGGCCGTTTGGAGGAGAACAGATTTATGTACATGTATGGCTGAGTTCTTTTGCTATCCATCCAAACTATCACAACACTGTTAATCAGCTATACTCTAATACAAAACAAAAAGTTTAATAAAAATGAGAAGAATGATCTTGAAACACCCTTAAGCGTCTGTATTCAACATCACTTGAGTTGTGAATTCAACTCGTACTGGCCCTACTTCACCAGGGTTTCTCTCCAGATGACATACCTACCATGAAACCAGCAAGTGGACCTTTCAAAACTAAAAGTGATCAGGGTAACAGGTCTGTTTAGTAACTTTGGTTTTCACAAGGTTCATATAAAGTTCAAGAAAAGAAGAGCTAAAACTATGATATCCTGATAGAAATTGTATCAGGGCCTGCTGAAGGGTGGGGTACAGAGCATTGCCTGGAATGAGGAACATGTGAAATTTTTGGAAGGAAGGAACTGTCCTTATAATCAATTGAGATGGTGCACGCCTGCGTGCTGAGTTGCTTCAGTCGTGTTCAATTCTTTGCAACGCTATGGACTGTAGCCCTCCAGGCTCCTCTGTCCATGGGATTCTCCAGACAGGAATACTGGAGTGGGTTGCCATGCCCTCCTCCAGGCGATCTTCCTGACCCAGGGATGGAACCTGCGTCTCCTGTGTGTCTGCACTGCAGGTGAATTCTTCACCCAGTGAGCCACCTGGGAAGCCAGATGGGGGTGGTAGTTAAGGTTATAAGTTATTGTGTGTGTTAGTCGCTCAGTCATGTCCGACTCTATGCTACCCCATGGACTGTGGCCTGCCGGGCTCCTCTGTCCATAGAATTCTCCAGGCCAAAATACTGCAGTGGGTTGCCATTCTCTTCTCCAGAGGATCTTCCCAACCCAGGGATTAAACCTGGGTCTCCAGCACTGCAAGCAGATTCTTAACCTTCTGAGCCACCAGGAAAACTCAAAGTCAAAAAAAGTCACTGAACTGTAGATGTAAGATTTGTGCTTTTTGTTTTGTCAACTTTCCTTTAGTGTAATTTCCATCAGGATTTCTTCTTTTTTGGGGGGGTAAGTGCTGTTTATCCAAAACTTTTCCTCTGAAGTCAGAGACAAAGGAGCACACTGCGTAGTCACTGATGTTTTAGAAGACTAAATGCTGCTGTAACAAGGAGTATGTTTTTTTCTGGGCTGTGACACCAGAAGATGACCAGAATGTCTATCTTATTTTTTTAATGTGCAGATTTTACTGTAAGAGTTAGGTTGTTTGGCTAAAGGGATGAGTACGGTGTTAGGAAGCTCCAAGTTATGAGAATGGCCATTTGTCATGGACATTCTAAGCACACTGATGACAAATGAGAATGAAGCAGTTGGCCAGATGAAGCACGTGTTAGAAAAACATAGGGCTGTCTTTGTCTACTGGCGCTTCTGAATCAAATTTCTTGTTTTCAAAAGAGGCATAAGAAAAAGGGTATTATAGAGACACATTTTTAACTTTAATTCAGTTGAAAACAAAACCAATTATGTATTCTCTATACGTGGCGGGAATTGTGGTAACACCAGAAATAGAATGGTAGAAAGGATTGTTTCCTTAGTCAGAAAAGGAGCAGTCTAGCAGAAGCCCAGGCCATGAAACGAATAAATACAGCACGGATGAAAACTGAGGCAGAGCTGTCAGGGACAAAAGTATGGGCTCTGGAACTCAACAGTTTGGATCATGTTCTATTTGCACTTACTAGCTATATAGTCTTAGACAAGTTGCTTAAATGCCTTGTGCCTCAATGTTACATTTGAAAATGGAATGGTTAAACAGTATCTATCTCATGACATTTTGTGAGGGCTAAGTAAATTTATCGATTTCAAGTTCTTAGAACACAGCCTGGCAGAGAGTGAGCACTACGTAAGCAACAGGAAGACACATGGCCGCCAAGGGCACTGCCTCTTGGCTAGTGTCTGCTCCGCCAGGCTGATGGAGGCGATGGTGCTGGCGATGAAGAACTGTGACTGAAGAGTCGGTCACTAAACTCATTCTATGAGGCCTCCATCACTCTAATTCCAAAACCTGGCAAAGATGCCACAAAAAAAGAAAACTACAGGCCAATATCACTGATGAACTTAGACGCAAAAATCCTCAACAAAATTCTAGCAAATAGAATCCAACAACACATCAAAAAGATCATACATCATGATCAAGTAGGCTTTATCCCAGGGATGCAAGGATTCTTCAATATTCGTAAATCGATCAATGTAATACACCACATTAACAAATTAAAAAATAAAAATCACATGATTATCTCAATAGATGCAGAGAAAGCCTTTGACAAAATTCAACATCCATTTATGATAAAAACCCTCCAAAAAGTAGGAATAGAAGGAACATACCTCAACATAATAAAAGCTATATATGACAAACCCACAGCAAACATTATCCTCAATGGTGAAAAGCTGGAAGCATTCCCCCTGAAATCAGGGACAAGACAAGGGTGCCCACTCTCACCACTACTATTCAACATAGTTTTGGAAGTTTTGGCCACAGCAATCAGAGCAGATAAAGAAATCAAAGGAATACAGATTGGAAAAGAAGAAGTAAAACTCTCTCTGTTTGCTGATGACATGATCCTCTATATTGAAAACCCTAAAGACTCTACGAGAAAATTACTAGAGCTAATCAGTGAATATAGCAAAGTTTCAGGATACAAAATCAACACACAGAAATCCCTGGCATTCCTATACACTAACAGTGAGAAATCAGAAAGAGAAATTAAGGAAACAATCCCATTCACCATCGAAACAAAAAGAATAAAATACTTAGGAGTATTTCTACCTAAAGAATCAAAAGACTTGTATATAGAAAACTATAGAACACTGATGAAAGAAATCAAGGAGGACACAAACAGATGGAGAAATGTACCGTGCTCATGGATTGGAAGAATCAATATAGTGAAAATGAGTATACTACCTAAAGCAATCTATAGATTCAATGCAATTCCTATCAAGCTACCAGAGGTCTTCTTCAAAGAATTAGAACAAATAATTTCTCAATTTGTATGGAAATACAAAAAACCTCGTATAGCCAAAGCAATCTTGAGAAAGAAGAATGGAACTGGCGGAATCAACCTACCTGACTTTAGGCTATACTACAAATCCACAGTCATTAAGACAGTATGGTACTGGCACAAAGACAGAAACATAGATCAATGGAACAGAATAGAAAGCCCAGAGATAAATCCACGCATCTATGGACACCTTATCTTTGACAAAGGAGGCAAGAATATACAATGGAGAAAAGACAACCTCTTTAACAAGTGGTGCTGGGAAAACTGGACAGCCACTTGTAAAAGAATGAAACTAGATCACTTTCTAACACCATACACAAAGATAAACTCAAAATGGATCAAAGATCTAAGCATAAGACCAGAAACTATAAAACTCCTAGAGGATAACATAGGCAAAACACTCTCTGCTATAATCCAAAGCGGGATACTCCATGACCCACCTCCCAGAATATTGGAAATAAAAACACGAATAAACAAATGGGACCTAATTAAAATTAAAAGCTTTTGCACAACAAAGGAAACTATAAGCAAGGTGAAAAGACAGCCTTCAGAATGGGAGAAAATAATAGCCAATGAAGCAACAGACAAACAATTAATCTCAAAAATTTACAAACAACTCCTGCAGCTCCATTCTAGAAAAATAAACAACCCAATTAAAAAGTGGGCCAAAGAACTTAACAGACATTTCTCCAAGGAAGATATAAAAATGGCTAACAAACACATGAAAAGATGCTCAACATCACTCATTATCAGAGAAATGCAAATCAAAACCACAATGAGGTACCACTTTACACCAGTCAGAATGGCTGCCATCCAAAAGTCTACAAGCAATAAATGCTGGAGAGGATGTGGAGAAAAGGGAACCCTCTTACACTGTTGGTGGGAATGCAAACTAGTACAGCCACTATGGAAAACAGTGTGGAGGTTCCTTAAAAAGCTGCAAATAGTCCTGCCATATGACCCAGCAATCCCACTGCTGGGCATATACACCGAGGAAACCAGAATTGAAAGAGCCATGTGTACCCCAATGTTCATCGCTGCATTGTTTACAATAGCCAGGACATGGAAGCAACCTAGATGCCCATCAACTGACGAATGGATAAGAAAGCTGTGGTATATATACACAATGGAATATTACTCAGCATTAAAAAAAAATTCATTTGAAGCAATTCTACTCAGATGGACGAAACTGGAGCCCATTATCCAGAGTGAAGTAAGCCAGAAGCAAAAACAACAATACAGTATATTAACACATATATATGGAATTTAGAAAGACAGTAATGAGAACCCAACATGGGAGACAACAAAAGGAACGCAGATGTATAGAATAGACTTGTGGACTTTGTGGATGAGGGTAAGGGTGGGATGAGATGGGAGAAGGGCATTGAAACATGTTAATTGTCATGTGTCTAATCAATCGCCAGCCCAGGATTGATGCTCGGGACTGGTGCAGCGAGATTTCCCGGGGGGGAGGGAGGAGGGAGGGGGGACCCGGAGGGGAAGCATATGTAAACCCATGGTGATATCATAACAATGTATGGCTAAAACAATAATTAAAAAAAATAAAAAAATTAAAAAAAAAAAAAAAAAAAGAGTCGGTCACTGCTCAACAGATGAGTCATCCATCCCCTCTTGTGTTACGCCCATGGACATCCCTGAAAACGTGTGTAGTTGATATATGCAGACAGAGAGAGAAGGAAAGAGAGAGACAGAGAGGTACACCCCTATTCTTATGCCTCTGGTGGCTCAGAATGGTTAAGTATTCGCCTGCAATGTGGGAGATCTGGGTTCAACCCCTGGGTTGGGAAGATCCTCTGGAAGAGTGCCTGGCAACCCATCCTAGTACTCCTGCCTGGAGGATCCTCATGAACAGAGGAGCCTGGCAGGGTACAGTCCACGGGGTCGCAGAGTCAGACCTGACTGAGCTACGGGACACAACACAGCACAGAGTAAACTGCTAAAAGATGAAATTTGGCTAAGAAAAGCCAATACGAAAGACTACCCTATGTTTCTCTAACACATGCTTCACCTGGCTGACGGCTTCTGTGTGAGAGAGAAAACGAGAGAAACAGATTCAGCAAGACACACAGAGCGTGAGAAAGAGAGACACCGAGAGAAAGGCAGACAGAGGTGGTGTGACGTGAGAACCAGGGCTGCGGTCTGCCTGAGAGGCTCACTTCACACCACAGATGAATAAGGCTGTATCGTGGTATGACTATCTGTGGGCAGAATCCCTGTAGGCGTCAACATGCATGCATATGCAAACATGTATACACACCATTGACACACACCTGTGTGGAAGGAAAGAGAGCAAGGGCGTGTTCAAATGCGGGGTTAGCTCCTAATTCTAGAGTGCAGATAAGAACTCTAAGAAAAGTGGGAAATGTCAATGATTGAACAATAAATAGTAAGAACAGCTTTAAGATATTTCCTAAGAAAACTTGCCATTAAGCAATATTCAAAAACAAAGCACACAAAAAGCAAATGAAAACCCCTCTCCCTTTCCCTGGAGACTAGACCTGATGGCTCAACGTCTGGTCTCTTACTGATCTGTGCTGGCTGATTGCAAATGCCATAGAGTCCAGAGGAAGAACTTATCTACCTCTAAAGGACTTTGAAAGACAGCCTAATTAATGTCTGTGAGAGTGCTAGCTGCTCAGTCCTGTCTGCCTCTTTGCAGTCCATGGGCTGTGACCTGCCAGGCTTCTGTCCACGGAACTCTCCAGGTAAGAATATCAGAGTGGGTTGCTACATCCTTCTCCAGGGTGTCGACCCAGGGATTGAACCTGGGTTTCCAGCATTGCAGGCAGGTTCTTTACTGCATGAGTCACCAGAGAAGCCGGTCCACATCTTAGGAAATACGTCTGCATATGTTTATCAGTCAGATTTCCCTAATAAAAAACTGCATAGGTATTAACACACAAGTGTTAATCTTTTTTTCCTGGCTTATAATTGTATCTCATTGAAGTCCACACGCCCTTTAGTAGAAACCTTCCAGCTATAAATAATTATGTTGTTTAAAACATTATTGGCTATTTTGGGCTTCTTAAGTTGTGAAGATTAGAGTCCCATTAGCGAAATCGTCAAGTAAAAAATACATAACTCTATTTGATTTGCTATACAGAGATTCCATGATGAATAATTAAAGCATCCTCACCAGGACCGCTGGTTTCAGATGGCAGAATGAAGCATGATTTCAAAATCTTCCTTCCCACAAGCCTAATTATAGTAAGTAAAGGAAGAGGAAAAGTGTCCAGATGCAGCCAAGCAAAACAAGAAACTGGTGGCCACTTGAGAAATAAATGCTCCTATGAATCCATACTCCTTAATCAACACAAAAAAGGCACACAGTTCAAGTCCAGTGTTGATGCCATAACAGCCTCAACAACAGAAATACCTGCTTTCTTTACACCCATACAAAAGGGCACTCATGTACATGCACAGAGTCACACGGCATCATCACTGCTCACAGGGTGAGAAGAATTAGTCACTTTTAATCAAGAATATGTCAAGAATGTGCTATAATTTTATACTGCTTTGTAGTTTGTAGCTATTGGACAATGTAATCAGATAAGATAAATGAAAATTATAAAAATGGGATACCAAGCAACATATTCATCATTAATCTTAGGTAATGTGATTATGCCTCAAGGAAATAGTAATTTAAAAATATATTAAGAATATTAAGCACACTAGAATTCTGTAAGAGTGTGATATGTAAAGCTATAATTTAAATTTAGAAAACAACAATTAAGAGATACACTAATTTTTAATAGTAGACAAAAGTACTACTTACTTGGTATAAATCTAAAATAAATACATATCTCTTGTGTGAAGAAAACTTAAAATTCCACCAGACATCAGGGCCTGTATTGCTGAGTAAATACAGGTGCCATGAAAGGAAGACACGATAGTATAAAAAGGACAAATCATTCAAAATTAACATATGGATACAAAGTAGTCCCCCCTAAATATCCATGAAACATTGTGTGCATGCTTGTGAAAATTAACAAAATGTTTATCTCAAAGAAAAGACATAAAAACTTGAAAATTTTTGAAATGAAGACTAAGAAAGGAGACAACTTAATAATATACAATTATCAAATTATAATTACTATATGTGTTTTGGGGGAAAATTAATTTGCATTATACAGACTGAAATTAGAAGAATTCAAAAATATACCAAAAACATATGGAAATAAAATTCATGGTACAACTAAATTTCAAATCACTGTGGAAACAAGAACTATTCAATAATTAATGTGAGGACTATACACCAAGTAGACTGGATTTTTAAAATTATATATATGAACTATAATATATTTAAGTATGCATATGTATCATAAACATAAATGTATGCATGCATATATACATGTGTGTTTTTGTATTCTACCCCTTATACTACTATATGAAAAAAAATTCACAAAGTCTAGAAGAAAATATGATGGGATTTATTCATAATCTTTTAGTGACAAAGCTATTTTAAGGAGTTCTAAAAACCTAGAAGGCTTATAAGAGAAAAAATGTTAGGTTCTTAATACACATATTTCAAACTTCTATATGGCAACAATACCATGAAATCAAAATGTAGAAAAGAAATTGAGGAGAATGTGCTATGTCAGATATGTTGCTTTCTTACTTTATACAAAACTCAAAAACACCAATAAAAAGATATATGCTGTTAAGTCGCTTCAGTCGTGTCCGACTCTGTGCGACCCCATAGACAGCAGCCCGCCAGGCTCCCCCGTCCTGGGGATTCTCCAGGCAAGAACACTGGAGTGGGTTGCCATTTCCTTCTCCAATGCATGAAAGTGAAAAGTGAAAGGGAAGTCGCTCAGTCGTGTCTGACTCCTAGTGACCCCATGGACTGCAGCCCACCAGGCTCCTCCATCCATGGGATTTTCCAGGCAAGAGTACTGGAGTGGGGTGCCATTGCCTTCTCCAAAAAGATAGATAATCTAAAATAAATATCTGGAAAAAGAGTAAGTTGCTGGAAAAAATACAAATGATGGATAAAGGTGGTCTAAGATCCTTTATAATGAAAGAAATGTATAAAAAATTCAGGTTGCATATTTCATCAGTCAGGTTGGCAAAATGTTTGGAAGTTCAGCAGCCAAAATGCTAGAGAGGTTATGAGAAAAAGCAGATGCTCCTGGTTAAAGTATAAATGTGTGGATCATTTCTTATAGTCAAGCTGGCAATCTGTGAAATAATAGAAAACACAGCATTCCTTTGACCAGTGTTTAGACTTAGGAATTTATGACAAGGTCCATAAAGACAGATGTACAACAAAGTCCATCACAACCCTGTTTGCATCAGCGATACAAGCAGTCATGAAGAATGCACTGACTGACGATATTCTGGTACTCAATAATAAGGGATCCACTATTTTTTAAAAATTGGGATCCCCTGGAGGAGAGCATTGCAACCCACTCCAGTATTCTTGCCTAGAGAATCCACATGGACAGAGGAGCCTGGTGGGTTACAGTCTATGAAGCTGCAAAGTGGTGAACACTACTGAACGGCTAAGCACAGCACGTATATAAAATACTGAGTCTGTACAGGCTAAGCTTTTTAAATTTATTTTTTAACTTTTTATTTTCTATTTGAGATGCTCAAGCTGGTTTTAGAAAAGGCAGAGGAACCAGAGATCAAATTGCCAACATCCGCTGGATCATCGAACAAGCAAGAGAGTTCCAGAAAAACATCTATTTCTGCTTTACTGACTATGTCAAAGCCTTTGACTGTGTGGATCACTATAAACTGTGGAAAATTCTTTAAGAGATGGGAATACCAGACCATCTCACCTGCCTCTTGAGAAATCTGTATGTAGATCAGGACGCAACAGTTAGAACTGGACATGGAACAACAAACTGGTTCCAAATAGGAAAGGGAGTATGTCAAGGCTGTATACTGTCACCCTGCTTATTTAACTTCTATGCAGAGTACATCATGAGAAACGCTTGGCTGGATGAAGCACAGGCTGGAATCAAGATTGCTGGGAGAAATATCAATAACTCAGATATGCAGAGGACACCACCCTTATGGCAGAAAGTGAAGAGGAACTAAAAAATCCTCTTGATGAAAGTGAAAGAGGAGAGTGAAAAAGTTGGTTTAAAGCTCAACATTCAGAAAACTAAGATCATGGCATCTGGTTCCATCACTTCATGGCAAAAAATGTGGGCAAAGTGGAACTAGTGTCAGACTTTATTTTTGGGGGCTCCAAAATCACTGCAGATGGTGACTGCAGCCTTGAAATTAAAAGACGCTTACCCCTTGGAAGGAAAGTTATGGCCAACCTGGACAGCATATTGAAAAGCAGAGACATTACTTTGCCAACAAAGGTCTGTCTAGTCAAGGCTGTGTGTTTTCCATTGGTCATGTATGGATGTGAGAGTTGGATGGTGAAGAAAGCTGAGCACCGAAGAATTGATGCTTTTGAACTATGGTGTTGGAGAAGACTCTTGAGAGTCCCTTGGACTGCAAAGAAATCCAACCAGTTCATCTTAAAGAAGATCAGTCCTACGTGTTCATTGGAAGGACTGATGCTGAAGCTGAAGCTCCAATACTTTGGCCACCTCATGTGAAGAGCTGACTCATTGGAAAAGACCCTGATGCTGGGAAGGATTGGGGGCAGGAGGAGAAGGGGATGACAGAGGATGAGATGGCTGGATGGCATCACTGACTCGATGGACATGGGTTTGGGTGGACTCCGGAAGCTGGTGCTGGACAGGGAGGCCCGGCATGCTGTGGTTCATGGGGTCGCAAAGAGTCAGACATGACTGAGCGACTGAACTGAACTGAACTGATGGCCGGTTAACAAAGCTGTGATAGTTTCAGGTGCACAGCAAGGAACTCAGCCATAGATACACATTGTATCCATTCTCTCCCAAACGCCCCTCCCATCCAGGCCGCCACATAACAATTCCCGGTGCTATATATATCTGTGTATGTTTCTAGATTTCACATACATGTGTTAATATATAATATTTATTTTCTCTTTATGATACTCTTCACTCTGTATAACAGACTCAAGAAATGCAGATCAAATGAGGTATACTTTCAATGAGCTATTACCTCATCCTCATCAGAATGACCATCATCAAAAAAAAAAAATCTGCAAGCAATAAATTCTTAAGAGAATGTGGAAAAAAGGAAACTCTAGCACTGTTGGTGGAAACATAAATGTGTGCTGCCACTATGGAGAACAGTATGGAGGTTCCTTAAAAAGCTAAAAAAGGATTGCACAATTGCTATCAAGGAAGATGAGATGAAGATGTAGGAGAAATAGAAAAGGTGAAGAAATGAGGAAAAGAGGAAGCAGCTGGCTTCTACATATCTCTAATGATAACTTTATATACACATACAAAAATATAAATATATATACATTAAATTCTCTAGGAGAATAGGCAAGAACTGTTAGAAGTGCATAGTTAGATTTGGAAAGAGGTAGCAGGACACAGGATAGAAGATGCTCACATTTCCTTTCATAGCTTCTCATCCTATTTACATTTTCTTAACATGCACATATATTTTATTTTTGTTTTATTTTTGCTTTTCTTTTTTGGTCAAAAGCATTATTTGTGCAGTGGATTATGGACAATTTTTCTGTTGTTTTCTTTTTATATTCCTTAATACTAAAGTTAACATTATGTTTTAAGTTAATTCTCCAAATAATCAATTACTGTCCAAAGGAAACTAAGCTGCCCCACAGGTGGGATGTTGCTTAAGGCTCATCCTAGGCCATCCCCTTGTCCTAGAGCAGACCATGAGCTTTGTTAGTTCTTTGCATCTTCAAGGCCTCGCTTATACAACATGCTCGCTGAATGCAATTTCATCAAATGAAGATATTTTAAGATAGTACTAAGTTTTCATTTATTTATATGTGGTCAATTAGTTGAAACCTATCTATAAAATTTCCTGTTCCATGAATCTAGACCTCAAAACATTTGTAAATAAACTAGTAACTTTCAAAGTGATTCCATCCTAAAACAACTGCAACAAAGTGAAGTTTTAAAAATGCAACAAATATTCAACAGTGTTAATGAATAAGAACACTCATCCCTTAATTCTTAACCATAGTTTTATATTGATAATTTTTTTAAATTCCTTTATTTTCAAAATGTTTAGAAATGAAGTGTTACAATTATATGAATAAACAGGGACCACAAAGACAGAATGGAATAAGAAATTTCAAAAGCTATCAGAATTTAGATTATTTGTAACATTGTGTTAACTTATATTCTTTTAGAATTTGAAAAAGAATGGGTATAGGTATAAGTATAACTAACACAACACTGTAAATCAACTATACTCCAAAATAAAAATAAAAATTAACACACAAAAAGAAAATAAACTACAAGGATGTATTGTACAACATGGAGAATATAGCCAATATTTTATAACTATAAATGAAGTAAAACCTTTAAAAATTGTGAACTGCTATATTGTACCTGTTATATACAACATTATTCATTGATCATACTTCAATAAAAATAAATTTAAAGAAAAAGAATATATTCTTTTAAAACTGAGGCACCAAAGTGAAATAGATGGCTAGGTAAGTTGTAAGGCGAACAGTACAGTAACATTTGTAAAATGTCAGAGCAGGAAGACAGAAAGCTGGTTCAGTTCAGTTCAATTCAGTTGCTCAGTCGTGTCCGACTCTTTGAGACCCCATGGACTGCAGCATGCCAGGCTTCCCTGTCCATCACTAACTCCTGGAGCTTGCTCAAACCCATGTCCATCAAGTTGGTGATATCGTCCAACCATTTCATCTCATCAACCATCCATCAAGTTAGATGGCCTTAAATGTACAATGACGGTTAAAAGTGACGCAGGTCAAGGAAACCGAAATGGAAGAAAATTCTGTGAGAAGATGTGTTTGGAGAAAACAGCTGTCTGCTAAGCTCTCAACTCAAGCAGGGAGAGGAGCCTCGGAAGCAGCCCTTGAGGGCTGTCTTGGCTCGGAGTTGACAGGGCCACAGGGACTGTGCGTGGTCCCCACTTAGAGAGTGCAGAGAATGGACAGCTGGTACGCTGCTTTGGGCGCAGGGTCAAGGTGGTGGAGGCAGGCCTGGGGACAGCCTGGCACATTCAGACTTTGTTGGAGCTAAGGCAGGAGATAAACGAACCTCAGCTAAGAAGCTGGGGTTTCTCACCCGTGGACAGATACTCCAAAATAGCTGGAGGGAAAAGAGCTGAGCCTCTGTCCTGATACGAGTTAAAGGACCACATAGTCCTTATTCTCAAAGTCATGGAGACCTCCCTGACTGCACAGGAGCAGAAAGGCCCCTTGCAAGTCAAAAAGGGGCAGGGCACCACCTCATAGTAGGTGCCTCTTCACGAGAATCCATCTTGACTATGAGATGAGCACACATCTGGGAGGAGCCTGAGAAAAACCAAATCAGACTCAGAACCAGGCAGAGCACGATGACTGGTCAAAGGAAACCTGGAAGAAATGTCCCATAAAAATGAGTCAAACTGCCATGGGGCACCACTCGCTCTCTCTGAGTCGGCCCATGTGTCTGTTCTCACGTACCCCGTTCCTCTTAATAATGAGGACTTCACTTGCTTCATTGCTTTCCATCTCTATGTGGAAATTCATTTCGACACAGCTGATGGCCAGGGCTTTGTCACTGACCACTGCATGGTCTGACTTCAGCCTCGGGCTGGAAACCAAAAGCCTGCTTCAAGCTGCTGTAGGCTGAGGCCACCGGAGATCAGAGCCAAGGATGCCAGTCACGCCTGGACAAAATGCGGGTTACAGAGGAGAGGGGGACAGAGCCAGGGAAAGCGTCTCTACCTCCTGTCCAAGGCTGGAGAAAAACTGAGCAGCAGGGTCAAAGTGGGCTTTCCGACATTCACGGCAGAGGCCCCTGAAGATACTAGGAATGTTCCCGAGAAAGAAAGAGTCTTGGAAGAGAATGCAGAGCTGTTTGAAGACAGGGGTTAAGTGAGACTTCTCCATCCTTCCCACTCCCTCCCTCTCAGGCTGACACCAGCAGAGTCAGGGAAGAAAGGACTTCTGGAGGGAAAGACAGACGGAAGCATGGGGCCTCCTTCTCTGCTCCGAAGAGTCCACCTGCTACAGACATGAGCCAGAGGAAGGGAGGCAATCCAAGTGCACCTATATGTTTATTAAAGATTAATCACCAGATGGGATCAGTATATTCTAAAGCCTCAATATGCCAAAACCCATCCTGCCTCCCTGTGACCTCACTGAATCTGGAGCTCAGAGAAGTTAAGATTTGTTTTTCCAACTGCTACTCAGCTGACTAATAAAAAGCTGAGACTTTCAACTACATTTCCATTATTGTATGGTACCCCTTTTAAAAAATAGTGATTTGATTTGACTTTTTTTTTAGCTTTTTAAAAACCAATCTGTATATATACACATATTTAAATATGTTGGAGTATAATGGACTTCTAATGTTGTGTTAGTTTCAGGTGTACAGCAAAGTGATTCTGCCATCCACATACATATATACATTCTTTTTCAGAATTTGACCGTTTTTAAAAGAGTGGAGTCGAGTGAAAAGTTCCCACAGCCTAAGGGCCACCACAAATATGTGGCGCTGTAATAAAGCCCACTGATGAAGTGCATCAGTTAACTTTCCTGGAGACAGTAAAAGCAGTATTTTGTCTGAATATATGCACCAGGAACAATGCAGCATTTTATAGGGTTCCTTTTATGTACAATCCCACTTGCATATTATTAATATTTTCTGACTAGATTAAAAGTCTTAGAAATGAATTTGCCTGAAATGTTTTAGTTCAATGTCCCTTCAGGGGAATTATTTTCTGCCTTAATTAACTTAATTGACAAGGCAACCAAGAGAACTAAAATGAGAGGAAAATGAGAATATTGAGGAAAAAAATAAGGTTTCCATTTTATTTATAAAGAGCCCCTGAAACTTGAGGTGTAGCAAGTATGCACAGATCTGGAATGTTCTCTTATTACTGAATTCATTACCATTTCATGTACTTGGTCAACCTTATACTGTGCAGTTAAGTTCTGTCTTGAAATGCTATTATTATGATCATCCACCAAAACTTTTTTAAAGCCAGTATTATCTAAAATGGGTTGGCTTCCCGCAATTATCTAAAATAAATGCTCTATGCTTCACACTGCTAGAAATTGTTATCACAAAAGTATGCATTCTATCCCTCTTAAGGGTGGCCATCACATTGGGTTTTGTTTGGAGAAATAATTAAAATTTTAATTCTGTCCCCACCCTGCACTCCTCCCAAAGTAAAACAAACATCTGAACTGCAATCCAGCCAATCTCCCTTCAGACCTTGGTTCATGAATTTCAGAGGTAAAATCCTGGTCACAGCCTTGGGAACTATGTGGAATCCACATAATTTACTATTTCCTGTGATTCATCAAAATGCCATTCTTCCCAAGAGGCCATTTTCCCCCCATCATGAACACACACAGACACTCGCACACACACATACCATAGATAACTTTAATTATCAAGAATATACAAATAGAGTATAATTAGCAAGATTACAAGTGCGTTTAGTTATATTAAATTAAACACATCCCTAGACCACTCTTTCTCTGATGATTTTTTGTCTGCATCCTGTAAGTAACAAATCGAACCTATTTATTAACTATCTTTAAAAATTACAGACCCAGAGTGAGTGGACTTACCTACACTTATTTGTCACTTGAAGAACACGATCATGCATTTACTTGAAACTAGTAGAAAGTTGACATACATGTCATAAAAAATTCTCAAACACTTTCAGATCTTATTTTAAAAAGAAAATGAAATAAATGGCAGGAACTGACTTGATTACGGCACCCCTATTTTCAGTCTCTCTCATCAGTCTCCAGAGTCCTCAGATTTCCTTTTGGGCACCAAAGGAATTCTCCACATTCTTGGAGAAACTCCTTTTTCATGCAGCCGAAGGCGTTCACTGAAAATCCACCATGAGGTTTTACAGAACACAAACAGCAGGAAAGCCTGAAGTCTGGCAAGAACTCACTTCTCATATACTTTTTGTTACAGAGTTCCAGTCAACAGCAACTGAGATGTTTGCCGCCTAAAATGTTCTTTCTGGTAATCGTTTTTTTCCCTGCACTAAAAGCTCCAACCTCATAGTGTCAAACATCAACCTTTCTGGAAGCTCAATTTTTAACTAAGCTGTGTGCGCACAAAGAAACCTGAAAATATGGTTCCACTAACGCTCATTAGCAATCCACACACGATGGGTTCTTAAAAACTGAAGGGTTCTGAACCTGTAAGATGGAACTGCCCTCACTAGAACTCACAGAACAGAAGAGGCCAGCGAAACCAAAGCATGAATTGAAAGGCAAACTTTCATGGTCTTTTTGCTTTATTCAGAAGCGCTATTCTGGCTGCCTCAGCACACACACAAATATCCAGTCCCTACTATGTGCCCAGTCTGCTGCTAATAATTTTTTTGCATTTGTATTCCTCTACAGTAGCAGCAAGTATGTGGTCCTCTTGATTGAGAATTAATTTATATTAATATGGGCCAACTCTTTATGTGCAAATATTCTCTCTGTTTTTGTACCCATCATCATCCCAGTCAGCAAATCTGCAAAACAGGCCTGGATGAGAGACCCAAAGACTCAGAGAAAAACCAAGATAAAAATAACTTACACTTTTCCATTTTGTAGCATCTTTGCCATAAAAGAAGAATGAGCCAAGTTGAACATTCGTCATCATTTTCCTCCTTCTGTATTAAAAAGTTGGTTTCCCCTGGCCATATGTACAGTCTGTGGGTAAGCCCAAACCATGTTTCTCACTAGTTTGAAACACTTCTCTTACTCCAAATTAATCATTTGAATTTTTCTGTCAACCTCTGTGTCAAGACTTCCATCAAACTCATTTCCTTAATTGTCCCCGCTGGCCATGGACTGCCAGCCCGTCCCTTGAAACATCAAGCCCACACATATGCCTGATAACATGCATTTCCAAGGATATTCTAGTAAGTTTCCTTATAGGATGATGAGCTTTACATTCGGATGAGAAAATCATGCAAGTCAAATAAAACACACAGACAGAAAGGGCTGGGTCCAATGAAAGAGCCTTCTATGGGGAGACACTTAATTCTTTTAGTGGAATCCCCATCAAAGAAAGAGAAGAATCTAACATTTTAGTAGATCAATCATAACAGAGAGCAAAAAAAAAAAAAATAGTGAAAGAGAAGGAACATTCCTCGGTCAAGAAAATTTTAACCTACAGCTTTCTGTGATAGAATTAGATAAACCCACAACTTCAGGAGACAATTTATCATTCTCAGTACTTCTTTTCTTCTCACAGGTAGGATGCATTGAACCAAGAATGCAAATTACTGTCTTTCAGTTCATGAGATCATTTACAGTCATAAAAGTCTTCCCAGATGTTTCAGTGGGTAAAGAATCTGCCTGCAATGTAAGAGACATAGGAGACAGAGGTTTGATCTCTGGGTCAGGAAGATCCCCTGGAGTAGGAAATGACAACCCACTCCAGTACTCTAGCCTGAAAACAATTTTATGGACAGAGGTGCCTGCTGGGCTACAGTTCAAAGGGTCGCAAAGAACTTACCACAACCGAGTGACTAAGCAAAAGAAGCCTTGATGGATGGGAAGGTCCAACCAATAGTTTGCTTCCACCATAACTAAGAAGCTATCCTGGAAGGAAAATAGTGAAGCGAAACAAATGTTGCTGCCATCACAGTTGCTTAAATTGTACTTTCAGGAGGGTTGAAATTCCAGGTCAGGTAATTAACAATTCTACAGCCTGTTTTGAAGAGACTTCTGGTTGGAGACTTCCCTGGGGGTCCAGAGGTTAAGAATCTGCCTGCAAATATAGGGGACATAAGTTCCATCACTGGTCCTAGAAGATCCCACACGCTGTGGGCAGCTAATCCTATGATGCCCGCATTCCCTAGAGCCCATGTTCCACAACAAGAGAAGCCCCCACTCGCCACAACTAGAGAAAAGCTCACACACTGCAACGAAGACCCACTGCAGCCAAAACTTTAAAAACAAACAAAAAAGACTTCTAATTGGGGTTGAAGAAGTCTTCAGGTCCTGGGCTGGGAGTCAGAGATAGTAGTCACTGGGAGTGTCTGTACTCTCTTTTCTGGGAAGCCCCTTATGGAAATAAGGCAAAATAATTTGTTTTACTCATTTTCTCTGTGATTACATGTTGAAAAATATAAATCATCCTTTTTGGAAAGAGAGAAAGGGAACCACATATATGAAAATTTTGGCTTAAGTTAGTTCCAGAAAAGGTGCCAAACACTGGTAACATACACAAAAGAAAAATGTTACCTTTCTAATCAGTAGAATGGTTGCACATAATAGCTAATTGATTTGGGGCTGCATTTAAGACATTAGCCTCAACAAGGGGAATACCATTTATAGTCTTTATGAAATTGAAAATAGTAGCTCTGATTGGAAACTTGCTCTCTGTCAGCAATTTCCAAAAGAAGATTCTGGACTGGTGAACGTAAGTAAAACCAAGGACAATTTCTAGCTGTTTAGTGAAGGGAAACATAAGTGTTTAGGAGGCTCTGGTATGCTTTCCAGGAATCAACCAACTACTGCCGTGTGATAAACTCTACTGACCACGTTGTATGGTTAAAACTGTTAAGCCTCCCTGTGGCCTAGGACACCTCTTGGTTTCTGGCATGCCATCAAAAATATAGGATGGACACCATAAAAAATGAATATAATCATGCCATTTGCAGTAACATGGATGGACCTAGGGATAATCATACTAAGTGAAGTAATTCAAACAAAGATAAATATCATATGATACCATTTATATGTGGTATCTAGAAAAATGATACAAATGAACTTGTTTACAAAACAGAAATAGACTCACAGAAAACAAACTTATGGTTACCAAAGGGGAGAGCAGCGGGGGACAGGGGAAGAGGGAGAACGGGATAAATTAGGAGGTTAGGAATCACACTGCAGTGAAATGGGAATACTGGGCTTATGCCGTGGTGCTGCTGCAAAGCAGTGCATCCTTGTCGTAAAGAATAGGAACAGTGGAGACAAAGGGACCCACTACTATTACAACCAACTGGGGTTGGAGGGGAGGTCTCAGTTCAGATCTGGGCTCTACCACTTACCACCGGTGACTGTCGGATCAAAGGCAGCAGAGAAGTTAAATTTATGCCTCTATAACAGATGCTTTTGTTTTGTCAAGGACCCATTAAAAATAGAGGTGTTTTTGAGAGGCAGTGGGTTCGAATGAACTTTCCTGGTGCTTTCAATTCATCAATACTCCTACTAAGACCTAAGTGCTATTCCAGTGCAGGAAACATCACATCGTACCTTGGAAGTTAGGAAAAGTTTTCTGTGATTTGATATCTTATACAAAAGAGAAACTAGCTCATAAGTAAGGGGAACAGATGAGCCATTTACTTAAGAGAAACTACAAATATTAATTATGCAGATGTGTAAAATAATTTTCAAATCGTAAGTTTTATTTTGAAAGTTTCTCAAATTATTCACTCAAACTTAGCACAGATTCTAAATATCATTGTTTTCCTTTGCCTGTTTAAGTGGTATATTTAGGCTTAACTACATTTATCAATGTTGGTATTTAGGGTTAAGTAAAAAACACATGGTTTCCTCAGGTACTTGGCTACATTTTAAGAGAAGAATAAGTCTCAATACAGCATCATTCAGGTCCATTTCCCAGACAGTTCACTCATAACAGAAACAATAACCTCTTGATTACTGGACTCACTGATGGACTCATGCATGCTCTTTCTTAAATTGTGTGTATATGTAGATATAAGTATATAACTCTATTAGATAAAAACATGGATGTAGGCACCTTATTGAATCTAGTTACATATACAGATACAAATGTTTCAGCTTTTCCGAAATTGTTCTCCTACTGAATAGCCATGATATAAGAAACCAGCTGCACTGAAATTCTTTCCTAACAGCACAACTTTTAAAATAGCTTAAACATATAATATATGACATTCATCTGATTAGAATTTCAGTCCCTACTTTAACACAAGCCAATGAATCAATTTTTTCCACCACTAAATCGGCCTAACAAAAATTTGTTACTGGCTTCTCAACACTTTCTTCATCTTACAAGCTTAGTAGAATTTTACAGTGAGAAGGGACTCAGGGGAGGGTTGATCTCCAACTCTTCCTCAATTGCATGGGCTATTGCTATAATGTGGGGAAAACTTCCTGATTAAATACTAATTTGAAGGTTTTAAAGTACATTTATCTAACGAAGCAGTTGGTCAAAATATGAATAGAATATAAGGTCTGATACTATTCTATTTTTGACAATTATGGAAATAAATCCCTCACACATTTGGTACTATCCAGGCACAGTTAACTGATCCACTACATTTCTGTAATCTAAATCTTAGATTAGCTATTTATTGTACTCTGATCCTTAAAGACAAACCTTAAAAGATACTTTTTCCCCCCAATGATTCTTAACTCTCAATACCTCAGGCAAATAGAAACTAGAGAGAATTGCAGATTAGCAAACAACACTGGGTAAAGCAAAGGAAAACTAATTTTTGGATATTCCAAATCCAGAAAAGCAACTAGCTAAAAATATAATACAAGCAATAGAAGAGTCACTAGTTTCTATCCATTGGAAATTGTCTTCAAAGTTGATTTTACCAGTGGTCAGCTTCTCTGCACACCTGCGGAGTGGCAGAGAGAACCAGGGCTCAAACCCCATGGGCGAGCCACTGAGTCCTTTGCAAAGAGCGCACGCATCTGTTCTCTGCTCACGTTTGAAGCCTCCATCCTAGGAAACAGCTCAGACCTCAGATACATTATTACTGTGAAAATGCATCTCCCTACCACGCTGAAATCCTTCAGCCTTCTATAGAAACCCCAGTTCCCCCAGTCATATCCCCAGGGATACATTCCTACCAAACAAAGGGTGAGGTTCCATAGACAACAGGGGAAAAAAATGCCTCTGGTTTTAATCCAATTAAAGGGAATCCAATTAGCAGTGTTTGGCATAGTCCTTAAAATAAAGAGCTGAATTCTACATTTTCAGAATGAAAATCACTAGTTCACTTCTTTGTTTGAGGGTAACTGTTATTTTAGATGGTTGGAGATGGAAAATCTTAATTCTATACTTGTTAACTAGTGGAGATTTATGAAGGATTATAAACTATTGAGGATAAATGTATGCTGTTACTCAAGAGCAGTGACCAGAGGAGCAGCCAGATTGGTCCTGGGACAAGAACCCAGAGCTGGTCACTGTGCAGGGTCCTGGTCTGTGAGGGCTCCTGAACTGAGCAAGTCATACTGGCTTCTTGAGCTTGTTGATTAATTTGATCAACAATCTTGTTGATCAAATTGAATAGTTATTACATGGCTTACTTCATATGAAAGACTAGAGGTAAGTAGAGTTCATAGAATAAAAATACTTAGAAAAATTCAAATGTTTTGCTTGAGACTGTAGGGTAGTATGGAAAGAAGATGGCTTTTAAAATTAACATAGACCTGTGTTTTGAATTCTCCAATGTGTGAAAATGGGTAACATAACTCAATTTCCCTGACTCTTTCCTTACTTGAAAAAAAGGTAAAAATTGACTTCACAGAACTTTTAGCAATTAAAAGAGAAAACATTTGAAACATTTTGATTTCTATTTCTTAATATCACTCTTATGCCACTATTCGTTATCAATTTCATTACATGTATTAGTGAAAGATTTTACCGCTTTCCTTTATACATGCATATGTATCAGAGGGTTGCAAATGGAGGATGGATGGATGAATGGGAAACTTATTTATTTTTCTCTAACAAACCAACAGAAATACTGCCCGTGGTCGGCTCTTCCTATTCACTGCAAGGTGGTGTGGACAACAGTATTTCACAGGTTGCAAACTAATAAAGAGACAAGTATGATTTAAGAACATCAAAAAAAGATAACCCCTTACCCATTCAAAAGGGATTTAGCTTATTCCAATTTTTAAAGGATATATAAAATGGAATAGGATGATCAAAAACACAAACTGCCCTTTATCTGCTACCATTTCTCTTACAGAACCGAAACAACACTGTGGTATAACTACCTTGTCAGACCCAAACAACAACAAAATGAAACCACATAAAACACACTGAGACACTTGATAACTACAAAAAAAAAAAAAAAGAGAGAGAGAGAAGAATTGCTTAAAGGTGATTTGGGGATAAAACCAGCTTTGCTGATGATATGATGGATTCAGACAAGACATCCCTCTCTTCTAAGGACATGATTTTTGAAAAGAAGAAAGGAATTGGAATTTTGCCAAATCTCTTTGGCACAAACTTAATGTTAGAAAGACTGTAAAGAGGGGATAGATTTTGAGACATGTTCAACTTTCAACTTACTTGGCCATTAAAGAATATACAGACAGCATATTAAAAAGAGAGAGAGAGAGACATTATTTTGCCAACAAAGGTCCATCTAGTCAAAGCTATGGTTTTTCCAGTAGTCATGTATGGATATGAGAGTTGGACTATAACAGAAGTTGAGTGCCAAAGAATTGATGCTTTTGAACTGTGGTGTTGGAGAAGACTCTTGAGAGTCCCTTGGACTGCAAGGGGATCCAGCCAGTCCATCCTAAAGGAGATCAGTCCTGAATATTCATTGGAAGGACTGATGCTAAAGTTGAAACTCCAATACTTTGGCCACCTTATGTGAAGAACTGACTCATTTGAAAAGACCCTGATGCTGGGAAAGATTGAAAGCAGGAGGAGAAGGGGACGACGAGATAAGATGGTTGGATGGCATCACCGACTCAGTGGACATGAGTTTGAGTAAACTCTGGAGGTTGGTGATGGACAGGGAGGCCTGGCGTGCTAGAGTCAATGAGGTTGCAAAGAGTAGGACATGATTGCGCGACTGAACTGAACTGAAAGCATATATTTCTCCATTCTCAAAATCTCCATTCAGTCAAGAGGGAAACTTCAATATACAATGTTGAAAAAAGACTTTACAAAACTGCATTTTGTCCTAAGATGACACTCTAGTGGTGAAGAACACTGGTCAAACAAGACAACAAACATTTTGGAAAAAAATAGTAAAAGAAGACAAACTCCATGGGCATGAGACTTGTGCACAAGGCTGACTCAGAAGCACACTCAGCACCTTTGCTTTATATTTCTGCTACTGCTATCTAGAAATTCCTGATAATTGTTGAACAGGGAGCCTCACATTATCATTTTTTCACTGCACCCTTCAAATTATTTAACCAGTCTTGAAGGAAGACAGAGGAAATGCTAAAATCTCTCCTTAGTTGGGCTTGAAGTTTCCTGATCTATGACTGACACCTGGGCTTCCCAGGTGGCACTAGTGGTAAAGAACCCACCTGCCAATGCAGGAGATACGAGTAGGGAAGACCCTCTGGATAAGGGCATGGCAACCCACTTGCCATACAGAATCCCACAGACAGAGAAGCCTGGTGGGTTACAGTCCACAGGACTGCAGAGATGGATGTGACTGAAGCAACTTAGCATGCACACATGATTGGCATCTATGATTGGAGAACTCTGCCTTGACAGAAAAAGAATCTGTCAGCAAAGATCAGTCCTCAACACAAATGCCAGACTGTGTTTATAGCCAGCTCTGCCTCATCTTTTTGCACCCCTTCTCTCTTGGTGGGCGTCTTCTTAGGGGCTCCTCCTTCCTGCAACAAACACAACAGGCCCCTTGCCCTGGCAGAGAGCGTGCTCTGAAATCAGAACTCTGCACCAGCTTGAGCTTTGCAGTCAACAGCTGGGCACTTCTCTAGGCATTTCTGCTGCAGGTATTCCTCTAGTTTATTTTAAGTTCGTTGATCTGAAAGGAAACCCTCCTACACTCTTTGTGGGGATGTAAATTAGTGCAACACTATAGAAACACTATAGAGTTTCTTCAAAATTCTAAAAACAGAGCTACTATGTGATTTGTCAATCTCAATCTTGGGGAGATATCCAGACAAAACTATAATTCGAAAAAATACATACACCCAAATGTTCACTGCAGCACTATTTATAACAGTCAAGATATGGAAGCAATCTAAATGTCCATTTTCAGATGACTTAAGAACTCACAGCCTTAGAGGATGGGCCTATGGTTCCTGGGGGAAGGGTCGGGTGAGGGACACTTAAGGAGTTTGGGACTGACATGCACACACTGCTATATTTAAAATGGATAACCAACAGAGTTCCCTGTGCTGCTGCTCAATATTATGTTTTCTCAATCTAAATGGGAAAAGAATTTGAAAATGAATATAACTAAAACTGGCATAATGTTATTAATCAAATATAGTCTAATATAAGATAAAACATTAAAACAAGCCCATCTGAAAAATGTAAAACCAGGCTAACCAGCAGTTTGGTCATGTAGAACTAGCTCATCCTATTAATAAAATACATAATTTTGTGTCATTTCACCAAGAAAATGTGGAGTGTATATACAATGGAGTACAACTCACTCATATAAAAAAGACATAATGCCATTTGCAGCAACACAGATAGAGCTAGAGATGATCAAACTAAGTGAAGTAAGTCAGAAAAAGAAAGACAAATATGATATCACCTGTACGTGGAATCTAAAATACAACACAATGTACCTTTCTATAGAAAAGCAGCAGACTCAAAGACACAGAACAGACATGTGGTTGCTAACGGGGAAGTGGTGGGGAAAAGGACTGGGAGACGGGGGTTAGCAGGTGAGAACTTATATACAGGATGGATAAACAAGGTCCCTCTGTATAGCACAGGGAACTATATTCAGCATCCTGTGATAAACCAGAATGGAAAAGAATATGAAAAATAATGTGTGTAAGGGGATCTTCCCCAAACAGGAATCAAACATGGGTTCTCCTGCATTGCAGGCAGATTCTTTACTGTCTGAGCCACCAGAGAATCCATATATATACATATATATACATAGCTCAAGTAGTCTTGCCTAGAGAATTCCATGGACAGAGGACCATGGCAAGCTACAGCCCATGGGTCTATGGGATCACAAGGGTCGGACATGACTTAGCAACTAAACCACTATATATCTATATCATATATATAATTTTATATGTATATATATTTACTTTATATAATATATATATATATCACTTCACTGCACAGCAGAAATTAACACAACATTGTAAGTCAACTTTACATCAATATTTTTTTTTAAATTTCTTTTCTCTGTAACAGAATTTCTGCCACCTGTGATGTGTTCGGTATGTACTACTTTGGATACAGCTTCTTGCACAACTCTTGGAATTATAGTTGTGAAGCAACTGCATACTGAATGCCACTGGCCCCCTCACTAGAGAGATGTGACTTTACTGACAACATCCTTCTGTTCTTTTTTAAAAAGTGATAGATTTATGGGAGACCCAGGTATTTCATGGAGCTGCCAGGACTTAAGTAACAGCCATGCAGCTCTCTTCCGCAAATGCTTAATAACCATGATTCATGACTCTGCTGCGTAGCGCTCTCCAGCCATTTTGGACAATGAAAGGTCGCAATTCTGTATCTGTGAGGAACTGCAGACGCTTCCAGGTGCCCCATCAGCACCCACAACTGGACAGAAAGAACAGCTGGTCTCTTACCAGACATGCTCAGAGCCTGTGCTCCCAAGATGGTGTCATCTGCAATTGCTATTTGTCTCCGTCTTTATTCCACCAGACAGGGATAATGAAGTGCAGCTAGGGCTGGTGAAAGGGAGTCCAGGTCTAGATTCCCTTCTCACCTCCAGAAGAACTATGACCTGGGCTCTAGAGGCAGCAGGTATTCCCAACCAATTAATGCCACTCCACACTCCTGTCCAGGAGGGTCTCAGGCAGTGTGAAAGGGCAACAGAGAGAAGATCCTGGCGTCTCTAGGCTTGCAATGGCTGGTCTTGCCGGGGGCTTACCAAAGAGATGCCGGTCACTGACAAGCGTGGCTGAGAAAAATGGGAGATGCGATCATTTCAAACTAACAGAGGAAACACTGGCCAAAAACTGTATTAAAATCGATAATGCTGGCCCATTCATTCACAAAGTGGTGACAAAACTGGCTCTAAACGACATTGGGGAGGTCCAGAATAATGGCTGCTATGGTGGCTGCTTAATAGCTCTAGATTTAGAAGGTCGAAATGCATGGGCTCCCCTGGTGGCTCAGACGGTAAAGAAACTGCCTGCCATGCGGGAGACCCGGGTTCAATCCTGGGCTGGGAAGAGCCTCTGGAGGAGGGCGTGGCAGCCCACTCCAGTATTCTAGCCTGGAGACATCCCATGGACAGAGGAGCCTGGCGGGCTGCAGGCCACGGAGTTGCAAAGAGCTGGACATGGCTGAGCGACTAAGTACATACAGAATGCATGTAAACCCAAAACTAAAGCACTTAAATGTGATAAGAAAGAAAAAAGGAAGAAGGGAAGGTCGAGGGACAGAGGGACATAAAAGAGAGGAACTTCGTGGTCCAGGGACCGCTCTCTGAGAATCACCACTCTAATCTTTTATAGGAGATAGTCTATGCCACAGTTTTCACAAAGGACATACTGTTGGGTGGAAGGCAAGCCAATTACTCTTTTTTGTGTGTGTGCCTCGGTTGATGTCAATCTGCAGAGTACAAAACCTTTCATTTGTTGTTATATAACCCACAGATGAAGTATAAAACATGTTAAGCCTTATTTATGATATTTAAGATGCTAGAATTGACAGTTTATAGCTGGCACATAAAAGAATGCAAATCAAAGACAAAACAGATGTGATGGTTGTTCAAAAGAGCCTGCAAACAGCCAATCAGGACACAGAAGAAAGAGGACAGTCCAGACATGGATTTTGCTCCACTCTGCATCACTGACTGGCCTTAGGTCTTGGGCCTGTCACTTTTTGCCATCAGCTTCGGTTTTCTCATCTGAGAAATGGGAAGGTCAGAGCAGAATAACTGAATTCCCAGGATGGGCACCATTCTAACCTGGGCCACTGGGTGCCAGTGGAGCTGTTTGTTTTCAGATCACTTTCCTAAAACACAATCACCAGATACCAGTTTGCACCATAAATGCAATTTGGAAAGATAACGATTAGCAGACACATCCTTTAACTATGCTCCTAGGAACACTGCGTGCCAGTAGAGACGATCAGTGCTGTGAGGTTGTCTTGTACTTGTGTCTTAGTTTTGTAAGGCAGCTTTAGCATCACATCTGTCCTAGGTTCTGTGCAGCTACCAATGACATCAAAACACACGTGGAAATCTGAAATAGAACTTTTCCTCGTATCCGTAAAGATGATGGACTGCTACAGTTGATTACTGGGGATACTTTTTCAACATCTTTTTAATCAGACATGCCTAGAATCATATTTTGGAATGCTGGAAATTAATCTTGTGGTATGTTTTCATATCACTCATTTTCATTAACTCGTAAACATCTCTATCCCTATAAACGTCTATTAACTTTAAACTGAAATCTTCTCCTTCATCATTGCCACAAAGCAACAAAAAAGGATAGGTGTAGGGGGGTTAAGAATAATCAAAGATATTATTTATATTATTGTTCCAGGGTTAATTTTAGAATTTCAAGCATATGACCGTGAAATTATTATGATAGTATTTTTTAAAAGCGCAGTTTCAGATTTCCTGAAACTCTGTACTTTGAAACACCAAATAGTGCTAGAAGACTAGGGAAAATGAAGAAGGTACACAGATTATGAGCTTCGGGTTTTTTTTTCTAATTACTTAAAAATGGATTTGACCAGGGCTTCCCCGGTGGTCCGGTGGTTGGGAGTCTGCCTTGCAATGCAGGGGACACTGCTTCGAACCCTGGTCCAGGAAGACCCCACATGCTATGGGGCGACTGAGGCTGTGAGCCGCCACTACCGAAGCCCTCGTGCTGAGAGCCCATGTTCTGCAACATGAGAAACCGCTGGGATGGGAAGCCCATGCACCCCAATTCAAGAGTAGCCCTGCTCACTGTATGCAGCAACGGAGACCCAGAACAGCCAAAAAGAGCCAAAATACATACAATTATTCCTTTTAAAAAATGGACTTATCCCCAAAGGTTTTGTCATTTTGTCTTCCCTCTTCCAAGAGTAAACTCAAAGGCAAAGAGGAAGGGGTCCAGCCTGGGTTTGAATGTCTTTGCAAGTGTTTATCAGCCAGTTTACCTCTGGCAATTTGCTAAACTTCCTGAGTTTCCTTTTTCTAATGTTCTGGTGACTAATTTACTTGAATATACTATCATGTAATCTTTATAGGATCAAAGAGAAGACGCATATAAGTCCCTTTTGTGATACTAACTCGTGATAGTCAATAATCAAATTAGAGACGAGGCTACTGTTTTCACAATGGCTCAGTTTTCCCAGAAGCCACCTGTCTGTTGGTTTGGTACCAAAGTCACTGCTCTCCAGGACAGTCTGTTGATCAGGCTGTGAACAAAACCTCACAGGCTGGCTGTGTTGTCCCTCATGTAAAACTTTACAACTACAGAAGAAAAATCAGCATTGGCATAGGTCAGCAGACCTCAACTGATCGTTTCTGGATTTCTGAATTAGAGACTTACGTGAAGGCTGACTTATGATAACTCAAGTGGGGCCTTGATAACAAACATTGACTACATTATATCTTGGATCAGAAATCAACCTTGAGCCGACTAGGTTGCACACAAAAGCACCTCAACTCTTAAGCCTGTGAAAATTAACAGAAAGCCTGTTTCCAACTGTGCTTACCCCACAAGACATGAAGGAAATGTCAAAATATTTTTTCCTACTTGTTGGAGCACTAGTTTTAGATGGTTTTTGAATAGGGAATACGTATTTGTTAAAGATGCAGAATTCCTTCCAGATGGAGGGCTTCATGGTGCAGTGATGGGATGCAAAAGAGTTGGTTTTCCTTTGTTAAGAAAAACCAGACAGCCCGATCAACTGAAAAATTCAGGTTAGCCAAGCCTAGGCCTGAGAATGTCCATGAATATTTATGATCATTTTTGATACATTTAAGACAGAGCTCCCTTCAAAAAATAGAAGAAAACGCAAAATCAGGAGGAGGGAGGAGTTCGAGTAAGAGAGGAAGGGAAGGAGGGAGGGAGAGAGAGGGAGGGAACTTCAGGGTTCTTTGGTCTGATCGCCTCCGTTTAAACCCTCCCCCATGAAAACTTCTCCCTGTTGATCTCTGAGCTGCCGGCTGCACCGCTGCACTTTGGAATGCTCACACATCAGACGTGACAGGCTCTGTACGATGGGCAGTCCCAGAGCTCCGAGTTTCTCCCACATACCAACTACATGAAGTAGCCCTGGAGTGCTTGGAAGAGCCCTGGCTCTGGGCCACCCTGTAACAGGAACTTGCTTGGCACAGAACTGCTTGAAACACATTTGCTCTGTGCGGATCTGGAGTCATTTCTTTCCCGTCCAGCCCCTTGAAACTGACATGGGTGGGCCGGTTCTCGGAGGACGTCCACCACTGAACAAAAGACAAATGCCGGACCTAGAATTCGCCCCGTGGGCCGCATCCATGCTTTCTGCTAACTGATGCTCCTGCTGTCCATGGCCACATGCCGTATAAGCGTACATTCCACATTTCCCTCTGTGGGGAGCTGGGCCCTGAAATATTATATTAGTGAGCATTCTCGTAGGGGATTAAACCAAAACCAGGAAAGAGGCAAGTACTGCTGGCTCTGTCAGAAACCCGACAAGAAAGGAAGAATGAACACACCTACAGCACCCATGGTGTAGCCTCGCTGTAGGCGTCAACCGTTTAAAAACTGCCAAGCATAACTCAGAAGCCGATTCACTCTCCCGTATGTTAACAGCGTGAAACGCGGACCTGTAGTCAGGAAGATAATGCCTGCTATTAAAACATGACTGATGAATGTTACAAAAAGAGAATTTGTCATTAAACAATGCTTCCGTTGTAAACCAATTTCACCCTATGCATGAAAGACTCCAAACGATAGTACAGCATTCAATTTGATACTGGAGTTTTATCATATTATTTCATGCGAAGAAGACTTATATACTCAATCTGTCTGACAGCTTTGCATATAAATAACAGTTTCTACATGACAAATGTGGTGAGCTTATTAAGTTACCAACACACTGCCAAGCCATATTGTTTCAGCGACAGCAGACTCAAAATATTTTCAAATAATTTTTTAAAAGGGCAGTGCGGGAAAGCCAGAACAGCCACATGTTCTGACTTTAATAAAAGTCACAATTGCAAGAACATTTACCTTATATCTAATTAGAATAAATCATCCATAAGCCTCATTGAGCCCATATTTAGTCTGCCACAGACTTTAATTTTTGAGGTAGTTGGAAATATTAGTTTTTGATTTATCATTTGCTGTCTCACAGCTGCAAAATAAAAAAAGCTATTAAACTAGATATAAAAACAGACTGCTTTTTTGTTTCTTAAAAATATAGAGACATTAAAGTCTTTATAAACATTCTCGTATGATGGGAAAAAAAACAAACTATTAAACAATGCCAAAGATTAAGAAAGTATGTTCTCAAAATTGGGAATAGAAAATAATCCCAGCACACTAGTCTCCTAATTTCCTCATATTCTTGAAGACACCTTTATGCTCAATCTTGACATGAACTAAAAATGCTAAGTTATATTTGTATGGCAAACAAGAATTATGAAAAGCTTAGATAATTATATATAAGAAAAACAAAAAGATAACAACTAGGACTCTACTATAAAGATCACTAACTAGTCTCATTCATAAGCATTTGCTAGGTGTTAGGTACTAAGCTCAGAAATGTAGACACATTTTTTTATTTTCACTCAGATCAACTCTCTAATTCAGTGCCATTGTACAAATGAGAAAAAAAATATAGACTTACACAAGTTGCCTAAGGCCACTCATGCAAACCCAAATCTCTGATTCTTGAGGCACTGACCTGCTAACTACTCTTTTACTGTATTTCCTCACACAAATGATCAGGAGGAAATAATAGTGTTGTCAGGGTTGATTGGGTTGTCAGACTATCAAAAATTGTAGCCTAGTCATATTAAAATAGCAAAGACAACTTTGCTTCTCTGTTCTTATTCAACTGCAGTTTGGTGGAGACACAACTAGTCACACACATCACTCTTTGTTCAATATTTTAAGTCTCATCCACACCAGTTACAGGGGAAATTGCCAGCTAAGAACAGGGGCCATTGATAATTTGCTGTAAGTGTAGCTTCACAATAAATTTAAGAGTTCAGTTTTCTAACAGATTGAAAGGTGTTTTGTTCTGAATCCCCTCTATCTAATAGGGTCCAGAGTTCAAGAATGATGGGTTCATGTAGTGGAATTTCGTAAAGTATGTTTTTAATGTGGCCCTATGTCTTTGGGCCACCTCCCCAGCACTCAGTGTTACGTGTCCTGACTTCCACTTGGGCAGAAAACCTTGAGGTCATCTTGGATGCCAGCGGCCACTCACTGTTACACATAAGAATAACGGACATCATCTACCAGGTAGTATCATGCTATGAAAGGGGCAGACAAGTGATTTGAAGATAGTCCGAATTATAGTTTTGACCATTTTTTAGATCATCTTTATCAAGATCATTTCCCTTAATTTCTCTCTGATTTAAAAGCAACATGTGCAAATATTACTATACACATAGACTTCATATTCATAGCTTCCCCGGTAGCTCAGGTGATAAAGAACCTGCCTGCAATTCAGGAGACTTGGGTTTGATCCCTGGGTGGAGAAGATCTCCTGGGGATGGAAATGGTATTCTAGAATGGTAGAATAGTATTCTCTAGTATTCTTGCCTAGAGAAATCCATGGACAGAGGAACCCTGTGGGCTACAGTCCATGGGGTTGCAAAGAGGTGGACGTGACTGAGTGACTTTCACTATCATATTCATACCCATATACAAATTTAATTGGATATCACCCACCCAAATAAAAAAATACATAATCCTTGAATAAAAGGTTAGGTTTTCCTGTTGCTAAATTTCTTCAATAGTTATTTTTCATTATTGAATTTTTCATATTTAAAACAGTAGCTGAGAAGATAATAATAAGCATAATCATATGCTAGTCTACAGCAAGGGTATGGAGTCATCCTAGAACAATGCCATGATTTAATTATACTTTGAATTCTCATTTCAGTGTCAGCCTGCTAATGATTGCAGGATCATGCAACGTAAATACAACTTCCTTATTTATTTTTCAGTATTATCAATTATGTATTCAGAAAAAAATAGCTTTTTGTGCTTACAAGAAGTAAGGTCCCAAGTTTATGTGCTCCTTGCTTTCTTTATTCAACATCCATTTGGAAAACATTTATGGGGCTCTGACTGTGTGCAAGACACACACAGAAGGAGGGCAGGTAACTGACTGTTTCGGGTAGGATTAGGGTTAGGGAGCTGAGAGCAGAAGGAGGCACTGACACCATGGTAAGTGAGCTGCTCTCGGTTTCAGTAACAGCTTCGGGGACACTCATGGACAGACAAGCTGTCCTTGGTGGCCACAGGCTAATTCAACACTGCAGTCAACCCAGCTCTCACTCTTGGAAAGATACTCATTTCTAAGATAAAGCATGTTTCTTAGTTACTATTTCTAAAATATTTGACAAAGAGAAAGAGATGGAAGGAGGGAGAGAAAATAGACTGGGGAAAACGTTCTACTTGCGGATAAAGGCCTCAGGAAAGAATAAAGGAGGTCAGAGATGGGTCATGACTTACTGCTTTGTCCCCAGATACATCACTCCTCCTACCTTGCCAGTGACCCCTGATTATGGTGATATTCTGACATTTATTTATTGGGGTTATAATTTTTTTTTTGAGTTTCAACTATCTGTGTTCCTTTTCTTATTTCTTTTTTATTTTTTTAAAATTATGAAAGTATGATAATACACATTTACAAGAAACTTGGAAAATACAGAACAACATTATCAATAGTTCCACTATATATAACAATTATTTTTTAAGTAGATAAATTAGCATTTTTAGTAGAGTTGCAATACCAAACCCTCAAAAATTAATAGAATGAATAGACAGAAAAATAGAAGGATATAGTAGACCCAAAAAGCACTATGAACTAATTCACCATAATTAAGATTTATGAAATTTTCACACAAGAGCAGGATACAAATTCTGTTCAAGATCCCACATACTATAAACCAGGAGACACTAAAACACAACCAGGGACAGGAAGCAATGTGTAAAAATCTCATGGTCTAGAGATACTGAAATCACACACAGTCTGTTCTAGCAGGCTCAGAAGAAGGCTGTACAACATAGCATTTGGTGCAGTGTCCCCATAACTAGAAGCATCTAGAAGTGTCCCCTTCTAGAAGCATCCATGGGATGGGTAGAGAGGAAAGTGTTAGAGGGGGAAACTTCAGCACCGTTTCAATATTTATGGACCAGAAGGTATCATTACAGGATTAATAAGCAAGGCTAGTTCAGTAATAGGGAAGTTGGCCAAAGAGGCAGTGGACTTGCTATCACTAAAGATAATGAAGGCTGAGAATAGATACTAACCCAGAATGGATTTTATAGACAATAAAAGTCTATCCTGCTCTTCAACGGAAGGAGATGAGCTGTGTGTTTCACTGGAGGTCTCTTACAGCCCAAACGATTTCATAAATTAGATAAAGTCATTGAGTTTAAAATAGCACTTATTTAGTATGACTTATCTCAAAGCGTGTCCACAACACTGGTGGTGGGAGGCAGAAGCGACTGAGAGACACACATCGCTGGAATGATAACCTGGGGCCAGCACCTAGAAACAAACGCCCACTCTGGAAACAGGACCAGGGGGATCCAGGAAGGCAGGCTTTTATATTGGAGAAATACAGACCAAAATACCACAGCATGATGAATTTGAGCTTCAGGTATCTGGAGCCTGAAGTATCAATTTTGAGTACTGAGCCCGTGCTTTGTTCAAACACTGTGTGATGCTTCTCATGCAGACGTAGAGCTCTGAAGACCTAGTCTATCCTGACAGAGCCTAGCCATGTCCTAGAGGGCAAGCTGAATTCCACAAAGATCAGAAAGGTTGCAGAGGACAGACTGTTCTGGAAGGCGGGGGAATGAATACGCTTTTAAAGCATTCTGGGAATGTGAGAAGGGGTTCAAATTTCCAGATCTGATCATGGTCTCTTCAGGAACAAAACTTAAAAATTCCATTAGAGAGGGAAGGACCAGCTTCCCACTAAGACACTGGCTCTGAGCTCAGCACACTGAAGCACTCAACTTTCTTTGAACGAGTGAATTGAGACAAAGATAAATCTACCTATTTAACTCTCTGTGGTGGCCTCAGGCCAAAAGAAGAGCAAAGACTAAAAGATCCTCTACATTTTACCCACTTTTTCTATGATGCTCTGCTGTGATTCAACTCAATAAATTATTTCTTTCAGTTTCATTCTAAATCTTTCTCTAAATCCTCTTGCTGGGAACTAATTCTGCGGCTTTCATTGTATATATGCATTGGATGCACGCTAAGTATAGAATCCACAGTGATTTTTAAATGTTTGATTCTGATCTTAGAGCCACACAATAAATTACTGAAACCGCTCAGCCACCTGCCCTTCCAAATTTTAATTACATTATGAGCTCTGGAGAATTGTATATATATTTTAAAGCCCATATGCTTATACTGGTAATTGGTTCATGAAGATGTTGATGTGATGATGCCCTGAAACCAAAAGGGTTATATTAAAAAACCTGGAGAAATTTTAATTTTGTAGTAGGGAGAAAAGATATAATATATTCTGGAATTAAAACCCCAGAAAACTTAGAACAGCTAAACAATAAGGTCCTACTGTGTAGCATAAGGAACTATATTCAGTATCATGTGGTAAATCATATGGAAAAGATATATATATATATATATATATATGTATATGTATATATATGTGTGTGTTGTGTGTGTGTGCATTTGTGTGGGTTTGTGTTGTGCTAAGCTGCTTCAGTTGTGTCCAGTTTTTTGCAACCCTATGGATGGTACCTGGTCAGTTTCCTTTTTATTCTCAGGGCAAGAATACTGGAGTGGGTTGCCATGCCTATCTCCAGGGGATCTTCTTGACCCAGGGATCAGACCCAGGACTCACATCTCCTGCATTGCAGGAGGCTTCATTACCACCAGCACCACCTGGGAAGCCCAGATTATGTGGGTTCGATTTCTGCATTGGGAAGATAACCTAGAATAGGAAATGGCAACCCACTCCAGTATTCTTGCCTGGAAAAATCTCATGAGTAGAGGAGCCTTGTGGGCTACAGTCCATGGTGTTGCAGAGTTGGACATGACTAAGCAACTACTCAGGCGTGCACATACATAAATACTTGAATCACTTTGTTGTCCAACAGAAATTAACACAACATTGTAAATCAACTAGACTTCAATAAAATAAAATTTAAAATATACTTATATTACCTATATACTGGCATTGAAAACAACACCAAGTTACTTTTCAGAGTAAAGAAATGATCTGAATTTCAGGAAATCGATAAAATCATCACTCAGCATACATATGATAAAGAAACCCCAAACGATAAACCAAAAATGAGTATTTTTAGATGTGAACTGTCTTTCGTTTTTCAAAAATATTAATTCAGTGCCTATTATGTGCAAAGCCCTAGACTAGGAACTGATGATATGACGGCCAGTTGAAGACTGTCCTCAGCTTCCTAGGCTTTAGACTAGTGAGGAATCAAATGATCATGTAACGGACTGGTGGTTGTGACAAGTGCTAGGAAGGGAGCAGTGCTCTGAGCTCCACACTGGAGAATCTGCCCAAGCCAAAGAGGGCAGGGAAGGCTTGCAGATGCATGGGAGACTCGAACTGAAATGAGAAGGACAGAGCTGCTGACAAGTGAGGGAAAGGGAGGGTACTTTCCAGCCAGTGGGCACATTGTTAGCACTAGCTGCCAGTACACTTCCCTAGAGGTTGGGCAGAAGGAAGACAGATTCCAGAGTTCTTAAATCACCTAACTACTACATGGAACCTGGGGAAAGCAACAGATCAACCCTAATTCTGGTGGTGGAGGGTGATAGACTTTTAAAAGAATAGTGTAGCACCAAATACCCAGTTTTTATCAAACTTATAAGGTTTATATTTTCATTTCCACTTATTCACATTCACAGGAAATACTTCTAACAAATCCCTGTAACTACTTCTAACAAACCATCACGATCTTGCTGTTCTTGCAGACTTTTCATTCCAACAAAGGCATGCCCACTGTCATATACACCGGTTTTGATTGAAAAAAAAAAAACTGCTCATCTAAAAATCTTATGACAATAAGCCAAAGACTTCATAGTACAATGAAACTATTTGAATGTGTTCATGGTTTACCTGAAGAGGCACTGTGAAAACCACTGAAGCGCAGTTGCAGGGTAAGGGACATGGGTGAGACACACTGATGCTATAATCGACCATATCTGAGTAGATCCCTCCAAGTGAGCATACTGCATATTGATGCCATTCTGCCTTCTTTCTTTGTTCATCAATAATCATTTATTGATAAAAGAAAAACGAAAGCACCCAAAAACCAAGATGCAGGGATGTGGGGAAGTTAACAAGATGGCCCTAGTCATGCTCTCTCACCCCATGCTCTTACGCCCTCTCGCCCCATGTTCTGTAAGCAGTGACTCTGCATGGTTATCTAATGGCTGAAATTGCCTACAGCATGGCGCATGCATGTCATGAGGTACCCGCATGGTTGTGGGCTACTTTGTGCAGTGGGCCTCTATAAGCTTCACGTGGAAAAGCCTGGAAAGGTTGTGTGCAGTTATGCCACGCTATGTTATGTCTGCTGCTAGGGCTGCTGTGCCAACCAGGATAGCACAAACGTGTCTGTAGTTCCTATGGCTCCTCATGTTTTCTCCCAGCCTCTTAGCTTGTGCCTCGCCTACCCTGGGTTTGGTCAACAGTAGGCAGAAGGTGAATAACGACACAGCGGGTGTCAGGAGCAGGATCAGCCCATGGGAGGCACTAATATTACTTTCTCTCATCCTCTAAAAAACACTCTCAAGTGAGGAATGCTAATTCTGATTAACTGCAAAGGCCATAGTGAGTTACACACAAATAGTTTCTTTTATTAATATTATGAACTACAAAACAGGGAACCCAACCAATCCTTGGGTGAGAAAAAGATACAATGACCAGAACAGTCTCTGGCAGTAAAACCCTCCAACCCTGAGCATCATGTAGTAATATACCTGTAATAATCAATGGGACTCACACACTAACAAAGAATTCGCATCCTAGGAGAGGGGCTACTTAACGGTTTTTTTCCTTTTTTTTTTTTTGGTAACAAAGGTAAAAGTCCCACTTAGACAGGCTAGGCTATTGTTTTTCCAGATTAGAGAAAATAAAAATGATAACAATAATATTAAGTAACAGAAAAGGAAGCAAAAAGAAGAGGGAGAGAAGTAGGAAGAAGCAAACCTCTCAATTATTCTCCACTCAGAATTATTAGATTTATTTTTTGGAGAACACTCAGTTCTGTTTATGGTCTCCAAATAGCTGAACTTTTACAATATTAACACAGGCCTTCAAAACAACAGGAATAAATCAGTTGACAAAAAGGCATAATTACCAAAAAGACTCAACACAATTCATATCACTTCACTGCTTTCATCATCATCAAAATCATCACAAATATGAAGTAAAAGAGATGATCCAACAGAGCTTGTAGATGACGTTCAAGACTAAATCTTGACCTTACTGCAAACAGCAAAGAATGGGAGAGTTTGCCTTAGACTTTGAACCTTCAGGCCATAGTGGAAAGGCACCTCTTTCTTCACACCAAAAATCATCCAGAACGTCAGTCTCCATATTTTTTAACAAGATTTTTTAAAAAAATTCTTCCTTACAGAAAGGGAATCCAGGAGAAAGGCTAAAGTGTTGCTAAACATGCCAATATTTATTAAGCATATAACTACAGACCAGATGCTGGGCTGAACAGAGTGGGTACAGGGTAAACTAGGACCTAGGTCTCTGATGTCAAAACCTCACTGGTCAGTAGCAAGACATCATAAACAAATATCTGGAATATACTCTAATAAGCACCTTTATAGTAGGGGTAGGTATGCAGGACCATGGAAATGTAAATAGGAGAAAATTAAATTTGGATGGCTGGTGTCAGAGCTACAGAGAGAAGATTTATTTGTGTGGAAACTTCACGTGGATGTCTAAAAGGTACAGAAGTTGGAGAAGGTTCTTTTTGGTAAATAGAACATCATTCTCAAAGTTGTGACCTTCGGGGGAATGCAATCTGGGCAAAGAAAAGGTATAGAGTGTTTGTGAAAACAAATCAGTTGGGTAGAGGTGAGAATGGGGCTGAGTTGCATGTGTTGCTAAAGAATTGAGTCAGTATTTATTCTATGAATAGTGAGGAGAGATGGAATGTGTGGTGATTAATTTCATAGGTCAAGTTGCATGGAAGAAGGAACACCCAGAGGATCGGTAAAATGTCATGTCTGGGTGTGTCTGTGCAGGTGTTTCTGGAAGAGATTAGCATCTGATTCAGCAGACTGAGTAAAGAAGACCCATCCTCACCTATGCAGGTATACATCATCCCAACCTTTAGGTCCAGAATTGAACAAAAGGGGGAAAAGGGGAAAATCTCTCTCTCTCTCTCTCCACTTGACCTCCATGTCTCTCCCCTGGCTGGGAATTACATAATGGGTTCCCCTGATTCACTGTATTCAGGCTCGGACTGAATCATCTTACAGGCCTGCCTGCATCTCCAGGACTTCTTGGCCTCCAAAACTGCTTGAGCTAATTCCTATAATAAATAAATCCGTCTTATGAATTTTTCTCCATATACTATTGGCTCTATTTCTTTGGACAGCCCTGACTAATACAGGATGAATTCACTCAGGAGAAACATGATTCAAACTGACTTGCTGGAAGACAAATGTAGGGGTAGTGAGAATGTTGGACCCCACAAGGAAACCTGGAATTCAGAGTGATTTTTCAGAAGAAGGCTGTAATCCCAGTGGTAGATCATGAGGGCTCAACCTACAGCTACATGCAAAGTTCATAAAGCTTGGATAGAAGGTAATTCTGGAGAGGAAATGTCCCACCTCACAGTCCTACCCAAGGAGCCCAGCAAAAGTGATGAAATAAGACTCCAAGGGTGTCAAGAGCATAGAGGAAAAATGAAATCAAACTTTAGGGGCATCACAGCACAGGCAATCTGGTAGCAGCTTTTGGATGCCTTAACTAAGATTAACATTCTATTCAAATATATGAAGTTGCCAATATTTAAAGCTTTTTTCTTGGTCTATGGAAATTATAATTTTACATGATTCAAGCCATAAGGAACCAGGAGGCCAGCAGTGCACCCATGAGTTTGGACATGTGTCCTAGACATGGTAATTTGTTATTATTATTTTTTTAGCATTAGTGGGTCATTAGTAAGATTCATTCAATTGAATCTTACCTTGGTTTTGAAATTTACACTATTAGATTTTATTTTGGGAATTAGTTATTAATTAGCATGTTCCCAAAATTTTAATAAATACAAAAAGGTCTCATAATGAAGTCCCCCCTCACTACTCCCTAGCTGACCCACCCCCTGTCACTTATGAGTAGTTTCCTGTGTTTCCTACAGAGATTTTTTTTTGCATTTACTAGTTACAATAAAAAAGCAAAAATAAAATCTGATTCCCCATCACCACGTTTTGTAACAAAAGGAAATATAAAATCTGAATGGTTCTATATTTTTGTTTTCACTTAACAAAACGTCTTGAAGATATTTCCAGAGCACTTTCTGATTCTTTCTTAGAGTTGCATAAAGTTTCATTAGCCAGACATTTATTGTTTACTCCACAAGTCCTCTGCTGATGGGCCTTCGAGTTGTTTGTCATCTTTTCTGATTACAAATCATGCTGTCGTTCATGATCACTAGTATGCAACCTTTGACCTGTGTGCAAGTAGGTCAGTGGGGTAAATTCCTGTAAGTTGGGATTTCATTTTCACAATTAATAAGAAATGAAAGTAAAAGAAGAGAATAACAGAGAGAAAAAGGAAACAAAAGACATAACGAGAGGGAAAGAAAGAAGTCAGGCAGGCAGGCGAGGAAAGACAAAAAAAAGAAAGGAACGAGAAAGTAGAAAAAAGAGAGAATAAAAGAAGGAAGAGGGGAAAGCTGCTTAACTTTGGCAAGATCTTAGAAGGAGAGTGATTCAGCTGCAGTGCTGTGTGAGGGTCTTCACAGGAAGCTTCAGGGAGTCCTACAACGCCGGGAGAACAGATCAAGGAAGCCACCCTTCCTGTCCAAACAACCCAACCACGACAGCAACACAGGGGAAATAGGCTCCAAGGCTAAAGATACAGCCTACAAAGCCCAGGACGTGGCCATTCCAGGTTATCCAGCAACAAGTGTGAGCCTTCCAGACCAAAGCAAACATTTTAAAAAAGAACCAACTGCATGTGAAAACCTGGCTCTAAAGGTCAAAGTGAAACATATGAGTCAAAACTCTGCATAAGCTACAAATAGTTGGGAGGCTTTATAAGAAGCTCACAGGGACTTGCCTGATGGTCCAGTGGTTAATAATCCGCCTGCCAAAGCAGGGTACAGGAGTTCGATCCCTGGTCTAGGAAGATCCAACGTGCCACAGAGCAACTAAACCCGGGCACCACATCTATTGAGCCTGTCTGCCCTTCAGCCCGTAGTCTGCAACATGAGCGGCCGCCGCAATGAAAAGCCCGCACTCCACAACAAGCAAGGGCCCGGCTCACTGCAACGGGACAAAGCCCGCATGCAGCAACAAAGACCCAGCACAGTCAAAAATTATTAATTAATTAAATAGTATTGAAATTAAAAGGTGCTCACAAGCATCTGTTCTTTAGATACACGTATAACTGAATCGTTTTGCTGTACACCTGAAACTAACACAATACTTTTAATGAATTACACTCCGATATAAAATAACAATAATAATAAAGTATGGCATATGGAACCAGAAGTTCAAGTTCTAATCTCTCTAGTTCCACTGTTTCAGTGGTTCCAAAATCACTAATATGTTCATCTCCTACTAGTAACTCACTTACAAGCCATGTAGCCTTTGAAAAGTTATTCACTGTTTCAATTTTCTAAAAAAAATTAAAAGAAGCCCACAAGAACAGTGCACAGAGAAAAGGATAAAGGAGAGGCGGCGGAAGAAGAAGAAAGAACCCAGACCAGAACAAAACACTGTTTGCTCAGCATCAGTGAGTAATGCTTCCAACCAGGCCCCCCAGAGGCAAGGAGAGGGTGGAGGTAGCGTTCATGACATGCTTTACAGAAGTGAGTGCATTTAAGTTCAGCGCGTGGTAAAATCTACATCATCCTCATGCCAGTGAGTTTCTTTGTCCTCTTAATGAAGATGAGAGTTAAAAAGAAAAACAAAAATTGAAAAACAAAATCTCTAAGTATTGTTAAAGACCGTGTTTTTTTTTTGTTTTTTTTTTTCTTTTTAAACAGCAAAACTATTTCCACACAGACTGGGCAAATCCCTAGAAAAACAAGCCCCATCTTAGAGCCCTGTTGGAACAAGGGCAACCTCTGACCGACTGTGCTATTTTGTTGGCTTCATTCACATTTTTCCAAAGTGCCTCAAACAGCGCAATGCCTTAAAAAGTTTATTTCATGCCTGAAATTGCTGCTCTGCTTAAAGCCATGAGGGAAATGACAAGGAAGGGTGTGAATGATGTTAAGAGACACTAAAAGGTGACTTAAAAATTTTCATCTCAAAGTCACTCGGCTAAGAAGAGGCACACATTTCAGCAGAGAAAGGAAGAAGGGATCCAATAAATAACAAACATGTTATGAGTGGCCTCCAACTTTCATTTCCTTCTGTCCTTGATCTGACTTCAGCACTGGAGTTAAACACGCATTTCAGGTCATGTAAAGATCAGTACAACATAAAAAAAAAAACCCAGAAAATTCAAATCTCAGCATTTTCCAACTTTCAGTTACCCCAGCCCCTAGTTTGTCGAAAGATCAACACTGCTCTGTCCAAAAATTCAAAAGATCAAGGCAGTAACATGAGCTAGTGTACAACTTTGATTTCTTCACGATGGTAATTACAGATAATTCTGCAATTATTGTAAATTCCATTGTGTCACATGTGTGTATCACAAAGAATCAACTTTACGTCAAAAAATAAACTGAAGTATATTTTTAGAAAAATAATTTCTATAGCTATATCAATTGTATGTCTGCTATTTGATCATCATTTTGACTCATATATAGGTGAATATGAAATTCCCAGGTGGTGCTAGTGGTAAAGAATCTGCCTGCCAATGCAAGAGACACAAGAGACTCAGGTTTGAGCCCTGGGTGGGGAAGATCCCTTGGAGTAGGAAATGGCAACCTACTCCACTATTTTTGCCTGGAAAACTCTATGGACAGAGGAGTCTGCATGGAGTCTCTACCATGGCAGAGAGGTGGACATGACTGAGCGCACACACACAGTAGGTGACTATAAATATACACGCAGGTGTGTAGATGAATGTGTGTGTGCATAAGGCATTCGCACGTGGAAAATCCGGTATTTCATAAGTGACATCAAGTCTGAGTCTCAGTCCTTGAGTTCCCAGTACCAACTCCTGTTTGGGTCTAAAAGCCTGGTTTTAGCAATGCCATAGCAATGCCAAGTCCACTTCTTGGCACACTGTACGCTCTTTTAAATAACACCTATTAGAAGAATGAATCACTTTCAGCAAGAAACATCAAAAACATAATCTTGGAACAATGGGTTGCTCCAGAGCTCCAAGTAGTCCCAACAATTCTGCACACTCTTCATTCAGGGGCAGAGGGTGCTACACTATTTAACTTAAGTCGCTAAAGAGCTTATGGCAATCATTTATAAACCCTCTGCCTGGCTTGAGGTTTAAGTACCTTCTAATGTCCATGAAAATTAACTCCAAGAAACTATCTATAAATCCTTTGCGTAGAGTGGGATTTCCTTATGTGACATATTTCCTGAAATACAAAGACCAGTGGCTAGAGTATGGCCATTTTTGCCCACATATGAAAAATTATTAACGAGGAAATCGCCTTGATACGGACAGGGTGGTTTAAGAGAATTGTAATCAAGCAATTGCAAGACTCAGACTTTCTACTAATAACATGTACCTCTTAAATTCACTAGATCTATCTGAATGTTAAAGAACAAACTTTCATTTTTATTGTTATTGTCTTTTATTTTTATGTTTTAAAGAATGAACTTCCTGATTATGTCTATGGCATGTAGAGGCTTAACTTACATTAATTAAGTTTCAAAAACATTATTGCATTGTAAAGTACCCAACGTGATTATAGCTTAATTAGAATTCATATGTTTATATGTAAATAAAGACAACTCCTGGGTAAATTAAAAGCAAAGAAACAGGAAACATTTTCCCTCGGTTAGAAATTCTAACTTCTCATTTCCCTGGTGCCTTATATGATGTATGGCTCTTGGTGAGGATACAGTAAATATTGCTTGACTCGAAGAAGAAAAGAGGCAAGAAAGAAGGGAAAGAAGGAAAGAAGAGAAGAAAAGGAAGAAGAACTCTTCACAAATGGAATGTCCTGTAGGAAATGCTATAAAACACTAGTGATGGTGTCTGGCAAAGTCACTGTAAACTTGCTTTATCAATGTAAACTCCATGATTTATCATGTGTTCCTGGATAATCTTGTGATTAAAACCACTACTGGGATCCATAGTAATATCTAATTATTAAAAATTAATAAATAAAATAATGCTTTAAACACGCTTTCTTACCTTAAACCATGCAAGGTCATATGGCATTACTGAGTAGGACAGGACAGTTGACAAAGACAGGGCAAAGGTGCAGGGCTCGAGCTGCGGTAGGTGTTGCCATAAACTGAACACTTCAAGCCCCTCTGTGTGTGTGGTTTTGACCTTGACCAGTGTATGAATTGCTTTCATTTCTAGCCATGTAGCTGATTATTTGTATCCATGAAGGAGGTTAGTTACATGGCAGGAAGCATACAGAATCAGTATTGCAGCTGAGATACAATTTACTTTCATCTTACATAGTATCAATATATCAAGACGGCTCTACTGGTTCCAAGATGGATCTACTGGTTCATAGTCAACTGCAAAAAGAAACAATGCAGGCTGATATATTTCCAATTTGGATCTTCATTTGTAAGGAATCAAAAGCTACATATGCATTTACAAGTTAAAAAAGCTCACAACCCTTATCTTGTTATTTAGAAACAACTTGTGAAAATTGTAGAATTTAGTCTTATGAAACCTATTACAATATGAAATCTGTTTTGGTCAAGTTATTACTATATTTTTATATTTTCTATACATTTAAAATTTTTTTACCTTTGAGGTAACTGAACAGGGTACATCATTAGTTAAATGGGAAAGAGTAAAAAACCGTCTTGTTATTTCTTTATATTTTGCCCCAGACAGTAATGTCAAAATGATTATTTTTAATTCATAAGGAAATTCTTAGGATCATTTTTTCAAGGAAATTGGCATTGTATTCAAAAGTCTGGGAAACTTTTATCTTGTGCAATAAAATTTTTAAGGCAAGTGACTGTCTGGTGGCTATTCAGGTTGTAAATGAGAGAAGAGTTCAAGGGACTTCTCTCTTCAGACTCCTGCCCTACGACATGAAGAGGACATCTAGGGGTCACTGGCACCAGCACGGGCTAAATATTTTCTATCTTAACTCAATCTATTCTCCAACACACACTGGTCATTCAGGACAGAGGAAAAAGCTTAAAGATTTTCCCAGGATCTTAGAAATAAAGAACACCAGAGCCTTCAGTGTTTATATTCTGTCCTCTCTGCTTCAAAGTCTATTCTTTTCACCATGTCACATTATATTTACCTCACCTTTCTATGAAAGGCTATTTTTATCTGGCACTTCAGAATCTCTTAAAAGCCTCACACTAAAAAAAAAAAACTGTTCAGTTATTTATTCAAAGTCTTAATTCATAGCTGAAAATAACATCCTTTCTCCAGTTCATTTCAGATAACTCCAAATTGTGCAAGCAGCAAAACCATGACTGATAAGAAGTAGCTAATAAAACAGAAAAATCCACCTGTTATCAAAGTTTCTTTTAAAAATATTTCATCATAAATGAATCAAAATCTCTCTTATTATTACTCCCAGGGATTAAGCATTTTCAAATGACGCACGGCATGTCTATAAATTTTTCTCTGTGATGGTATAAATGGCTCCATTTATATGCCATAGAATATTTCTAAGAAGGAAGATGATCCAGTTTATTAAGCAATGAATGGCTTCTTTCACCTTTGGAGAGGACATTTTTCATGACATAACTTGAGAACATTTTCTAAGGAGTTTCATATTTAAGAGTTAAAATCAGGGATTCTGAACCTTTCAGAGAACTCTGACTTTACTAAGTCCTATTATTCTGTGGGCTTCCCTGGTGGCTTAGATGTAAAGAATCCACCTGACCTTGAAGGAGATGTGGGTTTGATCGCTGGGTTGAGAAGATCCCCTGGAGAGGGAAATGGCAACCCACTCCAGTATTCTTGCCTGAGAGATCCCACAGACGGAGGAGCCTGGTGGGCTACAGTCCACGGGGTCGCAAAAGAGTCAGACATGACTTAGCGACTAAACAACAACATTATCCTGTGGAAACCCCCATCCCTTCCTCCCCACAATCAACTGAAGCCCAATCTTAGCATGGGATTATCTCCTTGTTACCTAGCATCTTGTACAAAGACAATCTAGACGGACAATCAGATGTCTCTTCTGAGAAAACAAAATCCATGGACTTAATGAGGTAAGTCAGTTTCTTTCACACAGAAGGGACTGAAGTCCAGAGAGCTTCACTGACTTGAATCCAATTTCAGAGATTGTTACAGGCAGTGTCCGATTTAAAACCTGAGTCTTCAGAATCTCAAAACTGATTTTTCTGACCATGTGCCTGCCAGAGTATTTGTTTCAGAGGACAGGGTTTGATGGGGACTGAGTCATTACCTCCTAAACCTCCCCTGATGGCATCTCTGCCCCTTTTCATACATAGTCAAATGAGTACCAATCAAGGGAAATTCAGGCAGGCAGGGTGGCCCCCCCAGAGCTCAGCTTGAGAGGAAGAGAAAACAGAAATGAAAGGAAGAGCTCTCTCTCAGCAATTGGCTGTGAATTCTATTGAGGGGGAGATCTGCCTTTCCTTTGAAAGCCAGACCCCAGAGCCTGAGGAAATGCCCCGAAAGCGGCGAGGGAGCGCTCTGTGCTCTGGGTCCCCATGATGCTCTGGAGGGCGGGATGGACCCTCTCCTTCACCTGGACACTCTGTTCCCAGTTAAGGGAGCATCTAATACCTGAGCAGCCCAGCCTTTTGGGATCTGGCCTCCGGCACTGCCCTCAGCCTCCACACCTATCCTGACCCTCAGCTCCCACAGCTCAAGCCCAGTGAAAGTGTTTGCCATTCCTCAAACGCCCAGAACAGTTTCCTGTCTCTTCACTTTTTCCAGGTTTCAGGGCCGTCTCATGGTTTCTTTAATTAGAAATTCCAGTTATGCTTCAAAATTTAGTCTAACTGTAGGTTTCTCCAGGAGATTCTCCTTGATTCCTGATTTTGATGCCTTTACACTCTTCTAGTATTCTGTTCCTACTTCTATTATAGCACTGATAAAACTCTAATGCAGTCATTAACTTGCATATTTATTACCCCCTGTATGCCTCTGGGGGCTTGGAATCATGCCTCATTCAACTGTGCATCCCTAGAACGCAGCCCCAGACATGGCCTATATGGCACTTGACAAATGATGAATGTGTGAATGAAGTAGAGAAATGTCCAAAGGAAGAGGCTGGTCTGTGATCGCTTATGTTTTTTGCGACTTTGGGCAAGTCACAAACTCTGTATGATCATCTGTAGGTAATTATTCAGAAATAATTGTGAATCCATGCCAAGGGATGATATATTTCATGGGTAGGGGTTCTTATAGTGGAGGAGCAGAAACAGTGAGGACCTTGTATTTGGACGACTTTTAAAGAGAGTGATGTGACCAGCCAGCCGACATGCAGGGCCATCCATCTTTCTTGCACAGCACATCTCCCTCTTCTAATGGTGCTGTTTCTGGTACCCATGTTAGGACCTTCTGCATCTTTATGCATCTTCATTTCAACTTGGAACTGATGTCAACGTAACCTCAGTTCCTATAGTCCTAATTCACAAGATTCCTGACTATCTATTTTACAAACCTAAAGAAAATGTTAGCCAAATTAAGCCAAGAGGGATGAGTATGGTATAAAATACAAGCTTTGCTTCCAATCTCATAAAGACACCAAACTTTTATGAATGTCTCAAATGCCTGTTTTCTCCAGTTGGATTGACATGAATAGAAGGAAAAACAGGAAATTAATGCTGAAGATTCTCAGGACAAAGGAAAAGTGTTTAACAGGATCCCAAACAAGGTAATTTGATCCTTTCCATTATTATCTTGTATGTACCTGCAAATCAGAACAGGAAAAGGAATTCTTGACAAAAATTAACTAAGATGAAATAAGATACTGCATTCATTCATCACCGAAATTCAACTCTAAAGAAGTTAAAGTCACCCTGTAAACTTCAGATAAAAGGCTCATAACTCATTTCCACTGGAGGGTAATAAGACTAGCTGTTCTTCCCATGAGTGGAAGGAACAAGTGTGGTCTTGTAAGAAGAAAACTCAAGGTGAATAAAACATAGTTCCACTATTTCTGGGAGATGAACTCTGTAGTTTAAGTGATATGACATCACTGTGTTCTTGACCTTTTATAGTCATTAGGGAGAAGAATTCCTTCTCCAATCTTTAGTACATAAACACAAAGTCTTTTCACATTTCCTAATTTCTTAAATACCTTAATAATTTATGTCTAGCTTCCTTTATTTTCAGGTATTTCTCTCTGTGTGTATATTATACATATTTGTTGATTCTTGTCTTTTCTATCCAATTAACTTTAGTTTATATGTGTTGTCTCTGTGGCTTCTGAATGGTTGCAAATTCATTCCACATTCCTCAGCTTATTGGGCTTCCCAGGTGGCGCTAGTGGTAAAGAATCTGCCTGCCAGGGCAAGAGATACAAGAGACATGAGTTCCACCCTGGGTCCAAAAGTTCTCCTGGGGGAGGGCATGGCAACCCATCCCAGTATTCATGCCTGGAGAATCCGATGAACAGAGGAGCCTGGCGGTCTACAGGCCAAGGGGTTGCAGAGTCAGACACAACTGAAATGACAGCACACGCACACAGCTTATTACACCAGGAGACAACAGTTGAGATTTTCCACTATACATCATCTGTAGCTTTTAGGTTCAGACAAAGCCTAAAACCAGAGACAGAATGAACAAAACTCAACATGCTACTATAGTTCTCCTAACAGACACCCCATTTTACCTTTTGAAATTCAAAGGTAAAAAGAAATTCATCATGTTGCATTTGCTTTCTAAATATATCATTGTTTAGATGTATCACAACTTAGTTTAGATAAGCCAAAAGCATATTAGTAACCAACACACACCTTTCTAAATATGAGTCAAGGTTACCATGCTCAAACTGAATAGGCTATCTTTAGACCTATTATATTTTGACTTAGGGCTTATAGCAAATGTTTAATGAAATCTTACCTAAGTTCCTTTAATAAAAAATATTATTATGATGAATGAGCAAATCTCAAAGAATAAACTAAATTTGGCACATGAGCAAAACAGCAATAAAAGCATAAAAATCATTCACCAAATTAGTCTAAGACAAATTTTATTTTGGTGTGTCAATAGATCAATATTCATGGTTCATGTTAGAATCACTAACATTTATACAGATGAGTAATTACGGTATTAGTATTTTTCACTCATTCAATAAACATGTCTTGAGTGCATAGGGATTAAAGTTCAATTCGCACAGCCATTTATACAAACCTCATTTCCAAGAATCGCATGGTTCAGAATAAAAGATAATACTGTATTGTATACTTGAAATTTGCTAAGAAAGATCTTAAGTGTTCTTACCACACACAGAGAAATAGAACTGTGTGTAACGACAGATAAATGAATTAGCTTGATTGTGGTAATCAGTTCATTTTACATATGTTTAATATATACCTTTATATATATATAAAGGTATATACATTTTCATATATCACACTATACACACAACTTTATATATACCTCAGTAACACTGGGGGAAAATAGTGGTTGAATTATGGGTAGTAGAACTGGAGTAAGGAGCATTTTGATGTTTTATTATATATATATATACATATATATATATATATGTTTATTATATTCTTGTTTGACTACTTTTAACTACGTTTAACTAGAATATTATTCCTTAGCAAGGTAGATAGATAACAGAGATGTAGATGATTGATGGACGGATAGATAGAATATAAATGCCTCCTCCCTACTTATAGGATAATTAGACAAAGGCTTATGGATATTTTAAGGTTATATTAAATATTGCCACACTGCTTTATTATGGTGCCAAAAAAGCCTAATTTGTATGTTTTCTTTTTCAAATCAAACTTCAAGTTAGATTTTAGCAAGGACTGTGACTAGACCAGAGATGGCCTTGCTCCTAGGCCTAAAAGTTTCAGACAATAAACATTCAAGCTCTGTATTCCTGACTAAAGGCACTTAGAATTTTTCCCAGTCCTGGATTCCCCAAAGTCAAGTGCAGGTAGAGGATTCAAGGCTATTTTGGTATATTTCTTGCTGATATCCTATGATAGCTACAGAAATCACTTTACCAAGTAAAACCTATGTCTTCTGTGGCACTTTAGGAAGGAAAGACTCTAATTCAGAAAAATGGAACATAAGACAACATTTGTGGTTGATACATGGATTTAGGTTTAAAATAACCCCTCCAGTTCATAAAACTCATTCTGAGATATAACTTGAAACTTGAGTTCAAAGTGGAGGCCCCTCACTGAACCAGCCACTCAGGGCTTGTGGGCATCTGGTTGCCTCGCTTTATGCACTGGGGAAAAGCAGAGCACAGGGCTAAAACACACGGTATCTGTAATGAGGGCAAGGCCAGGGCCATGGTCTCCTGACTCTTAGGCAACAACTATATCCCTAGATACCTTTTATAAATCTCAGGCTACCCCAGTGGTGGAAAACATGGGCTCAGAAGCCACACCAACTCAACAGGTCTCCTGCCTTGTAGCTCTGTAAACTTGGAAAAGCTACTTACACCCTCTGTACCTTAGTCTCTTCAACTGTAAGCTAAGGATACCAATAAGATAGCAAACCCCTGTCATATCCTTTTAAATGGGATCCAAACATGCAATCCAATAAATCATGAGCAGGCATCCTTATGAGAGTCACGGGATGACCAGTTAGCTGGCTGGCTGAGGGCTCCAAGGATCTTGGAGCCAACCCTCTATCACACTAGGTCCAGATTTGCAGAGTACCATGTCACAGCAATGAGTCTGCTGCAAGGACCAAGTTACATTATCAATGGGAGATGTATCAATATATTTTTAGAGAGTGAAACAATTAATATCACTGTGTAAAGTTGTTAGAGCCTAAAACTGATCAAAGGATTCATTACATGACTTATGATTGCTGCTATCATTCACATTTTGGTCTGTGAGGTTTTTCTTCCAATCGTGTGTACATTATAAACACAACTTTATGAATGAAAAATTTTCAAAAGTGACAAATTGGAACATTTTGAGTAAAGAAGAAATTTTTGGTGAATTTTATGCAGATTCTTTCTCTGACTGTCTGAGCAACATATATACTAGTATCTCAGACAGCTCTTCAGAACTAGTTCTGATTCAGACAATGTGAATATTAGACCAACAAAAAGACAAAAAACCTAGTGATCGATTCTAGTATGGGAAGTGAGAATGAAAGTCATGGCTCTGGAGAAGACTTTTCAGGTGTTTCAGGTGTAACTATTGAATGCAAAACCCACAAACTGTTAGTGAAATAACAGAATTAATTTTTGCCTGGCCAAAATAAAAACTGCCGCCCACTAACAGTCTCTGCAAAAATACCCTGGGCAATAATGAGTTAATATGGTTAAGTGGTAAAGCAGGAGATTCAGATTCAATCCATGGGTTGGGAAGATCCTCTGGAGAAGGGAATGGCAACCCACTTCAGTATTCTTGCCTGGGAAATTCCATGGGCAGAGGAGCCTGGTGGGCTGCAGTCCATGTAGTCACAAAAGACTTGACATGACTTAGTGACTAAACTAAGCATCATCCTAAAAGATGATGCTGTGAAAGTGCTGCACTCAATATGCCAGAAAATTTGGAAAACTCAGCAGTGGCCACAGGACTGGAGAAGGTCAGTTTTCATTCCAATCCCAAAGAAAGGCAATGCCAAAGAATGCTCAAACTACCACACCATTGTACTCCTCTCACACGCTAGTAAAGTAAGGCTCAAAATTCTCCATGGCAGGCTTCAGCAATACATGAACTATGAACTTCCAGATGTTCAAGCTGGTTTTAGAAAAATCAGAGGAACCAGAAATCAAATTGCCAACATCTGCTGGATCATCCAAAAACCTAAAAATTTCCAGAAAAACATCTATTTCTGCTTTATTGACTATGCCAAAGCCTTTGGCTGTGTGGATCACAATAAACTGTGGAAAATTCTCAAAGAAATGGGCATATCAGACCACCTGACCTGTCTCTTGAGAAATCTGTGTGCAGGTCAGGAAGCAACAGTTAGAACTGGACGTGGAACAACAGACTGGTTCCAAATAGGAAAAGGAGTATGTCAAGGCTGTATATTGTCACCCTGCTTATTTAACTTATATGCAGAGTACATCATGAGAAACACTGGGCTGGAAGAGGAACAAGCTGGAATCAAGATTGCTGGGAGAAATATCAGTAACCTCAGATATGCAGATGACACCACCCTTTTGGCAGAAAAGGAAGAGGAGCTAAAAAGCCTCTTGATGAAAGTGAAAGAGGAGAGTGAAAAGGTTGGCTTCAAGCTCAACATTGAGAAAACTGAGATCATGGCATCCAGTCCCATCACTTCATGGCAAATAGACAGGCAAACAGTGGAAACAGTGTCAGACTTTATTTTCTTGGGCTCTAAAATCACTGCAGATGGCGACTGCAGCAATGAAATGAAACTACACTTACTCCTTGGAAGGAAAGTTATGACCAACCTAGAGAGCATATTAAAAAGCAGAGACATTACTTTGTCAACAAAGGTCCATATAGTCAAGGCTATGGGTTTTCCAGTGGTCATGTATGGAGGTGAGAGTTGGACAGTGAAGAAAGTTGAGTGCTGAAGAACTGATGCTTCTGAACTGTGGTGTTGGAGAATACTCTTTTTATAATTTTTTTTATTTTTTAACGTACTTATTTTTTTCTTTACATTATTGTGTTGGTTTTGCCATACATTGACATGAATCTGCCATGGGTATACATGTGTTCCCCTTCCAGAAGCTCCCTCCCACCTCCCTCCCAATTCCATCCCTCTGGGTCATCCTGATGTACCAGCCCTGAGCACCCTGTATCATGCATCAAACCTGGGCTGGCGATTTATTTCACATATGATACTTTACATGCTTCAATGTCATTCTCCCATATCATCCCAGCCTTGCCCTCTCCCATAACGCCCAAAAGACTGTTCTATACATCTGCGTCTCTTTTGCTGTCTCACATACAGGGTTATGGAGGAGACTCTTGAGAGTCCCTTGGACTGCAAGGAGATCCAAGCAGTACATCCTAAAGGAGATCAGTCCTGGGTGTTCATTGGAAGGACTGATGCTGAAGCTGAAGCTCCAATACTTTGGCCACCTCATGCAAAGAGCTGACTCATTGGAAAAGACCCTGATGCTGGGAAGGATTGGGGGCAGGAGGAGAATGGGACGACAGAGGATGAGATGGCTGGATGGCATCACCAACTCAATGGACATGAATTTGGGCAAACTCCGGGAGTTGTTGATGGACAGGGAGGCCTGGCGTGCTGTGATTGATGGGGTTGCAGAGAGTCAGACATGACCGAGCGACTGAATGGAATGGAAATGAGAGACTAAACAGCCACAGTGTCAGATGCCTAGAGCAGGGCCTGTCACCGAGTCAGTGGTATAGACAAAGCTTGTTATTGGCACTGTGTATGCCTCTACCATGACCATGACCCTACATGGCCGCTGCTACACCCCCACCCAAGGAGACAAAGCAAGAGAATTTGCCAATGATCAAGCAGCAAGATGACAGTAAGAAGGAACAGAAAGGAGATTTCCATGTCTTTGTTCAAGGGTCTCCCCTGTAGGTTTTACTGACTGTTCTCCACTCATCCTGAATTTTCCTTTTGCCAAAAAGTATAAACCAATAAACTCTGGGGTGGGGAGGAGGAAGACCAAGACTTGGGGCTGGCATTTAACAGAGAGTCTCTGTTGAAGAGATTGGATGGATATTAAGCACACTGTCCACTTGCTCGTTACCCGCTGCTCACTCTGAAGACAGAAGCTCTCCTTCTAATGGGCATTATGCCTTTCTATTAATGACAAAATACCATCTTCCTGATGTCTACATACCAGCAGCTATAGATATTCCCATGAGACAGTTTAGGATCCCTGCAAGGAAAAGTACTGCTTTGCGTCTAGCAAATTTTGGAGGCGGCGATGGTTCCCATCTCCCTTATGAGCATCATGACATTTCATGTGACACTGTCTCAAGTCCCCACAGACGCCCGTGACCTGTGCCCCAGCCTTCCTTGCTCCAGGCAGGGGATCTAGACTGGAGCCTGGAAAAGCTGGCCGCACAGAGCTTACAGGCCCACAGACACAAAAATGAGTCATGGTGAATGTCACAGCCGTAGAATTAACTTCATTTCTCTTCAGGAGGCAGTTAAATTTCATAATACAATTGCAGAAAGAGAAGACATCAGGGCTGAGGGCCTTTACGTGCTTCCTACCTCTTGCTTGTCATACACTAAACAGGACCAGATGTTTCAGCAAAAACATGAAACCAGTCACCCTGCACTTGATTTGTGGGACCACCCTTATGTGAAATGCCAGTGTGTCGCTCTGAAGTTTTAAAAATGATAGGTGCAACAAGCGAGATAAGAATTGTGGACATTCCTTCAAGAAAGTCATCAATTATAGGATCCACAGATGGTGAGAAAATGCCTTCCAGGTCAGTGTTGAGAAATGCGGAGATTATTTGCAAAGGGGTGAGAACAAAGGTGATCTCCTGTCCCTCTGGTGCCTCTGTCTTGAATCAGGAGAATGACGCTGTAGGATGGCAGGGTGGGGTTGGGGGGAGCGAAGGTCCAGGAAAGCAGAGCCCAGGAGAGGCGGCAGACCAAAGGCACGGGGTCTCAGGATGACCCAGAAGATCCACAGTTTTCAGGGAAGAGCAGTGTAACAAAAAGGAAATGCAGGGAGTTAGAGCACACAGGCACTCAGCTCTGTGTTGTCAACGTGCTATTTTGGGGGAAAGAAGAACACGGAGAGAGAGGGAAAGGGCTTGAGAGATGGAGATGAAGAGACAGAAATAAACAGGATATGGAAATATACAGGACATGAGACAGAAAAGGCACACACATGCAAACGCAGAGAGAGAGAGGAAGTAGAAGGAATGAGGACGGATTAGTGATCCACGTTTGCAGTTACTTGCTACATACAGCCAGACCATAATGAACTTATAACAGAGGATGAGCTCTGGTCCTGGGAGAGGAATTTCTCTTCCCTTGGTCATCCTTGGTTCCCTTAAGTCTCTGTGTAAGTGAACCTCTTGCCAAGTTGAGCAGAGCAAGTTTCTAAAAATAGAGCATATACTGTTCAAAAAATGGGTTTCCTAAATACAAGTTAATTACATTATCTTATGCTCAAAAAAGGAAATAGAATTCTAGAGGAAAAAAGTAGCTGGTGACGTAAGATTTTAAATTTCTGATCATTGCCTTATAATTTAGAATGTGACCCCACTGTTAAGACTATAACCCTGGGGATCTTATTCTGCACAAGATGATGGGGACAAAAAGTTGAGGAAAGAGTGGGTTCCCCCAGTTGCAGCAGGCTTCCTTCCTTCAGCCTTTCTCAGAGCCTGTCATGCACTGACAGACACTGACTTCTCTGCAGACTCGGCTGATGAATGGTGCAGCCCTGGCCAAACAACTTCATCAGAGAGCCCTTTCTTTTTTGAAGTACATCTCAGGGTATAAGGGCACTGTGGAACACACTTCGGGAAACTCTAGTCCAATGCAAGCCCACTCATGTCTCCTGCCCTTTCCGTCTGCTACGCAAATGTGCATGCTGTCATCAAGCTAACCCTCCTAAATGGCCATCTCCTTGCATGCTCCCAGGCTTCTCCCTCTACTGGGGCTTCCAGTTGCCTACAACTATAAATCTCAAACTTTCCCCACATGCGCAAGATAACAGAGAAGCCAGCACCACGCGCCACACCTATTCCCTGGCTTCACAGACCTTCTGGCTCAATGTCGATTTCCTTCAATGGCTTCCGTATTGTGACAGGAGATAGATACACATCCAGAATGGCAAGCCCACACTCCTCAGTCAATTAGCAGGTGCCCAGAAGACTCAGACCTCAGCCCAATTTTCTGTCCTACCTGTGTCCTTCCTTCCAGAGTCTGACTATGGAGCATAAACCAGTCTACAGGAAATGGCATCACGTTCTTCCAACCCAGAATGATCAGAGATCTCAATTTCAATTAAGAGAAGAGCCATGTTAGAGAACAGGCCAGGCTCTCAAGAGATAACAAGAGAACCCAGCAAACAAATGCACCTCCAGTCTATTTTTGCATAGCAGATAATGTCTGGCTTTGCTTATTAGCTCTGTTAATCAGCCAGGACCACATTCGGCAGCCTCCTTAGCCTGCGGAATCAGGGATGGGATTTGAAACGAAATGTCTGTGTCCTGGGCCACAGAAATGGCAGCACTCAGGAGTTTTAACACAGGGGCACCGTCAAGATAGAACATCAGACATACCCTTGGACTCGCTGGGAGTTACACTCTACAAAGTCAAAGGTTTTATACTTTGTTTTGCTTCGCTTCACTCTTATCTAGTAACAGAAAAACTCAGTGGGATAAAACACTAGTTAATTTATATAAAACAAACAGAATAACACATGACTGTCAGAGCCATAAACATGAGCAAATATGCCAGATGCTGCTTCTCAAAATGCCACACGACAGTAAATTTTCGTATCATCAGTTCACCCCAAGCAGCCTATCTTGAGGGATTTTCCCTCCAGGTTTAGCCTAAAAACAATGAGAAAAGGTGGGGCTGGAGGAGACGGTTCCTGTGACTTTCCTTTGTTTCATTTCCACAGGAAGAGAAAAGTCTTCCCATAACACAAACAGACATAAAATAAATCTTAATATTAAAATATTCACACACAAATATGGTTTCTAACTCTCATTCGTAATCATGGTTTAGAGAACTTCACTGAAAACAAAGGCTTCTTTAAAAAAATACAGAAGGTTAACTTCTTGGAATCAACTGTTTTTTAAGAATTTCAATGGAAAGGATCCAATTCCACCACACGCGTTTCCTGTGCACTTAGTAACAGTTTCCTCTGTTTGAAAATTCCTCAATTATTGGAACTGTAAAGCGAGAAGTTCTACTAGGAAGAAAAAGTTGCCTTTGCCTCTGCAGATATGACCTCTCCCAGGCCCTCCTGGCTCGCTCACAGAAGATGACCTACTTTTTCTGAGATTGAAGTTTTCAGACATGATCTATTTCCACTTCGTCCAAACGCAAAATTCATCTCTGTCCTCATCTACCCTCTCAGTTCTCTTTCTTGGAGGAAGAAGTGATTACAGACTAGGTTTCTAAGGCCAACTGTCCCACTGGTGCCCTTGATCTGTGCCATATCTGCCCCCTGGATTCAGGGTGTGTGTGTGTCTAATTTGTTATTTTTCCCAGAAAATTTTTAAAAGTTGAAACGTAGTATTTTCATCTTTATTCAATTTAAGAAATTTTCGTTGTCTTGACTGTAAAGCATGCAGGATCTTAGTTCCCTGATCAGGGATCGAATCCATGCCCTGTGAAGTGGAAGTCGGAAAACTTAACAACTGGACCCCACCAGGGAAGTCTCAGGATTTGTGTTGAATGGCATCTCTTACACACTTCTTTACACCTCTAAAACCTCCCGGCTCCCTCCTCCTTTCATTAAAACCACAAATACTCTCAAGCCTCTTGATTTCAAAAACTCCTGTTTACTACATGACCCCAGTGTAGGGTTTTCCTCTCTCCCAATGTCCAGTCTTAAACTTCTGTAAAGGGTAGAAATGCCTCCCACTAAATTTCCAAAGCTTTCTTCACCTGCCCTCCGGCTGAAACTGTTTCCCTAAACGTCAACCATGACCTCAAATTACTCAATGCAATGCACTGTTTTCTGTTTTCAAATACAACTGGCCCTCCATATTCAATCAAGCTTGGATGGAAGAAATTTAAGAGAAAATATTGGCTCTGAGGTTGGTTGAACCTGTGGATGTGGAAACCGTAGAGATGGAGGACTAACTAACTCTAAGAGCCTTGAGCATTCAAGGCATCCATGCCTGGGGGGAGAGGGGGAGGTGTTCTGGAGCCTATACTCCTTGTATACAGAAGGATAATCACACCTGAAACACTTTCTAACACATTAACTAAATACTTTTGTTTATTGACAGCTTCTAATATGCTTACTGATAATTCTCCCAGCAGTCTTAATTCCAGCTTGCACTTCATCCAACCCAGCATTTCACATGATGTACTCTGCATATAAGTTAAACCAGCAGGGTGACAATATACAGCCATGACATACTCCTTTCCCTATCTGGAACCAGTCTGTTGTTCCACGTCCAGTTCTAACTGTTGTTTCTTGACCTGCATACAGAATCCTCAGGAGGCAGGTATGATGCTCTGGTATTCCCATCTTTTTAAGAATTTTTCACTATTTGTTGTGATCCATACATTCAAAGGCTTTGGTATAGTCAATAAAGCAAAGGAGATGTTTTTCTGGAACTCTCTTGCTTTTTCGATGCTCCAATAGATGTTGGCAACTTGATCTCTGGTTTCTCTGCCTTTTCAAAATCCAGCTTGAACATCTGGAAGTACTCAGCATATGTACTGTGGAAGCCTGTCTTGGAGAATTTTGAGCATTACTTTGCTAGCATGTGAGATGAGTGCAATTGTATGGTAGTTTGAGCATCCTTTGGCATTGCCCTTCTTTGGGATTGGGATGAAAACTGACCTTTTCCAGTCCTGTGGCCACTGCTGAGTTTTCCAAACTTTCTGGCATATTGAGTGCAACACTTTCACAGCATCATCTTTTAGGATTTAAAATAGCTCAGCTGGAATTCTGGGCTCCCCTTGTGGCTAGCTGGTTAAGAATCAGCCTGCAATGCCGGAGACCTGGTTTCCATCTCTGGCTTGGGAAGGTCCCCTGGAGAAACGAAAGGCTACCCACTGCAGTATTCTGGCCTGGAGAATTCAATGAACTGTATGGGGTTGCAAAGAGTCAAGACACGACTGAGCAACTTTCACCTTCACTTTCAGCTGGAATTCCATCACCTCCACTAGCTTTGTTCATAGTGATGCTTCCTAAGGCCCACTTGACTTCACATTCCAAAATGTCTGGCTATAGGTGAGTGATCACACCATCATTTCTATTCCTTTCATCTCTTTCCATCATTTTTTTTTTTAAATTTGGCTGTGTCAAATCTTGGCTGTGACATACAAGGTCTTCACTGTATCATGTGGAATCTTTTGTTGCAGAGCACTGGACTCTCTAATTGAGGCATGAGGGCTCAGTAGTTGAGGAACGTGGACTCAGTTGCTTCGCGGTATATGGAATCTTAGTTTCCTGACCAGGGATCTAACCCACATCCCTTGCACTGTAAGATTCTTAACCACTGGACTGCCAAGGAAGTCTCTAACCAATTCTTTTCTAAAAAAAACATACTTTACTGAAGTCCAGTTGACTTACAATGTTGAGGTAGTTTTGGGTGTACAGTAAAATGATTCAGTATCATATATATCTGTACATTGTTTTTCATATCCTTTTCTACTACAGTTTATCACGGGATATTGAATATAGGTCCCTGTGCTATACAGTAGGACCTTGCTGTTTACCCATCCTGTATATAATAGTTTGCATTCCAAAGAACCCGTCCTCCCTGATCTTTTTACCAATGGTTCCAGATTGACATATTCATTAAACTCTGGCCCTAGCAGGTTTCCATAGGACTAAATGCATTCTATATCACATACAAGACAATATGCCCCTGCCTTAAATCCTTTCCCAAATTATAGAATGAGGTCTTATCTAATAATTCATCCCCTTTGTTCACATAATGTTGATATAATACTTTCCGTGACAGACTCTGGAAATGCAATGTGAAAATCTGACTCCTCCAGTGAAACGACTCTTTGAACCAAGCATAGCTCCTGAGACATGACAGGTGCTGAATCTATAAGTATAGAATGGAGTTGTCCCCTGTTCTGCTCAGGCTTCCCCTTTGCACTGAACAACATCACCTTCTGAGGAAATGCAAACAGTGCAATGATGGGTAACCCTGATCTTTCTGGGTCTCCCTGCCCTTTCCCAGCACAATCCTGACCCCAGAAAGCCCCTCTCCCAGTATAAACCACACAAGAAGTGTGGAAGAGACTAGCTGCTATATTACAGATACTCACATGCCTACTCATAGCAGCCCCAGCTGTAAACCAATTACTCAGAACAGGACTAACACGCATGCACAACTGCTTATGAGCAATGCAAACATACTGATGCTGGAGAGAGCATGACCTTCCTCCAAACCACCACCTATGATTCCTTTAGATAAAGCACATCGATTAGACAAAGTGCATCGATTAGCTCCGTGACCAGTCGTGGAAAGGAAGCATCAGGTGGAGACACCTGGGGAGGGGCGTAGAGTCAGCGAGAGAGGAGAGGATGCTCTCGCGCTGCCAGAGTCTGGTGAATGAAATGGGAAGTGTGGCAGCAGAACCAGCAGTTATTTTCAACAAGGTCAACAGGTAGAGCAGCAAATATATTTTAAAATGAGTTTGCTCTTAATTGTGCGTTTTTTCTTTATTTAACAGATTAAGTTAAAATGTGGCTTTCTGTCTGGCAGCAGGACACCAGGCCCACGGCTGTGCACGGTGCTCCTTACGAAACAAGCAAGACTGACAGAGGGCAGAGGGAGGGGAGAAGGAGCAGGAAAGGGGATTTGTGTTCATCTCTAGAGCTGTACTTCTAGGAGGCAGGACATGAACAAGACTTGGAAGATGGAGTTGGGGCTAAGGAAGATTCCAAACAAGGGAGACGATATAGCAAAGAGACAGAACTCTAGTCTGATCAACTGAAAGGACTCTTCTGGTAAGGAAGAGGCTGACCCTTTGTAAGTAATGTCTGCTTCTGCCTTATGTAAACACTCAATCACCATCACATGGCTCTGGATTCGGCAGAGATGCAAAAGGAAGGGAGGAGAAAATCTGAGGTTCTGATCTATTTCCCCACAATATTAAATATCAAGTCTTTGTCGTACCATTAGTCAACAATCATTAAATACTTACTCTACGTGAGTTAGGGTTCCATGTTTGCAAGGAACAGTGATTGATTATTATTAGTCAAAGCAAAAACATCTGACAAAAGTCAAACATAATAAAGCAAATGTCTGAGAAGACAGGGACCAGAGAGGCTACAGGAATCTAAGCTGAAGACACTGATGGACAGTTAGCTCAAGTCAACACAGACAAATTAGGAAACATCTGCTGTTCTTAGACTGGGTCAAGAGTCCACCTTACTCAGATGTTGTGTCCCTTGATAAGTAATTTGACCAAAACCATATCCAATATTTGAGTTTCCCAACAAGAAGCTGGGGTGAAATCATGAAGAACAAGGAAGAATCGGTGCTGGTCTGGCAAAATCTGATGGTTCACACTCTGCAAATTTCAGAATAGAGAGTGAGAAGAAGTGTCCAACAACACACAGACACGTGGGTGCACACGTGTGTTCCATCGCTCCCTCGTGTTTTTAGACCAGCTGGTGAACACCCCCTGGTCTGTTGAGGCTCATGCTGTCTTTGGACCACTCTGCCTTTTAACAGGACCCAAACTCTGCATCTCTGCATTTTATCTTTCCCTAAGTAGCTTCAGGTGGTTTCAAAATAAAGAGCAACCTTTCCCTAAACAACTTCTTCTGAAAAATCAGTTTCCTTAAAAGGAATGTGGATATGCTGTGCTGTAATAAGTCATATCAGACTCTTTGTGACCCCATGGACTGTAGCCCAACAGGCTTGTCTGTCCACAGTATGTTCTAGGCAAGAATGCTGGAGCAGGTTGCCATTTCCTCCTGTAGAGTATCTTCCTGACCCAGGGATGGAACCCAGGTCTCTTGTGTCTCCTGCATTGGCAGGTAATCCACTGAGCCACCTGGGAAGCCACAGATAATCCACTGCAGGTACCATGAAACCAATTCTGGTAGAATGGAAACCCAGAAACAACTTTAAGAATCAAGGGGACACAGTGTTCTGATTTCCTGCTCTGGTCAGATGGCAGCACCTCCTGGAACATGAGGAGGGCCCCATGGAGGTGGCAGAAACTGCTATGAATGCTCAGTGCCTTCCTGGCTGAGAGGGATGGGATGGTGAAGCTGCCCAACGTATCTGGGGTACACAGGTACACTATTGCCATCAGACAAAGGAAACAAGATCGTGGCATATAATCCGGCACAGACACTGAGAAAATAGAGCCAGATATAAAAAGAAACCTGATGGGGAGCTGGCTATTCACTCAATAAATGTTAATTGAGCACCTTCTATGTGGTGTCCCTTGGATCTAGGATCTGGGGACACAGCAGAGAACAAGATAGAACACATCTCTGTCCTTGCAGAGATCATTAATAGAGAAAGCAGAGAGTAAAGAAAGAAGAAAATAAATAAGAAAAATATCCAGTAACAGTAAGAGCTCTGTGTGTCGCAGGGAATAAAAATAGTGTGAAGCAATGGAGTTTGACTGGGGGATGATTTTACACTAGATGGTCAGCAAAAGGGTTTAAACTAGGACTTGACCGGTGAGAATACACCATTCCTGTTCAGATGGGGCAGAGTTGAGGCAAAGGGAACAGCTTTTGCCAAGGCCTTGGTGTGCTGGAGCAACAGAAATGAGGCTACTGTGGCCAAAATAGGAAAAGGGGAGGAGGAAAGGGTTAGGGGATGAGGTCACAGGTGGGCAGCTGGTTGTAAGGGTGGTTTCTACAGGGCAGACTCAGAGGATGTTTCCAGAAACATCACTGTGAATGTCCATGGGTGGGTGGGGGGGTGGTGGAATAAGGTCAAGTCAGTAGAGGCCATATCTGTGAATCTGAGAGGCAAGGTAAGGGAGGTCTGGGAACCTGGAAAGCAGTAAAAGATGAGATTTCCATAAGGAGGACAAGGAGGCATCTAAACTTGCAGGGGATCAAGAGCCTCCCCATGAACTGTGCAGCCCCAGAGGGGGACAGGAAGGCTGGGGAGGATGACTGGACACCTAGGGCGGGTGGGTGAGGGACGCACACAAACCTGCAGACTCTAACCAGAGGTGGTCTGGTGCGGAAATGCAGGGCACCGCCAGTGCTGCGGTCAGTTGACCCAGCCCACACCTGGGTGAACAGTTGGTCTCCAGTACCCTCCAAGCGGTGAGCCAAGAGCTGTGACAGCCCTCTTAAATGAGTCAAGAGTGGGGTAGGACTGTCTCTGGGGTTCTGATCTCCGTGGATCCAGAAGCTGAGGAAGGTGGAGAATGCACTAATGGGCGGTGAGTCCAAAGACCCTGGAGCCTTTGCTTGGGGTCTTACATCCATTCTAAGTACCAATTTGCTTTAAAACATCCTCCTTAAGAATAACTACCATTACTCAAGGACATACCAAGTACCGTATACTAGGCAAGTGGCAAACATTATTCCTAATCCTTGCATCCAACTCTTACAGACAGCAAATAGACCAAAACCCAAAACTGATGGGGAATGATTTGAGTCAAGTGTTTACGATCACTTTTTCCCACTATGCGTGCTAATCGCTTTCAATCGTATCCAACTCTTTGCAACCCTATAGACTGTAGCTAGCCAGACTTCTCTGCCCATGGGATTTTTCCAGGCAAGAATACTGGAAGGATTGCCATGTGTCTGTCCAGGGGCCCTTCCTGGCCCAGAGATCGAACCCGTGTCTCTTAAGTCTCCTGCACTGGCAGGCGGATTCTTTACCACCAGTGCCACCGGGAAGCTATATTTTCACATGATAACAGAACATAAAAGCAAATAAATATGGAGTCCCTATGAGAAGAAAAAAGACTTACTCTGTTCTCCTCTATCAACTAACGCATATTTGAAAGTATAATTTCAAGTGTCTAGACCTAGTACAATAAGTCCATAATCCATTCAACCTTATTTGGGACTCTGATGTATATTTTCCCTCTGGTACATTCTGAAGAATATATTCACGTCAACAGGATTTATTCTTTGAGGTTTCTATCAAAAAGTGCCATCCTGTGCTACAAAGGTTAAAAAGAGTAATTCAATGAAAGGAAATTCACTTTCAAAGGTAAGCAAAACAGACAGGTTTTCTAATGCAAATATGTGCTTCTTAAATTAAACTCAGGAAGGGGCCTTGAGGTTAAGGTTTGATGGATTCTCGCTCAGACTTTCGCACGGAAACCCAATGCCAAACACTGCACGCCAGACTAAGACACCACAAAGCAGAAACACCCCACGGGCAGTGGGATATTTTGACAGTGAACCTAGCCTTTAAATACTGTCAACTGCTAGGTTCAGGAGATAATCAGACTCCAGCAGAAGGGATGAAATAAAAGGGCTGGCCCTAATTATTTTAACGTTCTTTTCAGTTTTATGAAATTATCCCAATCTGTTTCCTAGTAAATGAACAGATATACTGCTCAGAAGTAAAGTGCTCAGGAAAAAAGCTGAGGAGTCTCTATTTGGGCCTGCGTGTTGGCTGTTCAGAGGACTCACCATTTTTCTGTCTCGGTGAATTTAGGGTAGACCATGGTTGTTCCCCCAGCCTTGCAGATTTAGGAACTGTACTTTTTCAGCACACACAAGGATGATCAGAATACTGGAGACAGACTCAACGTGACTCAACTCACATGAAACTAATGCACAAACCAGAAGGCTGACTCACCTTGGATAACACATATATTATGATCAGCACATTCACACTTTGCAGAAATGAAAACATAGGAAGTTTGATAATAAAATGCAGCCTAAAAATGGAAAAATAAACAGGCAAAGGGGATTTTTTTTCCCCCCTCCGACCAGGCTGAGTCACATAGCAGAGATCCCTCTGTGTCGGCAAGAATGCTTGGGTTTCAGAATTCAGAGCACCGCCCCTTGGGCAGACAACACACGTGTGTCCAACTGTCACTCCTTTCCGTAACAGCTTTTTTCTCTAGATAGCGTTGGTAAATCAGTGGTTAAACAAGAGAGTCATATGTTCTTGAATAAATATTGCTTTTCTATATGTACTGGGAAGATCAGTTAATTTTAAGGATCAGAAGGAAAACTATTTTTTTTGTTGTTGTTGTCAAGATCCTGGGGATGACTCACTGTGTTTCCCTTGAAGTCTCTTTCCAATCGTATCATGGATATCTGAAGGCACACAGGTCAAGAGAGCACAAAAACAATTTGAATTACTTAAATTTTAGGCAAATGTATGTCGGGATAAATGGCTATAGAGTATAAGAATCAGGAAGTGCCACCATCAGTAAATTTCAGCAGAGTACTTGGTGATATAGTCAGATGGTTCTTTGTGAAAGCTGGCAAAGTGAAAATGAAAGTGAGCTTCAGAATCGCGTTTCCTAGAACAGTATCATTCAAAGTGCAGTCTACAGGCCAGCAGCATCAGCTTCACTCAGAAGACAGTGAGAAGTATTTCTTGGGCCCTACCCTAAACCTAGTGAGTCTGAATTGAAAGAAAGAAAGGAAAAGAGGGGTAGAGGGAGGGAGAATGACCCACCAGAGGCTTTTTTATGTATGCAAAAGTTTGAGAAACAGTGCTCTAAAGTACAACTTGAAAAAGAAATCTCATACAAAATAATCAGTTGGTCAAACAATGAAAATAAACCAATAAATAAAAGCCAATAATTTAAGCAAGCCCACAAACAAATGAAACATCCCCAACTGTCTCATTATCTCTAGATAAAACTTTTCAAAAATGAGTCCACACGAAAAGATCAGAAGTGAGTGGCCAAGGACAATTGCACATGAGGATCAAGACAAAACCTGGAAAAGATGAGTTCAGACTTTAAGATAGTTTGCGTTTCTGCAAGCTCAGTTTTCTAAACTCCCTGATGTTTATTCCTCAAATACTCTTGATAGTAAAGAACTCTTTGTCTAACAAGAGTTTCACCACACTGAAGATGATCTTAAACCAGAAGTCCATGCAGGGCACAAATGGGGTGGAAGGAAGGAAGGACGCTAACTCTCTTTAGCATCCCCTCTACCATCGCTGCTGGTCCTCACTTCCATTTATCACACTCACATGTATCACATCAAATGTCACCTCACCTAGATCTGTGTTTGCTGTAGGATTCACTCCCCACTCAGCTCCTCTTCCTTGCCCACAGCACACTTTCATCTAAGAGTCCCACTGTCACCCCAAAGTCAAGTCCCAAACTGGAGGACTGTCTATTTTCAGGTCATTCTCCGCCCCTCTCTACGGCCTGGGCATCGTCTACTGCTCTGGCCTTTTTCTAGTCCCTGATATCTTGTGCTTTCCCATCTATGCTCACTCAGGTTTAGCTTGACATCCTAAATGTTACCTTTCTGCACCACTACCCCTTACAAAATACTAGTAATCAATCCAAACATCTCCTTCTATGCAGGTTTCTTCACACCCAATGAAACAACTGGTAACTGCTTCCTCCTGCTAACTGCATCAAGATGCTTATGAGTTTGTGAGGCTTCCTCTTCACTTGTCACTACTGTTTCTTGGAAACAACTAAACACCCATGTTAATTATTTGAGTGATCATCAGCTCAATCTTAAAAGTATTTAAAAATATGTGTCACTTCAAAAACCCAGAAAAAAATCATTCCTGTTTTTCTAGGAACACGTAAACATAGGACAAGCATTAACATGCACACGTAGACATATACGGATTTTAAAGGCAGGTTTGGAATCATATTACAGCACTGTCTTATACCTTACTTTTAAAACCTTACAATACGCCGTTTTCTCTATTCAGTACATCTATATGCATTGATTTCATGGCTGCATAGTGGCTTTTTTGTAAAGATAAACCATTTATTTAATCTACTCCAAATATTTTATTGCTCAAAATCTTGCCTATTAAAAACAATGCTGCATCTACTTACAAATATGCTTTAACCCCTTGGCAACTACTTCTTGAATTGAGCTTACTGTATAACAAGGTATGCACATTCTTAAAACTTTTGATACATCCTTTCAAACTGAGACCCAAAAGTTATTTATGAGTTAATATTCCCCTGAGTATGAACAGTGTGTTGGGAGCCGCCATCTCCCTGTAGCTCAATGTACCCAGGCTACTAAGAAATCTCTCACTGTTATTTCCTCTCACTGGTCATCATTTCTTCAATTATTAGTGACATAATTTTGCATGCCAGTTAATCTTTTTTTTTTTTCATTTGTGAGTTTTTGTCCCTTTTATTATTGGAGTGTTTTCCTTTTGTTCTATTGAACAGTAGGAGCCTATTTTATTTCCAGAATGTTAAACCTTTGTAACATTATGTTGTAAAGTTTTATAAGACTGTTAACTCACTTTTTACTTTAAATTATAGTACAATTTTTCTAAATGAAGATGTATAAATATACCTGTAGTCAAGAAGTGGGAGTTACATTTATTTAAGTCTATCATTCATTTATGGTTTATGCCTTGGGAATGAATCTTATAAATCTACTCCCTGTACAAAGATTAAACAATGGTTCACTTTTTTTTCTGCCCTTGAAGGCCTGGGAACCTAACCAGTTCCATCTCCCACCCATTCTATATTTCAGCAAAGTCTGCCTCTTGGCTGTCTGGCCTCCGCCAAGGCACACCTCACACCCCTGTCAGGTCCTTGCTCTAATTTCAGCAGGAATGCCTGCCCATCCTTCCCCAGCTTCGCCAATAAGCCAAACGCGCGAGTCCTTTGTTCTCCTTCAGACTGACCCCGAAGGCTCTACTCCCTTCATAGCTCTTCTTGCCCAAACAGTCCTTGTCCCTTCTCTTTAAGTCAATGCCACACAATTCAGCATCTAATTACCTCGCTTCGTTCTATGTGTCAGCTCTGTTTTCTTAAAAAGATGATCAGTGTCTGAAGAGCAAGAATCATGGTGTAAACCTCCTTCTGTCTTGAACTAGCTGTTACGACCTGGGTGGGTCCTTAGACTCTCTAATCAACAGAAATTGATGAGAGGCCATTGGAGAATTTCAGGCAAGGCTCTAAGGGGGCTGGGCCCAGGCTCAACCCCTGGTGGTTCAGATGGTAAAGAATCCGCCTGCAACATGGGAGACCTGGGTTTGATCCTTGGGTTGGGAAGTTCCCCTGGAGGAGGGCACGGCAGCCCACTCCAGGATTCTTGCCTGGAGAATCCCACGGACAGAGAAATCTAGCAGGCTATAATTCATGGGGTCGCAAAGAGCTGGACATGACTCAGTGACTAAGCACAAGGGCCCAGGCTCAAGGGAGCTGAAGCAAGAAGTCAAGAGTGCGCGGCCGCTCCCCTGCTCGGGTTCTCGGGTGGGGTAACAACAGGGCAGAGGTTCAGCGGGGCAGCAGAGGTAGCTCGGGTGGTCTGCCCCCCGCTCAGTGGTGCTGTGTGCAGGCGTCACGTGCAGTCCCCGCTTTGGCTCCCAGCACCTCAGAAATGGCCTTGGTTTGGGGCCCTTTTGTATCTCTTGTTTGCAACTTGTCGTAACTGCACATTCACAGTTATTTTTTCATCACGTATGGTTTCTATGTATCCTGTTGCTTAAGGAGCCCTTTCTCCAGATGCAGGCACTGCAGTAAAGTGTTCCCGGGCCCAGCTGATCTCAAAGCGCACACCTCCCCATACAGAGCCTGCCCAAGGAACACTCCATGGACAGGCATTCACTGACACCTTGGATCTCACATTCAGAACTTCCATGTTCCAGACCCCTCCTTGATAGCTACAAGATATGAGATAAACTGGTACAGCACTGGGCTATAAGACGTTACATTTCAACCATGCACACACATTGACAAATCTTATTTCCGTCTTTTCTAAAGAGTCGTCAGCCCAAACATACATGGAGGTGTGGGAGACGCAGGTGTAAACAGACACTTGTTCCCTAACTAAGTCAATGTTGACTTGCAAGTAAACATGAGAATGAGCAAGGATAAAGCAAATACTTTACAGAACAAAAAAATGCCAAGCACACAGAGGAGAATTTCACCTTTACATTTCCTTCCTAGTTTCTGTGTATCTTTGGAATTGAAAGTACAATATTATTTTGAAATTAAAAAGGAACAAAGAAAACTGCAGCAGAAGCAGATGAATATGGAGTAGTTTCATTTGACTTTTCAGAAAACTGTCTCGTCAATTAAAGGATGTTTTGAGAATGAGTGCATCAGTCCCTCCTCCATGGAGAACTGACCAGCTCTGCCACGGGCAGGTCCTTGTTGCAGATTCTGAGAGCAAGATGAGGAAGAGGAGGACAAGGACTCTTTCCTCTGAGGGCTGGTGTTTTTGTGAAAACCCAAAGAAAGAAAAATGGTTTGGTGCCCAGAAAGCGTCTGTCAGTAAGTGTTGCTAGAGCTCAGGATGTGTAACGACTTCCAGGCCATTAGTGGACGCTTGTCAAGCACCTACCAGATGCTGGGCAAGGACTGAGGGCCATCAGCTGGAAGGCCTTCGAGATGGTCCATGTGTTTTGAGCATGCAGACGTAGGCGAGAGCAGCTATTACATTCGGAAGAAGATTAACAAATAAGCACAACTAAGTTCAGAAAGTTATGTGTGAGCAAGTTTGAGGATAGTTGAAAGCTCAGTGTAAACTGGAGAAACTAAGAAACCTCAATTCCTTCATTCCACAGTGAAGAGTCTGGAAAGTTATCTGGTTAAAACCCAGCACCACACCCAGAGCCAGCGCAGGCCTCGCTCAAAGTGTTTCTAAACATGAGCTACAGCTCTCAGAAAGCAGGGGCTGGTTCCCTGTAAGCTGGCTGGAAGAAAACAGCACCCCTCCCTCCTCTAATTTAGTTACTTTGGGAGACAAAAAGCATCCAGGGAATGTAAATGGGGAAAGTGCAAGTACTGTGAAATATAGCAATGTAAAAACCAGACAATTTCTGAATAGATTCATCTCAGACTGTGTAGTGAGTTTTCTATGAAGCGATGAAAAATATCTGCATTGCTTTCCAAAACAAAACCACAATGAAAAAAAAAATTCATGGAAGAAGTATGATAAATACTGAAAGCAAGTCTCTCTACGTGGTTTCAGTCCTACTGATGGCAGAGATGGAGGCCAGAGAAACGTAATGGATGTACAGAGAAATGTTTCAATGAAAGGCATTGATCTGAACTCTCACAAGGATTTGCGGTCCATTATAATCATGGCTCAAGTCAATTTCAGGCCTCTTAGCCCCCCTCTTCTTACCATTATCACTAACAGCAATCTCTTGGAGTCAATGGTTCTTATTTATATTTTATCCTCTTCATACTATGTTAATGTATTGGCATTCTTTGCAGAACCCCGAAACACAGTGCTACTGGTCTAATACTGACTGTCAAGACATTTCTTATCAAATAACTAAAATATTCTTGTGATGGGAAGAGATGGCAGGAGACAGAAATATAAAAAGGTAAGGGAATCCCAGTGAAATGGTATTAAAGTAAGTCCTGGAATCAAAAACTTACACCTCCCAGACCACTCAGAGTCCTTTCACCTAACCAAAGTGCTGTTTTCATTTCTGATTATTAAATTCCTTTTTGAGACTTGGTTACAATGTTTCTACCTGCATTAAACATATATGAAGTATGGTGTACTGTTTATTTTTAAGCATGGGTAAAAAATGGTCAGTATTCTAGATGTAGAAAGAGAAAATGCTCAATTTGCCTTTCTGTGCTGAACTAAGTTCTCCATATCATTGCATACTCAAAGTAAGAGAAAAAAATCGACTTTTGCAGGTCTGTGTTTAGGAAACTCCCTGAATTTCCCAAGAAACACATGGAATTCAGCCATCAAACTTTGTTGGATATAATTAAATTCTATAGAAATATAAATCCATGGAAGAGAATTGTAATTTGAAACACATGTCCTTGATCTACCTTTTTTAATAGGAAGAGCAAACAGTTGGAGGCTTTGTGATCTAGTGTCTTCCAGACAGATTTTAGTTGGTAAATATGTCTCTATCAGCCTAGCAGAGGTGTTCTGCAGGTAAATTTTTGTTTTATGCTTTTTTATATCCATGTTTTAACTTTAATTAAAATTGATATTGGCAATGAGAAACAGGACAAGTACAGGGGAAGAAAAGAAATACAATCAGATTTCACCAAGGTTCATTCGAGTTTTCCAGAGTCAGTTTCTCCAGCTCAATTAATAAACCATGATATTTCCCTTTATGGTCAAGTAACACCAAACCCATCCAGTAGATGGAGGCTATCAAAAACACAATTTTTCAGTATTCCCAAGATCATGACATAAAAACGAAAATCCTGATGTTCAAACCTTTGGGGACAAAAATATCTGCTCAAGCACCAAAATGCTTCAGTGGGATTCTAACCACTTAGGAAGATTTGGGCTCCTCACCTGCTGTTGCTCTTTCAACTTGGAATATGAGTGGCAGACAAATGAGATCAATCTGGAAACGTAAGAGTGACCTCACGGGATGGACAAGAAGCAATAAGATGGTAGCCCTGCTGACCCCAAGCTCTGCTAGGATACCCATGAGAGTGCCACCAAAAAATGAGACATTTCTGCTTTTGCCAATTGTGAGAGGTTCCCTTTCACCTGAAATATCAATCAAAAAAAAAAAAAAAGAAATATCGATCAGAAGGTTCATCTTCTCACCAAAAGCAGTAGACTTTAATAAACCTTCTCAGCCCAACACAAAGGGGTGGGTCAGTCTCAAGGGATGCAGACGCTTTAGGTTAAGAATCTAAGCACTGATATCTGTCTTTGTATAATAAGGCATTTTTTCAGAGTTTAAAAGGAAGCAACCCTGTTCAGAAGATCAATGATTTAATTTTCAGTATTTGAAATGAATATCTTGTACATACATTGTAGCGTTATTCAGAATGGAAAAACAGGGGCAAAAAAACACACGCTCATTGATGGGCCACACTTACATAAAACGTGATGCAAACATGTTAGAAACAACTGCCCTGACAATACAAAAAAGGAAAAAAGACAGGCTTAGTGCCCTGTGGAGAACGCACAAAGTATGCTTATCATTGAAAAGGGGGTAAAATAACCTGCTCAGGCTGATCTCGGACACCACAGATCTGACAGTCTGCGTGTATGAGCATAAAGAAAGCTACAGAAGAACACATATGACTTCGTAATTACCATACATCATTTCTGAGATTTCATCATAGAATGGTGTGGCATGCAGAAGAAGACTGTTAATATTTCCATTATTTTTCTTGAGTTGTTTCACTAAATATGATGAGGCAGGATTATTTTACAAATATAGAAACTACTGTTTCAACAAATGGTAATAAGAACCTTGACGTAAAAAAAGAATAAGAGAGGGAAAAAAAAAAAAAAACAACTGCCAAACAAACATAAGAGAATCAGCACAACTTGGAAAAATCAAAAGGCATCCAAACCCAAAACACAATTTGTTCTCGCAGCCACAACTGGGCTACTGTTTCCATAGATTCCTCAATGAGGAAGGCTTTGAAGATGGGAAGGAAGGCTTCCCATCTTATATCATCTATCCTTACTTTAGACATATCCTTATGCCTGCTTGGTTAATTGTATAGGGAAACTATGGCTTTCTTTTCCAAAAAAATAGGAATTTTGTCATTCTTGCTTGATCTTTGAAGCTGTCTTTTCAAAATGTTAATTACAAAAGAATGCTGCTGTGGATATTTACATGTTATGGGAAGATAACAGATGGCTATTACAGTCAAGATCATCTCTCTTGTTTTGCTTTGTTTTGGCCACACTGGTGGCATGCAGGATCTTGGTTTCCTGACCAGGAATTGAACCCAGGCCCCTTGAGATGAGAGATGGAGTATTAACCACTGGGCCACCAAGGAAGTCCTCATCTGTCTTGAATAAGAAAAAAATAGACCAAAAGATGGGCCTAGTGCTCACCCCATCTCCTAGCTGTGTCTGCTGAGTTCACCTCCTGATACATCCAACTCTCTGCCAACCCAAGGAAGGAAGCCACATATATGAGCAGATATTCTTGGCAGGTGTTCAGGAATGGCCTCTGCAGTGCCCTTAAACCACCACCACTGCCATTTAGTCACGCTGCTGCTGCCAAGTCACTTCAGTCGTGTCTGACCCTGTGTGACCCCATAGACGGCAGCCTACCAGGCTCCTCTGTCCCTGGGATTCTCCAGGCAAGAACACTGGAGTGGGGTGCCATTTCCTTCTCCAATGCATGCATGCTAAGTCGCTTCAGTCGAGTCTGACTCTGTGTGACCCTATGGATAGCAGCCCACCAGGCTCCTCTGTCCACAGGATTCTCTAGGCAAAAATACTGGAGTGGGGTGCTATTTCCTTCTCTAATTTAGTCCTGACCTCCTTGCTTTTACTCATCCTCAACTTCCAAACACTGGCTAAGCTACTTACCCTGTCTTTGAAATGCATGTCTGCCCTTCCAAGTTGGCACGTGTTCTGATGTTCTTGCCAGCGTCTTGGGAAGCAACACTGCAGCAGCTTTTCCCTTCCCTTCTCTTCTCATCTTTTCTACTAGTTTCTGATTCAGCTCACCTGCTAGCTGTCACAGTATGTTCATTAGCTAGGTATACAACTTATCTCCAGCCAACAGTCCAGGGTCCACATGTTTCAGGGGAAAAGGTGAGTAGGGTACATCAACTGATGTAAGCATTGCATAAAAAGAGGTTCTTTAGTAAGACTTCTGGTACATAAAATGCCTTTTGACATAAAGCATCGCAGGGGTGAAAGCAACATTCAGCATCTCTGGTTTTGAAAATCACTCTCTTCAGCAACATAGGACTGCATGAGACACACTGAATGATGTGGATTAATGTCTATTAAAATCCTTCTATCCTCCCCTCAGCCTGTACCAGCACTCTGCCGGACCCTGTGGGGCATTCATAGATGAAGACCCTGTGGTCCTAGTCCTCAGGGGGTTCACAGAATAACTCTAACACAAATCTGATCCTGATGAGCAAAGATACATTTGAAAGCCAGAAGTAAATTTACAACCAAGCAAGAAAACAAAGTCAAAATCCAATCCAACTCTAACGTGGAAACAAATAGAAAAAAACAAACACCAGCAATAACAACAACAACAACAAAAAAAAAAAAACCCAGAAACCAATAATGAAGATAATAAGAGGGAACCAAGAGCAAAGAGAACAAAAAGAAAGAAGCAGAAGTTTAGGAGTTGAAGGCAGGGAGCCAGGAAGGCAAATCCATAGCAGAGAAGGTGAGGAGAGGAAAGGGCTGAGATGCAAGTCAAGTGCAACGGCACTAGAAGCTGCCATACAGAAAGAAAAGGTGTAGTTTCCCAGGGAGGAGGAGCTGGGAAAGGTGGGGAAATGGAGGGAATGCAGTGTAAACATGAGGTCACTGCAGACAGACATCCTAAATGGAGTAAGGATGGAGAAGTCAGTACAAGGAACTTGGCAGAAGAGACAGACCATGAACAACAACAACAGCACCAGCCAATCTTTCTTGCACCTCTACTGATCTAAACCTCAGTGACCAAGTTGAAGTCTAGACACTCTTTCAAAAGGACCTACCCTGTAACCTACAAATGTGCTGACAGCCAGGACACTGAAACATCACTGCACTCATATCCTCAGTTCAGTGGCCCCTTGGATCCCTGGGCACATCATTGCCCTCAAACACCAGGCCGTGTGGTTAGCACTTTGCACTGTATGATTCTCATGCCAATACAGTTTTGCTGGTTTTAACCACTAACGCTGTTGGGTTACTCCACTCAAAGCCAGATCCCTTCTACACAGAACAACACAGCTTCACTCATGGTTATCTTTTTGAGCAGATAAAATTTTTATGTGAACTTTTTATATACAGGAATTCCAAAATACATGCAAACATTTTATTCCAAAATCCTTCTAAAAAACACCCTTCCATCCAGTCCCAAGCATCAATAAGGCTTTGATCCAGGGCATCCGTAGGAATGAGTGATGAGTAAATCAGAACAAGAAAAGCAGGTGCTGCATGTTACCAAGTACATTAATATGTGCAGGCAGAACAAAGCACTAAGTTGTCTTCAGAAGCAATGAGTTTTTTTACTTTTTCACAAGACACCAAAAATCTCAGCTATATGACTCCTTGAAGTCTAATTCTATTAATATAGTCAGATTAAAGTGCTTTTCTCCCCCAAGGATGGTTCTTCAATTCTTAAACTATCACTTCTTTGTCAAACAGCCCTTTCCCTTTGCCTTTGGAAAGGAAAATAGATTCCAGAAATTTCCAAAAATAAATTAGAGCTTGGTCATTTCAGCCTTTTATTTTCTATTTCTTCTTCTATTTTTTTTTGGTGCTTTTATCACTTGTAAAATTAAAATCATGAAACTGACAATTTTTTATACCATACTGTTGATAGCCTCATCATTACAAGCTCTGAGGATCATTAGAATTTCCATAATTATTAAATTACTGGGGGTAAATTAGATTAAAATTAGAAAATCAATCTATCAATGATATTTCTAAAAAATTCTATCACAAATAATGGAGAAAAAAGAATTTATATCTATTTTGCATAATATATTTTCAATATATCTTAGATCAGATGAAGATACCACATTTTTGAAAGAAAGTGAAAATTATTAGTCATCCGTATTTTGATAAGACTCATCCCTTTCTGCCACCCACTGGTAGCAAAAAAAATCTACTAGACTTGAAAAGAACAGGTATATATCTCCTTATTGCCCCTCCATATTTGTTGGTGATCATTTAGCCTCAGAGAAAAGCAGAACCACTGTAGCAATTCTTAGAGTTCCCAGAAATGTGTGTGCTTTATGTCTGTGAGAGAGAAATCTAAGCTTATTTGTTAAATCTGCTGATGAAGTCTGGTGAGATTCTGGCTAGAATGCCGGGGGGAAAAAACTGAATAATTTGGTGGAGAATCAGAACATTGGGTGATTATGAGAATTCGTCCTTCAAGATTGTGGAGGGAAGGGAGTTTTCAGGTGTGAGCATATGCAGGGGGCTGGAGAGCCAGAGAAAACTCCTTCTTGACTGAGGTGAGAGGAGAAGGCCAGTCTCTGGATCCCTCTCTCTCTCTTTTTTTTTTTTGGATTACTGAAAACAATAAAAATCATAATGAAATTGAAGGGAGTCACATGTGGCTTAGGACTAGAGAAGCAGTCTCTCCGGATGCCCCCCACTTGCAACGGTCGTGGGGGGTCTGACAGGGGCACACATGTGTGCAGGCATGTCTGCTTTCAGAGGCCACAGATGCTGCAGGGCTGACAGGGGCCTCTGGGAGCAAACTAAAAAGAAGTCATTCAAGGTGAACGATCATGGACTTGAGGAACAGGAGGAGGTGGTGGTTTCAATTCATGTAAAAATCCCATGATCCTATTTAGAGACAGGAGAAAGATTATGCCTATGATTACTTAGAAAGATAATGCCATAAAATAACTATTGTGCCAGGGGCCTGCCCCCTGCTTGGACCCTAAGCTGGGAGCCCATGGAAACACCTGTGCCAGTCAAGCTCTCTTTGTTTTCAGTTGACAAACAATCCCCCCAACGGCGTGGTACAAAATCTCTGTGGCCAGCACCCAGATCTGGGACACTGGACTGCTGTCACTGCCAGGGGTCAGCGCAGTGTGTCTGTTCGTGACACATTTCAGCCAAAGAATGTTGATGCCATTTCCCAACAGACTATACATGGAATAGGCTAAACTATTAAACACATGTCCCGCCCCGGAAATTTGGGATTACTAAAGTACAGAGATATCTTGAATGCCAAAAGGTCACAGTAGGCAGAGATAGGGCCAGCTTTTCAGATTCTCTGAACACTTTAAGGACCCACAAAAGCCTGGCAAGAAGAGAAAAATATCTTGCCTCCAAACAAAAACGAAAACTGTGAAACCAGAATTAGCAAACAATTGTTTCTACAAAGCATAATACACGGTCAACTTTATTCATTGTTCTATTTAGTAGAGGCCAAAATAATTTTTCTTTGAACCTCAAGAAAATCTATCTGTAGATTAGATTTTTCCATTTTGCAAGAATACTTGCATATGCAAGATGATAAGCACACATAAATTCACAAGCATACATGAGCTAATTTACTCATACCCAGGGAGTTTCAGCAGCAAAACTACAGAAACTCTCTCAATATTTTATTGCAAAAAATCTAATTTGATGTGGAATGTGAGTACACTTTAATGCGCTTAGCATATCTGTTGAGAAGCAGGGCCTCCTAATGTGTTCGGAGAGTAGGAAGAATTTAGAATGACCCTTCACTTCTCTCATTCTTAGAGGATCTCTCTAAACTACTTGAAAAAACGTCTTCCCTGTTCATGGATAAACAACAAGGTCCTACTGTATAGCACAGGGAACTATATTTAATACCCAGTGATAAACCATAGTGGAAAATGCTGTGAAAAAAGAATTTTTATGTCTAACTGCACCACTTGGCTGCACAGTTGAGATGAACACAAACATGTAATCAAATGTACTTCAATAAAGTTGTTTAAAAACATCTAAATTCTTCCCTGTTCACTGACCGTTCCCCTTGCACTTTTTCCTTATCTTCTTCAAACTTCTCAACAAAGTTAAACAGAGAAATTTTCCCTCTCTGGCCAGAAAGGGAAATTTTCCTATTGCTAACAGAAGCCCAGTTGTCTCCTAACAGATAAATGGTAAGAGTGTAGATTCAATGGTTAACTTTTTGGAATAAATTGAGAAAAGAACATCAGACATTTATTCCTTGCAGATTTCCCTGTCTACCTAGATTACAACACAGCATCCTTATTTCTAAAGGCACAGTCTTGACTGGTGTGCCTGACAAGAGACTCAGGGGCTCAAAGCCAAGACCACAGCTAACTCAGAGCTGTCATAACCCTTCAAGGGCCGAGCGCCAAGTGAAAAAAAAGCATTTTTCTCATCTCTCAAGAAGAAATTCAACATTATGGATATGTCATAGGTTTTCCTTGTATGATATCCTTGAAAACGGTCTCCAATTTTCCTCTAAGCTTTGTGCACACTGCTTCAAATTCTTCATCCACTCAAATCTATTTGGGACTATTTGCTTGAGAGGGAAAAAAAAGAAATTAAAAAATAATTAGAAAAAAGAAGTATATTTTCTTGAATTTTAAGTTATCTTATTTCTAAGTGATAGTCAGGTTGCCACCATCCAATCTCTGTGAATAAGTTTTAAAATGGGCAACCGAAGAGTATACAGACATCAGTAATGGCCTCAGATATGACTTGCCTGCATAAAAATGCTTTTAAGAAATCTTAAATAGTTTCAGAAAACCAGATAGTTAGCATTCTGTTTTCCATTTTCCTTTTCACTAAATTGTCATCCATCAGAAATATGACTAAGATAAATAGACAGCAGTCCCCAGATAAAAATAGGAAGAATCCTCCCGAATCCTCATTAAATTCTGTTTGTGATCCATATTCAGCTTGAAAACTACCAGTTAAGGATGAGACAATGAAAAGGTCCCCTGCATCTGGTGATACATGCCAGTGTCTTTAACCTACAGTATAATGATGGGAAAGCACAACCTCGAACAAGTTAAAAGTCAGTTACCCAAAGCAATCACCACCAATATTTAGAATATCATAAGATTCAGTTTGCTTCTGTTTTTTGCTTCTGTTTTTTTACCTTACTTTCCGCACAACAGGGAAGAACATTATCAAAGTTGCCTTGACTGTGTATGTCGTCTAGCTTAATTTTGGTATTTCTTAGTCATTCATAAGGGCTTCCCTGGTAGCTCAGCTCGTAAAGAATATGCCTGCAATGCAGGAGACCCTGCTTTAATTTCTGGGTCAGGAAGATCCCCTGGAGGAGGGATAGGCTACTCACTCCAGTATTTTTGCTGGGAGAATCCCCATGGACAGAGGAGCATGGCAGGCTACAGTAGAGGGGTTTGCAAAGAGTCGGACACGACTGAGCGACTAAGCATAGCACAGTCATTAATAAAAACAAAATTCAAGGTTCCATTTACTTTCATTAATTCAGTTCACAGGGACTTGGGAAAGACTCAGAAAGAAGGGTACCCAGTGAAAAGAGGAAAAGAGAATGTTTTTGTTTATGTGTCCTGGAGAAGTTATGATTTTTCTCCTACAAATACCATGCACTCTGATTACTAAACCATTTTCCCCTCATGCTCTAAAGCCTCCTATTCAGAAATTCAGGGACTGGCAAACTCTAGTCAAAATAGTGTTTCACCTATTGATTGTCATTCCCACATGTACAGGAGCTCCTAGACTCATTCATGAAACTACTGCCGTCAGGATCTTAATGAGATCAACTGATTTAGCCAAACATGCATGACCATTCAGCTCTTATGACACCTGGAGAGAGCAAGTCTTTGGATATGGCCTAATCTTATGCACTCAAGGAAGAAAATGTGAACCACAACAAAGCCCACAATGGTGATTAAATAGTGCCTGTAGCCTGGCCCCACCCCTGGGAACTGCTCTCCACCCACTCCTGAGTGACGGTGACGGGGGTGTTTCTCTGGGTTCTCTGGATTTAGATGTGGTGAAGGATGCAGGTAATTATGTGTGCCAAGTCTCCAGAGTCCGCAAAGCAGCAGTTGATCTGCTCTGCAGAGAGCACTGAGGACCTGACCAAGAATCAGTGGCACAAATCCGAGGTCATCTTCTAAACACCCCTAACACATCAAAGCCGTCTCATCTATCTCCAAGCAAGAGTCACAGACACTAAGCCCAGAAGGGATCACAGGGAACTTGTCCCAGAAACTAACTCACTGACACACAGATCAGAGAATTCTCCCAAAGAAAAGCAGGGTGAATGTCTTAAGATTCATTCTCCACTCTCTAGAACTGGATGTACACTAAAGGTTGATGCTCTGAACAGCAAAGGTACATTCAGTTATGATTCCACGTACTACGTATTTTCTGATCAGTAAATCCACACAGAAAATAAAAAATGTTGTGTGAACAAATTCTCTGTCAATACCATCTTGAAAAAGAAAAATTAAAAACCAAAACAAACAGAATTCAACTTATCTTGGTCCACCTCTCTTTTTGACTTTTTAAAACTGCTTTCGAATGCTTGACATATGAAAATCAACAGCCAAATCTATAGGCTTTTTCAAGGCTCTGAAAATGATCACATAACTTAGTCATCTTTTATTAGTATTGGTAATCCTGTAGCTTGATAATCTCTAGAAGACTAGAGATTAAAGTCTCCATGAACAAACATTCTTTAAAAAACTTTGTAGTTACAGCCTCTTTACTGTAACATATCTGTTAATGAAACAGAAGCAAAAGTTGCATCTCCTCATGTGACTATGTAATTTTTAACACCAGCAACAAAAGATTAATAATCATACCGTAACCTCATATTTTCAAACATGTTAGAAAAGAATCACACTGCCCCCTATATCGTTTTTAGCTGAGGATCCTTGCTATCACTCCTTTGTTTAGGAATAAATGGCCTGCAGGTTTTCTTACAATAGTTACATAGATTAAAAGAAGCAAAAAAAAAGAAGAAGAAGAAGAAAAGTATTTATTATTTCAAAGCAGAAGGAAAATGTCTTCACTTTTGCTTTTTGAATGTGTGCTTCATGGGAATAACTTTTATCTTTCCATTTTCATCGCTTTCAGATCCATTCAGTAACTATGCATTTTGCAATGAAATGACATTCCATATTTGAAGTTGGTATTTTATGTCGGCTTCCATTTTCAAAAAGCATATTTTTAATCACATCCAAAATAGTTCAGCATTTTTCCCACTGCTGCCAAAAATAGCAGCACGTGCCCTCCACACACGTATCCTAACTCATGTCCTCAACAACACACTTCTCACAACACACGAGCGCATTTCTGCTCTCGTCTCCCCTCGGCCCCATCTGTACTCTTGCTGTGAACAGCTACAGCATAAAAATGTCTCTTTTCACATGCTTTTGATATTACACTATTTAATCACATACAGCTGTGGCTTATGAGACTGTTACAAAACACAATTTTAATGTAGTACTCGAAGCCAATTTTGGATAAACATCAACCATTTACTCTGTATAAGAAGTCCAACACTCCAAAGATTTTCTTTTAAAGGAAAAGCCTAGTTTTCTTAGAATCTGGCATGGGCATCATTGTGACTGAGCCCTGTCTCTGCCAAAGAAACTGATAATGTCACAAAGGATTGTGCAAATCATATTAATACTAAAACAAAGCTTTTCAGAATTCCTGGAGCCAGAGAGACCTGAAATGACGTGTATCCTCCCTTCTCTTTGGCCTCTTCCTCACACAGCATCTACCTCCAATGCTCAACTACATTTTATTACTTCATGGAAATGTTTTTGAGTTGAAATTCTGTTTTTTCTTTTTTCCAAACTGAGAGAAAGTGAAAGGAAAATGTGTTGGAAAGATACTGTTCAAAGAAATATACATGGTCCTTCTCTTAAATTTGAGATTATTTCAGAAAAGAAAAAAAACATGAACTTTCTTACCACTCGACTCCTTTCAGTGGGCACTGGACTTAGTGTTGTGAAAAGTGATGACTACATTAGAGAAAAGAACTTCAACAGTAACAAAGATCTGTAAGAGTAACAACAACAACAACAACAAACTGAAAAGAGAGGGTAGCTTCTTACTACTTTCTCTCATTTAAAATCAATTACCATAGTATACATTCTCTTTAAACCAATTACAATAGTATACATTCTAACATGAAATAGGATGGATCATCATTTCACGCTGTCGTATCACCCTCCTACAGTGAAAGAAATATTTGGAGTTATTCCTAAAAACTCTTTTGCTAGAAGATTTTTAGAAAACCAGTTTTGTACATTTCAGCCTCTCAAAGGAAAACAGTACTTGGGCGCTTTCAAGGCTGAAATGTACAAAACTGATTGGTAACTGGCAAGTTACCAACTCCAACTATCAATGCAAATCTGGGACAGGAAGTACGAAGGAAATTCTAAACTCCTTCCCTCCCTCTGCAAGATTTTCTCTGTTTTCATGTGCAAGGAATGTGTGAAGAAGGATTGTTTTGTTTTGCTTTTGCAGGATCTGTACATTCACATCTGTAAGAGCATCTTGGCCCCACAGGAGCCTCCCTCTTTCTCTGCCGACCTCCGGAGCCTTGTGTTTCCAAGCATCTGCTCTTGTCATGGCACAACTGGGGTCCAGCTAGACTTTCAGAGCTGCGCAGCTGTCCAGCTGCAGATGGCTGGAAATTCAGCTTGAAGTCAGTATGCTGGTGAAGAACTGCTCTTCCACCTGACCCTAACTTCACACCCGGTTCTGAGCAGAATCTGAGACCCACCAGTTAGGGAGCCCTTGTCAGGGTACTGCAGTCCGAACCCCTTTCTTCAAGGTATTCTCAGGAAGCAGATGGCCAAAGGCAGAGGGCAGACTGATGAGAAACTGCCCTAAACTGGAAGAAACGTAGTGATTTGGTGTAAGTGTGGAAAAGGAAGAACAGACAAAACTTTCTGTGAGTGCCTGGGTGAATTTTAAAGCTTCATGATGACTAAAGCCTTCCAAATATCACATATGAGAGAAATATCTATTTCTCAACCACAAAATATCAATTGACCAGGTTGTGACTATATTTTAACTCTTTTTAGTTTGCCCCATTCAACTTGTTCTTCCAAGAAAACCCCTCCCACAAAGTACCTCAAATTCAGACTGAAATTCACCCTGGATCATAACATAAGAGCAACAGGTTGGCTACTGGAAATAGGGTGTAACAAAATCCTCGAGAAATATTACAAGACAACTTAATCACACATCATTACATATCATTCAGCTAAGAAACAATTTTTTGGTCTCTTTTCTCTAAAACTTATTTTGGTTGGTCTTCCAACAGCAAATTTAGTTTCCTGAAACTTTTTTTTTTTTTTTAGAAATCCAGTTATGTCTCTTATTTAAATATAGTGACATGTCACCAAGATTTCTTCATTACTTCTCAACAAAAGTAATGTTCTTTTTAGAAATTGCTTATTTGGGTAGGATAAAAAATTGGTCAAAAAGATAATTGACAAGTGACAATTTTAAATGCAGGTCTGGGAGAGTAAACATGTTATCCTCACATTACTATAAGGTACAGCTACACGTCAGACAAGGGTTTTCCTTTTATTTGATTGACTCATATTTTTCTAATAGAACATTTTAACCATCTGGAAATTTATTCAAAGAAAGAAAAGTATAAATATCTTCTTTCTTTCTTTTTTTCTAAGCAACAAAGTGAAGAGACTGACTCTAATGTGATGGGTAAGAAGTTGAACAGAATAGGCAGGGAAGTATCACAAGTTTTTTCTACAACTTTAAGTGCATTTGAGGAAATGGAAGATAAATGCATTTATTTCAAAATTCATTTTTATTTTCTTTTATCTTAAAGAGACTAGTAGCTGCTTTTGACATACATATTTAGGTAGAAAACGAAGGCTCAGTATTTTGGCATTTTCTGAATGCATACAATAATAAACATTTTAGTTCTGTAAAATCCCATGAAGATTTTCCACCCAAAACTAATGTCAGCAAATGGCTTTAGTGCCTGAGTTAAAAGCACCTGCATTTAGAGAATAGTTTAAGGCACGGTGTCACCACAATATGATTTTTGTTGTCAACCATAGAATTCTAGTTCTATCAAACACAAATATTCTTTATGTATCAGAATCATTTTAAATAGCAATGATTTTAAAATTGGATTCTACCTACAAGCTAAGGCTGGAAGGACAGTGAATTTTACGGAATTCCACCTATATTTACCAAATAAATCTAAGACACATGTAATTCCTTCAAAATTACTATAGATTATATTTTGAGACATAAGTGAAAAAGGAGCAAAAAGTGCTACTAAAATAACCCAATTATTTTTACACTATACTGGAGCGTGATGGGACTTTATTATACTGCATTCACACTGTTGGAAAGTTCCCATATTTTAAAATATTGTGCATTGACCCTTCCTTCCCCTCCCTGATTGCCCACATTCCCATAGAGGGCACATTTTCATATCTTCAGCTTCCAGGAATGTCATTAATGCCTGTCATTTCAGAGCCACTGTAATAATACTCGACAACTTCACAGCTCTGTCAGAATTTTACAATGTAATAATCAATATGAACCACCATGATAGCCAGAGTAACTGATCTTATACACTCTGCCACCCTGACCTGATTACCCAAATATCAGCTGAGGTCACCTAATGGATCTAACTTCTTTAAAAATGTTCCAGAAGTTGATGGCTTTGACTCGCTTGAAAGTAACAAGATCCAGATGCTCCCTGTCTACACAGCACTAAGCTGTAGAAGATCCGAAAACAGATTATTTTTTTTAAACTCCCTCTCTATTTTTCTGGCTCTCTTTTCCTCAACACCCCATGTTTCCTTTCTACCCCAAACACATATGCACACACGTACATACACACATACTTTCCACCAGTGTAGCTATGTTTCTTTAATATAAGGTGCCTGACATTATTCCCTGATAGTAATAGGTTAAAAGAAATCTTAGGTCAAAAAGCCATCATTCCATTTATTCCACTCATTCTGATGCAAAGTTTCTTTTCTGAATAGACTTCATGGTAGAAAATAAGAACCAAAACAGAAAGCATGAATTTTGAAACATTTGGAAAAATTTAGCCAAATGACTAAAAGGGATGGAATGTTGGATATTCTTCATGCAGTGCTTGAGTGTGTTGTTTTTGTTTCTTTGGGGGATGAGAAATGACTATAAATTTCCCGTTTGTAACTTGTCCTTGCTTTGCCATTTCCTTAAGGAATCCCCCAAAGGGTTAAAACTCCGGCTGGCCACGGAGCAGGAGGGCTGGTCTATTTATTTCAGCAGCAGCCCAAACTAAATGCTCACAAAGGCAAAAGGCAGTGTGAGTCGACCTTGCAGGGGCAGGGCAAATTATAAAGAGACTGAGAGAGGAAGGGAAAAAAAGAACAGTCTTTAATATAATACTGAAAGTCTGCTACCTGCTTTGGTTTACAAACCGGCATTGTTTGGGGAGAGAGAGTAAATGAGAGCTAACCACGGCTTGATTACCAAACCCTAACCAGGGCACCCAGACCCGGTGACAGCTCAGATCACTCAGGCACGCCTTGTTCATTCCCTGTCTGTTTATTTATTATAAAGAGCCCAGTAGAGTACGGATAATGCAATGCAAAATAATATCATGCATAAAGAAATGCACTCCATGCATTCAAGGGGAAACAAGCAACATCCCCACCCCTCCCCCAAAATCAAGTCCGATGTAATTGACAAATCGGAGCAGTGATTTCACACCTGAGAGTCTACCATGTCTGAACTGCAGGATAAAGTTCACGGTTGGCACGACCCACTGCTCAGTGACGTGGGCTTACCACTGGCCCCCTCAGGATCACTTGAGCACACACGGAAAGCCTAAACTATTTAACCAATTCATGTCTAATTATCATCATTCTATTCCATCCCCTTTCAAGCCCCAGGCCTTCTGATGGTAGCCAACACAGAAACACCAAGCTTCTAAAAGTAAAGAACATCTATAGTAAAGCTCCTAAATTTACTCTCTGGCATTTTGACCAACTTCAATATAAAATAAAATATACGAGGCCATAGAAAAACCAAAAATGCACCCAAACAAACTCTGAGACTTGAGTTAGCTGCTGTATACCTTCCCACGCCTGTCTTTCATTCTACACTCAGCGATTAAAAGTTTGAGTCCCCCCCCCAACCCTGGCATGTCCTATCCAGTGAGAAGAACCCTTTCAGAGCCACAAACAAAGAACAGCTCACCAGAAAAGCCCCTGAAATGGTATTGTCGTGCCCGATCATCACTGTTATGATCTCCTTTTAACAACCCTGCCCATCTGCCGAGGGCTCGGCGGGTATCAGGAGCATTGAGATGGCCAAACAACAACAAAGGAACTCAAGTGAAACTATTATCTCTCCTTAAAGAGGAAGCCCCAATTCTGGGCTTGCTTTCTTCTTATAGCCTTCTCTGTTTCATTAACTCCATTGCTAATCCACTAATTTCAAAGAAGCAGGAAGAGCTGGTGGGGATAAGGGGAGGGGGAGGTTAATCGTAATTCACACGCCTGTCTGCTTCCCACCCCAAGTGCAGAAGGACACCCCGCTGCTGCCAGGCTGTGGGGCACGCCATACCTTGGTTTGGAGGTAATGAGGGTAGTAGTAAGTGTACTGGGGGTACATTTGTGGCTGATCCAGGCGTTTGCCCATGTAGCTGGAAGCGCTATCTCCGAGGCAAGGAACTGGATGACAGGCTACGTGCCCCAGGCCGAGCTTCCTCTGGAACCACTATTCCTGACAGTCCCGATGACTGATGAGGCTTCCGAGAGTCTTCCAGCACTCGCTAGTTCCAACACAGCAAGAATTTTAAAAAGAAACACACCAAAAAGAGAAAGAGGCGGGGATCCGTAGGAAAAAACCCCACACAATCTCCCCAGATCACGCCTGGGGTCCACTTGGGAGGAGGCAGTTTGTTCTCTACCCGGCTGTCCGTAGTGATGTCAATTGCCAGCGTTTGTAAAGGAAAAAGAAAAAAAAAAAAAATCAAAGTCCTTTGAGCAGAACTCGGAAATCTTGCAGATCAGCTTCCTGTCTCCTGAGTGTCTCTTTCCCCACCTTAAAGAAAAAGAAAAAAAAAATAGAAGGAAAGAGAAAGAAGAAAAAGAAAAAAAGGGAGGGGGAGAAAAAGAAAGAAAGAAAAAGAAAAGGGAAAAAGAAAAAAAAAAAAAAACCGTGCACAGCTCAGTCGCCGCTGCGTCCCTCCCAGAGTGACATGGTGTTCGGGGCTCGTCCTGCCCTTTCATTCACGTCCCTCCTTCCAGCCAGTGGGTGGGACCCGGAGAGCCCCTCCAGGGAGCAGCGTACGCAGTCTAGAAGGCTGCAGTCTTTTCCTCCAAGAAAAAAAAAAAAAAAGGCTGCTTCAACCCCTGCTGCCAGCAAAGTTGCGATTCCCTCTGCTGGCTATCTCGGATAGCAAAGCGGTTTTTGTAGCAAAGCTGCTGCCGCTGCCACTGAACCCAGGGAACTCAAATGTGGGCGGTGGATGATTCCCTACCCTTCCCTCCATCCACCCCGCACAAGAGCTGCCTTCTCCGCTCCGCTTGCCAAGTTTCAAGGTAAGCCACACTGCGAAACAAAACCCGGCAGACCCTGAGAGGGACGGGAGGACGCAGGGAGGGAGGGAGAGAAAGGGGAAAAATCCAGGGGACGGACTGAGCTCGCTGGTGAGAACGGAAAAAAGTGTGTCCCGGATGCTTTCCAAACCTGTGAACACACTAAAGCCAAGTGAATCCAGGACCCGCTTTAGAAACTAACATTTCACTTAGGTTATGGAGGACAGTAAGTACTGAAGAAATGTTGGAGTCTGCTCCAGGACTGCTCTAAACAAGCCAGCCACCGTCAGATCACTACGGCCAACTTATCGCAGCAGATACAGTCCTTCCAATCCTCACATCCATTTTGTAAAAATCAAAAGAGGGGTCCCCTTGGGTTTATGATTGTCTCGATAAATAAAAGCACTGTCTCTCTTACTGTGTGTCTCTTTATGATTCATGAGTCCTTTGCTCACTTTCCTGGTAGCATCACAGACACACGTACACAGAGAAAAAAGGACAAAAATCGTCATCACTTGGCAGAGTGTTTCTCCACCAATAGCAAGTAGTATTCTGACATGTCTATCTGCTGCTACATTATAATACAAATTGTTTCAGAGGAAATATATTTCCTTAAAGGGTCCCTTTTCAAGGCAGGCAAGGCTAAAATTAGACATGCCAGCTGTGTTTTGCTGAGGGCTCACGCATGCCCAGAGTGTGGGCAGACAGAGCAGCACTCAAGTCCTCCCGACTTTGCCAAGTCCGCTCTCTTCTCCCCAGCCCAGAGTCGCCTTTTCAGATAAAAGATTCCTGGTACCAATCCAGTTTCCTAGACAAGGAGATCAGAGAATGTGGTGCCACACACAATCCGGTGTCCATCCACTTACAAGCCCTACCTCCCTGTGGGCAACGAGCTTCCTGCAGGGGTCTGGTTTCTGGGAGCCGTGTGAGTGCACACAGGGTCTCTGGAGACAAAATCAAAATCAGGATGGTATATACAGAAGTTTATGTTTGACTTTGGACAAGAACGACCACAGGAAGGGAAGAAGGGGAGAGGGTGGAGAGGAGGGGTAAAAGCCCTGAAGCCCTGTCATTGAGAAAATTAAATCTCTGCCACCGTTTATATGTTCTTCTGGGCCTCACTTGTCTCATCTAGGAAATGGAACTTCTTCCAACTCACCTGGCTGCAGACAGCCAATGGAAGCAAATGCTAAAGAGAAATCCCATTGATTTCAAAATCCTTTGCAGCATCTCACTGCTCAGACAATGGAGTCCTAACTTCTGGTGTAGGTTTCAAGTCACTTGAAAACCCAACATCTTCTCCAGATGCAAACAGGAGGCCCTGCCCCCCTGTTCGATACCTGAGCGACACTGTCTGCCTTTCAGGACTGGGCTGGGCCCTCACGGCCTTTGATCATCCCCTCTGCCGGGGCCTCTCCTAAGATCGACCTCCACCAGACCCTCTGGCCCACCCTTTAGTCGCAGTATGGATAACACCCGCCCAGTACCTTTCTGTGAACCCTGGCTTCCCCACTGCACCTGGTATTTGCCCTAATTTAATGTTTATCCAATGCTGCTGCCTATGAACTGCTGTTATTTTTTGGTTTTTGTTTTTTTGGTGATGCTCTAAAAGCATCAGGGAAAGCAAGAAAAGAGAGGGGTCTCATCATTTTTGTTTACCTTCATCTTTTAAAAACTGGCATGGCATCTGGCACCAAATGGATGCCCCATGTTTGAAGAATGAGTACATGCATGCTAAGTCGCTTCAGTCGTGCCCAACTCTTTCCGACCCTATGGACGATAGCCCGCCTGGCTCCTCTGTCTGTGGAATTTCCCAGGCAAGAATACTGGAGTGGGTTGCCATTCCCTCCTCCAGGGGATCTTCCCGACCCAGGGATTGAACCCAGGTCTCTAAGGTCTCCTCCATTGCCAGGAAGGGTCTTTACCACTAGCGCCATCAATAAGACGTCTTAAACATGGGGAACAACACTAAGCCAAATTGTATCCATCTTTAAGCGCATTTCTGGGTTCAGGGGATGCACTGCTACAGAGAGGAGAGCAAGGTGCCTCATCCATGCGGTGCCACTGCCCAGTTCATGTTGTTACCATGAGAATTCACCAAGACAAGTGTGTGAAGCGCTGACAACACCTCAGCACTTACTGGATCTGCTCGATAAACAGAGCCTACATAAACAGAGATGCAGGAAGCCTGCGTCTAGGGGAGAGTGTCTTAAGCTGAGAAACCAGCAAGAACAGAAAGGCTGGCAGCAAGCACGTGTCTTTGGAATGTGATGGAAATCATGTAGGGGCTGAAAGGGAGCAAGTGAGGAGTGAAGACTAGAGAATGAGGCTGGGGCCAGATCTACAAGCCTTGGTGGAATCTGGTGGGGAAGTTAAATTAATGACAGTTTACACTACAGCCAGGACTCGACCCAAACCTGCAGATTCTAAGCCTTGCCATCTTCAACTACAGAATGATAGCCTCCTAAATGACAGGCTAGGGTTCCTCCAACTACAAGACCAGGATCCTAGATGACTTCTGCTAACATGGTCACTTTGGACAAAGGACAGCAGCATTCTTTCGTTCATAATAAAATGCATAGATGCTCCTTAAAGGGGAAGGACTGCTGTCTTATTTATGAATAAAAGACCAAATAGATAACTCTTCTCAGTGCAGGCTACAGCTCACTGATATCCAAAGTTCCCAGCATATATTAATACCGTAAGCAATTTCCACACAAACTGCCACTTCCCAAAATCTATTCTATTCCATTGGACTATTGGTATTTTCTGGGCATCAATTGTCATTAGCTTAAGAACATTCATTGAATGTTTAAAGCTTTTCTTAAATAATGTAAAGACAGTTTAGCCCTTGGGAGAATGCTAAAACCTGTAAAGTTCATTTCTTTACTTTTATTTTCCTTCAGAGATCCCAGTAGCCATGGCAATTCAGGAGGCAAGATAGTCGTGTCAGAAATAGTTTTTTATATCATGTCTGCTCTGTTGGAGCTGTAGCACTTTCCATTTAAATGATCAAGTTAAGGTAGGAGGTAACTAGTTTAAAGCACTCTCTAAATCAGAAGCCAGCTGTGTCCCATTTGCCAACTACGAAACAAATTTTGTACAAATCCAAAAGCAGCAAACTGCATCAAAGGGCATGGACTCTTACAGATGCACATGATTCACAGCACAGACTAGAGACACTCATTTAAGACAACCTCTTGGCTAAGAGAATTGAGAGGACGCTTCAGACACACGTCAGGGGCAGAGAGTGATGGTACTGAAATGAGGGTCAATCGGGTACAGACACAGACTCTTCTGGTTTGCCCTTGACCTAGCCACTCAGTGAAGAACTAGGTCCTCTCTCTGGATGATTCATTTATTTTTATAAATTACAAAGACTTAGTTAAAAATAATGGAACATTAAAAACATAAGGAAAAACCATAACCATACTATCTTCGAAAGCAAGTATTCTGTTGTTCAGTCTTTAAGAAAAGCATCCATGACCTTAAGTAAAGCTTAAAAGAAAAACACAGTGGCATTTCCTGCTGTCTTTATTGAAGTTAGTGAAATACCTCTCCATCCCAGCAGCTATCAAATGAGTATGAAACATACAAGTTGTTGTTTTGTTAAAGACAAAACCCTCAATTGCTAATTCCAACATTAATATTATAACTTTCCTCTCTCCCACTGAATCCTTACCAATAATTTAAGAAAATGTCTGAGACAAATTAGAAGAGACTACCATTCAAGGATGTGTGGTCCAAATTTAAGGTATAATTGCATATAAAAATATTGATGTGGATAAAGACAATTTTTACTGTCTTTGGAAGAAAGACAATTTCTTCCACAATTGGCCATGGAAGAAAATTTCAAGACTCAAGACAAAACTATAATAGACTATAGTTCAAAATAGTTAATTGACTAGAAAAGCAAGAACAATTTAAGATAATGAACAATACTAACTTCACTAACTTCAACAAAGTTTTATTGAGCCTCTGCTCCAAGCCTTTATACTGTACCAGTATAAAAACAGTTCATCACCCTCGTCCTCAACTAGATTTAATAAATCAGCATCTATCAAACTTCAACCACTTACAAAGGAACTTAACTGTTTTTTCTCATATTTGGGTACCAGTTTGAAACAATACTTACTAAAAATTTTTAAGTTGACTCACTTTTTTCAGAAATCCATATGAACTTTTTGAGAATTCTAATCAATGATATACATAAAGTTTATGCTTATTTTGTTTCTATTGTTTTTTAAGAAAATGCACACTATGCACCAGCTTTCAACTTACATTTTTCCTATCATTCAGTACTGTGTAGGCATGCCTGGATCTCCTTTACCACTAGGATTAGCAAGTCTCACATTTCTCCATTCTATTAAAAGTAGGAATAGCCACATGACTTGTGAGGGACAATAAAATACGAAGCACAAGTGATGCTCATAAAAGCTTTAACTGCTGCTGGTTGGTTTTGCAGCCCATTCTTCAACGGGGCTAGCAAGTGCTGACATGGAGGAAGCATCACAGATGGCTGAGAACAGCTGCCTTAAACAGTCACCTGGACCAGCCACTGACTTGTCATGTGTGAGGAGCAGACCTCGGCTAGATTACACTATTGAGATCTAGTAACTTACTGGAGCATCACCTAGCCTACCTTAAGCCTGCATTACTTGTAGCTTGATTCTATATTCATTGGTTTCTTTGTTTGAGTATCTCCCCCACTAATATCTAAGCTCCACAAGGGAAGGAGCTTAATATCTAATATTAATATCTAATATTAATATTAGATAATATCTAATCCATTCACTGTTGTATCCCCAGCACCTAAACCAGCCCTTGGAATTGGTAAATGTCTATTAAATAAATGAATAAATGTTTATCTGAAAACATATCATTTATCTATCAGTGGTTAATGCATCATACTATAGGAAATCATAGCAGGGGAAATGAGACAGACACAAAAAAGTAAAAACTGAAGTTTCATAGGGAATCCTCCTACACTGCTGGTAGGGATGTAAATTGGTATAGACACTGTGGAAAACATTATGAAGTTTCCTCAAAAAACTATGATCCAGCAAACCCTCTCCTGGGCATACATCCAGACAAAGCTGTAATTCAAAGTACATGCACTCTTATGCTCACAGCAGCACTACTCACAACAGTCAAGACTTGGAAGGAACCTAAATGCCAATCACAAATAAATGGATAAAGAGGATGTGGTGTATGTATTTGTGTATACATACATATACAATAAATGGAATATTACTTGGCCATGAAAAGAATGAAATAATTCCATTTGCAGCAACATTGTTGGACCTAGAGATTATTACACTAAGTGAAGTAAATCAAGAAAGAGAAAGGCAAATATCATATAATATCACTTATATGCAGAATCTAAAATATGACACAAATGAACTTCTCTATGACACAGAAACGGACTCAAAGACATACAGAACAGACTCGTGGTTGCCAAGGAGGAAGAGGTGAGGGAGGGATGGGTTTGGAGTTTGGGATTAGGAGATGTAAACCATTATATACAGAATGGATGAACAGCAAGGTCCTACTGTAGAGCACAGGCAACTATATTCAACGTCCCATGATAAACCATAGAGGAAAAGAACATGAAAAAGTATATACACACACACACATAATACATATGTGTGTGTGTCAGTTTCTCAGTTGTGTCCAACTCTGTTTGACCCCACTGACTGTAGCCCACCAGGCTCCTCTGTCCATGGGATTCTCCAGGCAAGAATACTGGAGTGGGTTGCCATTTCCTCCTCCAGGGGATATTCCCCACCCAGGGATCAAACCTGTGTCTCTCCATGGCAGGAGAATTTCTATCACACTCAACATTCCGAAGAAGGAAAGGGGTTTTTCACTGACCACTTGGAGTGGGCATTTGGGTGGAGGATTAGCTAGTTAAGAGAGAAAGATGGTGATGAGGTAAAAGAACTGAGATTCAGATGGCCAACTATATATTAGACTTTGTAGGAGATGTCAATAAATATTTCCTCAGTAAAAACTCACAAGTACCTGGGAACTGGGTATGACTTTCACACTATACAGCTGAGAAAATCGAGACAGAGCAGGTTTCGGTATCTGACCCACACTCACCCAGTTATCACATAGTAAAGAAACATTATTGTCTCATTTCTGTATACGCTTCAAACTCTGGCTCTTTCCTCAGTGTCTTTGATGGAAATCTTACATGCTTTATTCCAAAACTGGATGAGAAAAATTTTGTCTTTAAAACATAAAACTTGCAGTATACAGTAATACCCTAAATAAGTCAGTTATGTCTTCTTAGCAAACCAGAAAGAAAGAGCATGTATGTCTATCACATAGCATAAGATCTGCTTGGATGACAGGTGTGATTGTTAATACACAGTTGTATGTGTCAAACTTCCCTGGTGGCTCAGATGGTAAAAGCATCTCCCTACAATGCGGGAGACCTGGGTTCGATTGCTGGTTTCGGAAGATCTCCTTGAGAAGGAAATGGCAACCCACTCCAACATTCTTGCCTGGAAAATCCCATGGACGGAGGAGCCTGGTAGGCTACAGTCCATGGGGTCGCAAAGAGTTGGACATGACTGAGCGACTTCATTTCACTTTATATGTGTCAACTAGGCAAGATGATGGGACGCAGTTATTTGGTCAACACCAATCTAGATGCTCTTGCCTGGTATCTTTGAGATGCGATTAACACTTAAATCAGTAGACTGTAAGTAAAGCAGATTACCCTCCATGATGTGGGTGGGCCTCATCCAATCAGCTGAAGACTTTAAGAGAAAACACTGAGGTTCCTCAAGAAGAAACTCTGTCTCCAGACTATACCTGAATTGGAGACTTAATACCAGCTCTTCTCTGCATCTCCACCTTGCCAGCCCACTCCAGACTTTTGTGCTTGGCCAGATCCCACAAGCATGTGAGTCAATCCCTTAAAATGTATCGCTTTCTCTTTTGATGAGATGTTGTTCAGTTGCTAAGTCATGTCTGACTCTGAGAAACACCATGGACTGCATGCACATCAGCACATCAGAAGCAGCACAGCGGCTGCCCTGTCCTCCACTGTCTCCTGGAGTTAGCTCAGGTTCATGTCCATCGAGTGAGTGATGTTATTTAACCACCTCATCCTCTGCTGCTCTCTTTCCCTTTTGCCTTTATAGTTTCCCAGCATTTGGGGTTCTTCCAATTAGTCGGCTCTTTAGATACATATTATTTGTTCAGTTGCTGAGTTCTGTCTGACTTTTTGCAACCCCATAGACTACAGCACACCAGGCTTCCCTGTTTCTCACCATCTCCCTGAGTTTGCCCAAAATCATGCCCATTGCATCGGTGATACCATTCAGCCAACTTATACATACATACATATATATATATATATATATATATATATATATAT